>JAVGWX010000006.1:17060045-17087545 GCA_036924085.1 Ariolimax columbianus
GCATATTTCTTTGTTGTCTAAATTGAGTGAAACAGTGCTTCTCCTCCCGTACAGTGTAACTGTAGCAGGTCATATCTAGACGTCATTAATTTTGGTTAGGTGTAAAACAAACCAAATAAAACACATGTATAGGTATGGTCAGATACCACGCTAAAACGAAAACAGAAACGAAACTAACTCTACCACCTAATGGTCTTCATCAAGCGCAACAAACAACACAAATATGAGCTAACAAATAGAGGATGGATGAGTACATATAATAGAGAGATATGAATGAGTATGTAGAGGTACTTATCTGGATAGTACTTAAGGCACGTCAATTGGTATTCTCAATAGTGGATAGTTTAATATGTGGGTGAAACAAGAGAGCGGGCGTGACTGGCCAGTAAGCCGACAGAAGCAGGAAAAGGCCGGATAGGTAAATATCGACCAATCCGGGAATGGCCAGATGGTGATATATGTACAAGTAAAGTTTTGAAGTTCTCGTAAGATACTTAAGATATTTGGTCACGTAAACTCCGATGCCTTTTTTTTCTTTTTTCTTCACTTCTCTCATTGGGAAGGAATAGATATCACTGGAGTTGACTACTTTACGTGAAGCCTGCGCCAAAGCACTTCGTGAGTACTAACAGTGATTGTTTCTGTTGCAATTTTTTTATATTATAAGATGCAAGCTCCATTCACAATGTCTCTATAGTGGCCTAACACGACCAGCATTGAGGGTGCACTGTTCCTATTCTACCTTCTCAAGCAAAAACCTCAGCTTACTAAGCAATAACTTTGCAAGGTTGTTCATGGTATTGGCAACCACCTTATGTAAATCAAAGTGCCACAAACACCGTAATTCCCCTCTGGCACTTCTTTTACTCTCTAATTTGAAAGACATTTTAAATACAAGGTTAGACAACTCAAACTATTGACATTATAAGGGACACTACCGTCATATATTTAGAAGTTCCAGTACTAGCGACAGGAAGTTGTGGAGACACGTGATAGTGTTTGTCTGTCAAAACGACATTTGAGGACTAGCAAGCCATTATTATGGCGTATTTTTGAAGAAAGGTCAAAGGAATTAGTGCCATTTTTTTAAACAGGACCATTCTAGCCTCTGTCAGCACGCGAATGTTAGCCTGGTTGTCTTATCTATAGTCCCCGTTCCATTTAGGAGCATTGTTTGTGTCACTATATACGGAAAATTCATTACTGCGTTTTCAACTGTAGATGTATTCTTCTTAGTTCAGAATTATTATTTTTATTAATTTATTAATCAATTTGTTATTGTATATTTCTTTTATTTAATATTAATTTTTATTTTATTATGTATTACTTAATTATGATTTTGTTTTATTACGGGGGTTAGGCAGATCTTACTGGTAAGATACATTGGGCCGCAATTGATAGTTGAACTATGACGCGCCAGACTACCTGCAAGCAAATGGTTTCAAATCAACAGTTGTCGTTTTTCACACGAATGACCCCATTTAGCGTATGGGATTATTCACGAATAATATTCCGGTTTGATAGACCAGAGACTCGAACCTCGTCCCTTCTGTTCTTAGGGCAAGCTTCCCCTCCCTAGATGGCTGGACTATTTCTGTTTTAAGTAATGTGCATGTGTTGTGTATGTCATGGAAGCCCTTAGTTACGATTGTGAGTTCACCCTACATTTTCCACACGCCGTTATGACAGCATTTAAGACCATCTCTCAATTTGTCCCAAACAATATTTCAGTAATTTATTCATTCATTCACTTTGACCAATTCACTGCCAATAAGTCGTTTTTTTTACACGCGCTCATTCATTTTTTCGTTTCTTCTCATTTATGGTTCTCCGACGTAGCTTTTTCTGTTTGTGTTTTTTTTTCACTTCAACTACTAACTCTTACCAACGTGTACGGTTTACTTGACAATCTCTAATAAACTCATCAAACATACAAAGTATTATTATGTTCATATTTCTCTATCTTAACTATGGAACGTGTGGATCACTTTAAAGTTGGGATCCAGAGTACCATAGTTTGGTGACACGTATACGACCCCACTGGGATCCAGAGTACCATAGTTTGGTGACACGTATACGACCCCACTGGGATCCAGAGTACTATAGTTTGGTGACACGTATACGACCCCACTGGGATCCAGAGTACCATAGTTTAGTGAGACGTATACGACCCCACTGGGATCCAGAGTACCATAGTTTAGTGAGACGTATACGACCCCACTGGGATCCAGAGTACCATAATTTGGTGACACGTATACGACCCCACTGGGATCTAGAGTACCATAGTTTGGTGAGATGTATACGACCCCACTGGGATACAGAGTACCATAGTTTGGTGAGACGTTTACGACCCCACTGGGATCCAGAGTACCATAGTTTGGTGAGACGTATACTTCTTCTTCTTCTTCTTCTTCGTTCTCAATCTCCCACTACCAAACCCTGAACGGGCTTAAGTAGCAGAATGTAGTCCAGAGAACGGAATGCGTTGTGTCGTAGTTTACAGCTTGGCTGCTATATTTGCACCTTTCGGTCCAACACATCCGACTTCAGCAAGCATTTTTTTAGTACCGGGTTAGCAATCCTTCTTCGATCCCTTCTCCTTAGCCAGTCTGCCCTGCTGCAGCCTGTTATCCAGGATCACCACGTTGAGGTGTAGAAGGGTCTTGGCAGCTATGGTTCGCTGGCCCTGACTCTAGCAGTCAGCTATGGGTCGCTGACCACTGCAGCTCATTTGCTGCTCAGCATCTTGATCCCGGTGAGACGTATACGACCCATAGTGTATGTTAGAATGAAGAAATGAGATTAGAGAAGTGAGAGACCGAGGGCTGACTGTTGGACATTTAAACGTAAGATTCTCAACTAGATTTATAAAAATTCCTTCGTCCTTTCTGCATGTCTCTCTCTCACTCCATCTTTCTGTTTGTCGCTCGCTCCCTCTATTTCTCACTGCATTTCTCTCTATCTGCCTCTCTCTCTCTCTCTCTCTCTCTCTCTCTCTCTCTCTCTTGCATACGTGTGAATGATAGTGTGAGTGTATGTGCTCACTTGCTCATTGACATTGATATCTAACCTACTTGATTCGGACAGGAGTGATCAGACGATTTCATTTACTGAAACGATCGATGTCTCCTCGGTGTTAGAAGATAGTGTTCAATGTCAAATAAACGACCAAATAGGCCGAGGTTGCGCATGTTTGTTTATCACCCGGCACGAGTGCATTTACTGATCACGGCGAAAAGAGCCCATTTTAGATTCTCAATAATGACGGACGGACCAATTCTGCCTCACCGCACGATCGGTTATCGATCGGATGCTAAGAATAATGAAAGAGATGAGACGTCCAGTAGATTGTGCGTATTTTGGTTCTATCTGTGGATTCTGTTACGGAACAAAAACATGCAAAAAGCAATGAATTCCAGAGTGATTGGTCACCATCCATTTTGATAAATGCAATTTCATGGATGTACGCTCTTTACTCGTGATGTCTTCAGTCTCTATCGATGAAGATTATATTGGTAAATTGTCGTTGTCTAACAACGTCTAGAGTTTAAAACAGAAATCAACTTTGAAGTTCCAAGTTCACATGATTTCTAAAACAGCAACTACAATCGTAAATTAAAGGTAAATAGTCAAATCATATTTTTTACCTTCACCAATAATTAACTGAAAAGGAAATTACCAGAGGCAAAAACAAATAAATTAGTTCTATATATAACTGAATCTTAAGCTGAAGATGACGAAAACACCAAGAATATAATATTTATTTTGTCAGGAGAAAGATGCTTTATATTCACGTACAAACATGTGTTAACATAAGTGGCAGATATTTTTTTACGTGATAACATATATTGTTTTTGCCCGTTAAAAGGAAAATAGCTGTCTAAAAATGCGCAGTAAAATAAAAACAGAGCAACATATATACATTACAAAATAAAGACTTTACTTTATGAATCCGGAAATGTTTCTTAAAGCAATTGTGAGACGCAGAGTAGTGATGGTGGAGACGCATGGTGAAGAATAAATGCTACGGTAAACACAATATAAACACTTCAGTTGTCCATGCCGCTAATGGCCGTGGTGAGTTTAAGTTAATTTTATTGGGCCAAATGTGCGCTGTCGGTTGTGTAAAGCCCGTGTTGTTGTATAGGGCAGTCAACGTGACAGATGCGCAAGCAGTACATCAGTAGGTACAGAAGGGATTGCTTAAGTACGAGTGGATAGCAGCTGTTGAAGCCTCAAACATCCAGGGGTTGACATATAACAGATCCAGCCTGAGCATGAGCGTTTAGGGCAAGGGTGATATGGGCAGCGACTCTAAGAACAAAGGTACCTTTCACGGTACCATCATGGGTATGGTATGTTAGTGACGGATAGGAGTGACAATTTGAAATCTTCTTCTTCTTCGTTCGTTCTCAATCTCCCACTACCAAACCCTGAAAGGGTAAGTAGCAGAATGTAGTCCATAGAACGGAATGCGTTGTGTCGTAGTTTACAGTTTGGCTGCGATCTTTGCACCTTTCGGTCCAACACTCCGACTTTAGGAAGCATTTTTGGAGTACTGGGTTAGCATTTCCTCTTCGATCCCTTCTCCTTAGCCAGTCTGCCGTGCTGCAGCCTGTTATCCAGGATCAGCGCGTGGAGGTGTAAAAGGGTCTTGGCAACTATGGTTCGCTGACCCTGACACTAGCAGTCAGCTATGGGTCGCTGACCACTGCAGCGCATGTGCTGCTCAGCATCTTAATCCCCAATTTGAAATCAATAAACGACTGTCTGTTGGATGAGAAGACCGAAATAGATGAATCAGTAATCCATACTTCAAATGTCGTAGTTTCGCATTTTGTCTCTCCTGGTAACACCGATGACCTTCCTCAAATACTTCATTTCACACGTCAAAATTCTACTCTCACGCCACCTGGACAGAGGTCATGTTTAGCACTGGTAGCAAAAAGTCAGCATAAGAATGTTCTGGTGTTTAAGCAATGGTGATAGGTCACAGCAAAAGCTTTCTAATATTTAGTATCAATTTATCTATCACGCCTTCCATCGTCTGTAAAAATACTTCCTAGATATTTGAGTACTTAAGCTACCTACAAATGCACTTGTGGTACTGGGAAAATGACACCTGAACAACTGTTGAAAAATTGCCCGACATAGGAGAATCAGAGAAAGCATATATGGCCATCGTCAGTGGCAAAACTGGACACACTCTATGGCAGAAATGTCTGACTAGTGTAGTAGTAGAGCATTTGCCTTCCAGGGCAAAAGTACCGGGTGCAACTCTCGCTAACGGCACTCTTCAGTCGATCCAACTGTATAGGGTGTTCATCTGTAAATGGGTACATGACCTATGGTTAGTGAAAGAATGGCAGCGATGAAGGGAGCTAGCCACCGTATCTCATACAAGCTGTGGTTTCGTACAATGAAGTCTTTAACACTTCATCCCAGGCGGCAGACTATACTATGGGACATTTATCACGACATGAATACAGCCGTGATAATTAGCGCTTGACAATAACTGGGCATTGTTCGTAGAATAACTCAACCATCCGAACAGTTGAATACTTGACACTTCTTAGTCTGAAATAAATCGCTAGCTTCACTTTGTTGCTCAGCTTTTGTCGGTTCAAGTCGACCTTCCACCACACAAAATCCCACTCCATTTCCTTTCTTGTCGACATTCTATATTTCTTGGATTGCTTCTCTTTCTCTCGCTTCCAATTGTTCACACATCAACTGCATCATTGCATTATGCTTTCAGCAATATTTGGTGTCCGTGTGAGATGTCAACAATATTAGACACTGTTTACCATTACTGTGCGAGTAAACCTTTTGTTCCGTAAACTATTCACTGCAGCATTCTCTTTCATTCACTCTTCTCGCTATATCTCGCTCACAGTCTCCCTCGCTATATCTCGCTCACAGTCTCCCTCGCTATATCTCGCTCACAGTCTCCCTCGCTATATCTCGCTCACAGTCTCCCTCGCTATATCTCGCTCACAGTCTCCCTCGCTATATCTCGCTCACAGTCTCCCTCGCTATATCTCGCTCACAGTCTCCCTCGCTATATCTCGTTCACAGTCTCCCTCGCTATATCTCGATCACAGTCTCCCTCGCTATATCTCGATCACAGTCTCCCTCGCTATATCTCGATCACAGTCTCCCTTGCTATATCTCGCTCACAGCCTACCTCGCTATATCTCGATCACAGTCTCCCTCGCTATATCTCGATCACAGTCTCCCTCGCTATATCTCGCTCACAGCCTACCTCGCTTTATCTCGATCACAGTCGCCCTCGCTATATCTCGCTCGCACTCTCCCTCGCTATATCTCGCTCACAATCTACCTCGCTATATGTCGTTCGCAGTCTCCCTCGTTACATCTTGCTCACACACTCTCCATCGTAACATCTCACTTACACACTCTCCCTCACTATATCTCATTCACACATTCTCGTTCGCAATATCTGATTCACTATACCAAGGGCACGTCATCCTACTATACCAAGGGCACGTCATCCTACTTTACCAAGGCACGTCATCCTACTATACCAAGGGCACGTCATCCTACTATACCAAGGGCACGTCATCCTACTATACTAAAGGCACGTCATCTTACTATACCAAGGGCACGTCATCCTACTATAGCAAGGGCACGTCATCCTACTATACCAAGGGCACGGCATCCTACTATACCAAGGAAACGTCATCCTACTATACCAAATGCACGTCATCGTACTATACCAAGGGCACGTCATCCTACTATACCAAAGGCACGTCATCCTACTCTACCAAGGGCACGTCATCCTACTTTACCAAGGCACGTCATCCTACTATACCTAGGGCACGTCATCCTACTATACCAAGGGCACGTCATCCTACTATACCAAGGAAACGTCATCCTACTATACCAAAGGCACGTCATCTTACTATACCAAGGGCACGTCATCCTACTATACCAAGGGCACGTCATCCTAGTATACCAAGGGCACGTCATCCTACTATACCAAGGAAACGTCATCCTACTATACCAAATGCACGTCATCGTACTATACCAAGGGCACGTCATCCTACTATACCAAGGGCACGTCATCCTACTATACCAAGGGCACGTCATCCAACTATACCAAAGGCACGTCATCCTACTATACCAAGCGTACTTCATCTTACTATACAAAGGGCACGTCATCGTACTATACCAAGGGCACGTCATCCTACTATACCATGGGCACGTCATACTACTATACCAAGGGCACGTCATCCTAGTATACCAAGGGCACGTCATCCTACTATACCATGGGCACGTCATCCTACTATACCAAGGGCACGTCATCCTACTATACCAAGGGCACGTCATCCTAGTATACCAAGGGCACGTCATCCTACTATACCAAGGGCACGTCATTCTACTATAACAAGGGCACGTCATCCTACTATAACAAGGGCACGTCATCCTACTATAACAAGGGCACGTCATCCTACTATAACAAGGGCACGTCATCCTACTATAACAAGGGCACGTCATCCTACTATACCAAGGGTACGTCATCCTACTATAACAAGGGCACGTCATCCTACTATACGAAGGGCACTTCATCCTACTATACCAAGGGCACTTCATCCCACTATACCAAAGGCATGTCATCCTACTATACCAAGCGCACTTCATCCTACTATACTAAGGGCACGTCATCGTACTATACCAAGGGCACGAAATCCTACTATACCAAGGGCTCTTCATCCTACTATACCAAGGGCACGTCATCCTGATAATGTGGCATTGGTATAGTAAGAAGATGTGCCCCTGGAGTAGTAGGGCGATGTGCCCTTAGTGTAGTGGGACGATGTGCCCTTATAGTGGGACGATGTGCCCTTAGAGTAATGTGACGATGTGCCCTAGAGTAGTGGGACGATGTGCCCTTAGAGTAATGTGACGATGTGCCCTAGAGTAGTGGGACGATGTGCCCTTAGAGAAGTGGGACGATGTGCCCTAGAGTAGTGGGACGATGTGCCCTTAGAGTAGTGGGACGATGTGCCTTTAGAGAAGTGGGACGATGTGCCTTTAGAGAAGTGGGACGATGTGCCCTAGTGTAGTGGGACGATGTGCCCTTAGAGTAGTGGGACGATGTGCCTTTATAGTAGTGGGACGATGTGCCCTAGTGTAGTGGGACGATGTGCCTTTAGAGAAGTTGGTTGATGTGCCCTAGAGTAGTGGGACGATGTGCCCTAGAGTAGTGGGACGATGTGCCCTAGAGTAGTGGGACGATGTGCCCTTAGAGTAGTGGGATAATGTGCCCTAGTGTAGTGGGACGATGTGCCTTTAGAGTAGTGAGACGATGTGCCCTTAGAGTAGTGGGACGATGTGCCCTTAGAGTAGTGGGACGATGCGCCCAGTGTAGTGGGACGATGTGCCCTAGAGTAGTGGGACGATGTGCCCTTAGAGTAGTGGGATGATGTGCCCTAGTGTAGTGGAACGATGTGCCTTTAGAGTAGTGGGACGATGTGCCCTTAGAGTAGTGGGACGATGTGCCCTTAGAGTAGTGGGACGATGCGCCCAGTGTAGTGGGACGATGTGCCTTTAGAGTAGTGGGACAATGTGCCCTAGTGTAGTGGGACGGTGTGCCCTTAGAGTAGTGGGACGATGTGCCCTTAGAGTAGTGGGACGATGTGCCTTTAGAGTAGTGGGACGATGTGCCCTTAGAGTAGTGGGACGATGTGCCCTTGGAGTAGTGGGACGATATGCCCTTAGAATAGTGGGATGATGTGCCCTAGTGTAGTGGGACGATGTGCCCTTAGAGTAGTGGGACGATGTGCCCTTAGAGTAGTGGGACGATGTGCCCTTAGAGTAGTGGGACGATGTGCCCTTAGAGTAGTGGGGCGGTTTACCATTGCAGTATCAACTATCTACATATGTTTATGTCTTCTTATTTTTTATGACTTTACCTTTTCACTTCATTGTCTTGCTTAAAAATCAAACTTCAAATTGGCCGAAGATGGAGCTTAGTGAATGAGCTGACAGCAGCCAATGACTCATAGATGTAAGTGCCCATCAGGTTCAGCGAACCAACACTAGCAGAGACCATATTCGCGTTCAAGTGATTGCCTTGGAAATAGACTGCATTAGTGATGTGCAGCTAAGAGAATATAGAAAGCAGAGGGAATGCAATCATGGTACCTGAAAATGCCGTGCTGAAACCGTATGTGTTAGGCCAAAATGCGCAGATAACGCCACCTCGCTGTTAATTTCGACACAAAGTCACAATGTCCTTGCCAGAAATAACGCAAAACAAAAAGAGGAAAGAAGAAACTATGCAACAACCTTGTAATTTGTAGACTAGTCATTCATTGTTACAAACGCAGCGCAGCACTCAGTACCGAGGTGCGATATAATCAATAATGAATTTCACAGATTACAGACCTTTGTAGCTTGGAGGCCATAATTAACACTAGCGTTTCCATATCATGTGACCTGTTTGTCCACCTAAATACAACCTGATATACTACTCAAAAAATAGCGGGTAAATGTACCTGTCTTTCATTCAGAACGGGATGTGTTCAAACTCTGGTAAGGACCTAGGATTTTTCTATCAACAATGAAATAGAAATCTAGCCTCTACACTGCGCGATGATAGTCTGGCAAAACGATCTACATTCACCCTGGGTCGAACTTCAACAAGGGAAAGTGCGCCTTAATTCTGGGTTTTTTGTTTATCAGATACATTCGAGAAGTACCTGAGATAGCGAGTAACATATTTGTTGCTATGGCTGAACCGAATATTGTATTCAATAAATTGTTCGTAACTGCCCAAATACAGAACAGGAAAGTACTCGAGCCACAAGAGTGAGGAAAGACAAAACATACCACGACACTGGGCTACAATCCGGTAGAAAGGGAAACGAGAATGAAGATTCGGCCAAAATGGATAATTACTGCTGAACACTGACGGCAACAAATTGTCAGATGAGAAAAGTCTTTTGGCAGAAATTGTTCAGAGTCGTGTTGGGTGAGTGATGACGTGAGTTTTTTTTTTTTTTTAAAGCAGATGAGCGTTTCACTTAGAAAAGCATGTTGAACTTGGTGACATTTCTATATAGTGCTAGGATGAGTCTCAAACCAAACCGAGGGCAGCAGGAAACAGAATGATGATCCGAGTACTACACCACAGTAAAATTTATATAAGATATTCCCAACATGATATTGTAAAATATAACATATTTAAAAACACAAACGTATATTTACGGAGAACAAAGTTTTATCAAGTTCAATATTGCTCAGTAATATTCAAATAGGTGCTCATTAAATCAATGTGTAGCCACTTAGTTGGTAACCGTTTGCTTAAAACAGCACATCAATGTTAGGTTTTATATCCTGAAATGAATGCAAGTCTCAAGTGTTGTTACCAATTGTTCATCTGAGTCTTGACCTTGATACTGTCTTGTTTATCTTCATTGACGAGACAAAAACCTGTTCACACATATATGTGCTACAAAATATGGCCATAATATTGGTAGTTGCAGAAGTTAGCTGTGAGATTCTATCTTGAGACAGAAACATGTCTAATTCTGCAATGTGTGTCCGTATATTTCTGCTAACAGACAGTGTCACACTGAAGCGTCCTAAGTTTCACCTACTTGTCCCCAGATACTCTCTCAATGTCCCAAAGACAACGGTGCAAAGTAAATGAGGAAATTTCTGTTCGAGTGATTCAAAATCTTAAAAAATGGCATATCAAGGTATTTGTGTAAAACAAAGATTATTTGTACATGTTCTTCAAGAATTTTATTTCAACTTTCCTAAAGAAATCAGAGTGGAAAATGCGTCTAGCTACCTGCAGTCAGCTTTTTCAGTCTCAAAGTGAACTTCTGGATCACTTCTATCACCAACTATCACCAAACGTTTACTTTTGAGTTTCAAGTTCAATGTATTTATTTAATCAGTAAGGTGTGTTCAACAGGCGAGACAGCGGATGAAAGGTTTAATCAGAGAAATGGATAACCTGCATGTCTTTCACTCTCATGAATCTCTTGATCTCCATCTAGTGAGAGAGAAAAACGCTTCAAAGCATTTCAGCTAGTTCCAGTGCAATTCAGAGGTTCTCCATATTCACTTTCAATGTCAACTAGAAAAGAGATGATCTGTCTGTGGTTTAATCCTCTTGATCGAATGAAATTGTTAGTTCTATCAACAACATCCATAACTTCTTTGATGTACATAATGTTAATGCATAGAGCTTCTTGGTGCAAAACACAATATATGCTTATGAAGTTATTTCCTGGTACTGTGCGACTAATCAGTTTGGACTTGACTAACCTAACAACACCAATGTTTGTAATGAACATAGCTAGTGTAACGTAGGTTGTCATGAATACACGTCTCATGGTAACGCAGCCTTTTCGAGGCACTCTTCAAGTCCATAAAATATGTCACGCCCTGCTGTGATACCATTTAGCGTATTGCATTCAGAAACTCTTCAGGTAGGTATATCAAAACATCCATTTTACACTTCTTATGAACTCCACTCACTGCACGGTATCGGACACATATATGCTCTCGTCTTTCTTTCTGCTTCTTCTTTCTTTCTTTTCGCTTATCCTATTATGCCTTTCAGCGTCATGTTATGAAGAGATCTCTAGAACGACCCTGTCTGTATGCCTGATGCACAGTAGCGTTTACTGTCTCAGATATTTATGTTAGCCACCCTTTTCGTGGTCTGCCTTTTGCTTTGAATCCGTTGTATGTAAATAGCATTGCTTGTTGTATGCTATCGCCAAGAACTAAAATTGAAAATGTTGTTAAACTTATAGACGTTTCAATCAATTTCTCCTTTACATGACTCGCTAGCCCAGTCATTCTGCGTGTGTCAATAGTAGCAGACGTTCTGATGTCGTTATCCAAATTCTTGTTGTTCAAACATACAATTTCACTTGCTTTAACTTAGTGCTTAGGGTTTAAGAAAACAGTCATCATGTCACTTATTTTGCCATTTGTTTTCACTGCATCTTCATTTGACTTGCTAACGTCCGAAGGAAATATTATGCCTTGACAAATGTTAGCTTCAGCTTGACAACGGTTTCCTCTCTCATTTTGCAAGCCACATCATTACACATCTGACATGTATTCTGTCGTAGTGACGACAAACCTTATTCTCGTTAAGTTCAGTTATTGCTTAAAGACAAATTATACATTCGGATCTATCCTTTGACCGCGTGAAAATGCATTCTTCCATTTAGATTAACTAATTCTTGTTTCTTCAATAAGTACTTTATTTTTAGCCTCAGACACTATTTTGCTAATATAAACTATGTGATTAGAATGTATATCAAAGACAAGAAATGGTGCAATTTGTGACTAATAATTTAATCATTCTTACAAATTATGGTTTTCAAGAAGAAGTCATGGTACAACCGATGCCAAGGAAAAAACATTTAATCTTCCACCATTAAAAAATAGAATAAGTTTAAGTTAAGAATTTGTCACGATATACAAAGGAAAATATGGAGTAAAATCTTTGATGCAATCGTGTAAAATGTGCAAGGGTTTTTGGAGAAAAATTGACACAAGATCAAAGAGTTGGGCTAAAGTATTTATATAAAACCAGCCGTTGAGAAGATAATTGGATCAAATGAAATTTAAATTTGCATTTCGCGTTTGCTGTTTATTAAGCTGTGTTCTTGATTCGTACAGTTGATGATGTATTTGTTCTTAATATATGTTTGTCTGCTGTTTTTATTTATTTTATAAAGTTCATAATCGCTGTCAAAAATGTTGGTCACTTGTTGCAATATCTCTGTTATGCAATATCAACGCACATTGATCGATGTGTACGAAGCTTCTGTTTTGAAACATAGTTGACCTCGTTTCAAAAAAATATATTTAGTGCCCTATATTATTCAAGTCAGGTAGACAAGTAATCCTTCTAGGCAACCAGGACTCATCGCGCAAACCGTCCCTGACAAAGGTTGATAGCAGAATACGAGGCTGACCACAGTTGATGGTAGAGTCGAGGCTGAACACAGTTGATGGTAGAGTCGAGGCTGAACACAGTTGATGGTAGAGTCGAGGCTGAACACAGTTGATGGTAGAGTCGAGACTGACCACAGTTGATGGTAGAGTCGAGGCTGACCATGGTTGACGGTAGAGTCGAGGTTGGCGACAGTTGATGGTAGAGTCGAGGCTGACCACAGTTGATGGTAGAGTCGAGGCTGAACACAGTTGATGGTAGAGTCGAGACTGACCACAGTCGATGGTAGAGTCGAGGCTGACCATGGTTGACGGTAGAGTCAGAGGTTGGCCACGGTTGATGTCAGAGTCAAGGCTGAACAAGGTTGATAGCAGTCGAGACTAACCATGGCTGATGAGGTTTGGGGCATCCAATTAGGAAAATCAAACCAATCTCAAGCATAAAAGTGATCGTTGGCTTACATCCAAGCGAGCATTGTTTTTTGGCGTTGTGAATTTAACTTTCATCCCTATTGTAAATATACACACCAGATTATGGTAAATCTAAGCTTTCGAATAATATGCAATCGTTTAGAAATGACGTAGACACGTGCAATATGAAACATTTTGTGTACGGGCGAGCAAGCTTTTTCCATTACCTGTAAGAACAAGAGACATTGTTTTTGTCCGATTTGCAATCAATAAAATTACTGTAGAATTGTTAAACGATTATTTATCCGGAGTGATTTTCTTTTTATATACCTGAAATACGCTAAACTTAAAACCAGCTTACAAGCTTCTTGATCTCCCAAAACAATTGTTTATACAATGTTACAGTGAACTTAAGAGTGGCACATGTTTCCGAAAGGACTTTAACACGTTATCCATGACGGCAATTTATCCTATGTACTACCTTTACGTTTTATTTGTATTTTCTGCAGAATTTGAACCGTTCTTTTTATCAATAAATACCTACAGTTGAAAAACTATATATATATATATATATATATATATATATATATATATATATATATATATATATATATATATATATATATATATCTGACCGTGCACACATCAAGAATCCCACCAAATTGAAATGAACTGAGAAGAAAAACGGACAGATAAGTGAATAAAGTGGAAATATGGCAAAACCGACGAGCAAGCCTTCAACAACATAGAAAGGGCATTTCTTGCAAAGAGGCGTACATAAGATTGATCTACGGTGTTATGAAACCACAACAGAGGCATGAATTAAAAACACATCGGCAACATGGGCCGCACACATAAAACAGATTGGACAGTCCGACGTCCTCGTACAACATAAATGGATACATCAGATGAGCTGAAGCAAGTACAAACGTGATAATACAAAATTTTGGTGACGAATATTTCTTTGACAAAAAAATTAGACAATAATTTTAATACTTAAGAAATGATATACCAAGACAGTAAAAGTATATATGTGCAAATATTCGCATAATTGTTAATATATTTAGATTACGATTCTTTGCAATGGTTAATCGTCTATTATAATTCTCAAACAAGTTCAGTAACAGTGAGAACCATAAACCAAAGACAAGATAAACCTTTGTCAGGACAAACAGTACGTCAAAGAAAACGATATTATCAAATAAGAGTTGCATGCCTAGCGATCACATCGTTTAAAAAAACCAGAAAAGCCCTTCTCGTGGCTAAAGAGGCGTTCCGAGGAGAAAAGATGCAGAATAACAAGTTGTCTCGCAACACAATAACAAACTCCCGAGAAGTATCATGCCGCGCAGTAGCATCCCACACCAAGTTAATGAACAATAATTTGGAAGATTACACAGCCGAGCTTTCAGAGCTTAAAATACTTTTTATAGCTAAACAAGAGTAATGGCATAGACAAAAAAAAAGTTAAAACTCTCAGGGCTCAACAATGCAAGACCAAGGTCAAAATTTTATAAAAAGGCAAATACCCCAAAACGACAAACATGTCTATAATCACGAATTGAACTTCGTCAGAAGCAAGAAAAATTTAATTTACATTATCATGATGAGACTTTTCATGAGACGCATATACGGCCACCCTTTACTTTATTATACAGTAGCAATTTCAATAGCAGTGGTTTTACAGTATAAGTCTGCTAGCCCATGCCCAACCCTTTTAGTAGCCATTTACGACGTCCTAGAAGGATACATTGGACCTATTCTTGACATCCCGTATTCTTATAGCGTATGTGATTCACAATATTGATTGTTAAGTCATTTGTATTTTTTTCTTCATTAGTTCACAGATAAATGGTAAAGTCACGTATGTTTATTCATGTACATGACGCATAACCATCCCGCTATAAAATGTCGGCACAAGTGTATATAAGGAAGAATATATGCAGTCCCAGAGTGGCCTTTGTATGTGTTGGAATCCTCTACCGAAGCTAATTTCACAGTCAAATTGATTAAGTCGGACGGAAATGACCGTCGTGGGAGATACATGAAGCCGGAAAGTCTGATCTCTGTTCAGACATTACAGATAGAAGGTCCCAGTAACACTGAATGATTGATGAATTCACTGTATATAGAAGAGCTAGAGATAGTGCAAAGAAGGGGATAATGGTTGCCTATCGATGTTGGAGCATTGAGACCATGCGGTGTATACTGTTTGTTTGTCCATGTTTTAGAAATAGAGTTGATCACGGTTAAGGAAACAAAACACAACAAAAGCAAAAACATTTACTTCCTATAATTGTTTCCAGAAAAGGTAAAACAACGAACACAACGGTCAAGATGCGAAAAAGCAATTATATAGTGAATTGTAAAATGTTAATTTACATTTAAGAAGTTCAGTGGTACACAGGATGAAAATAAAAGGGCTGCTTCCACATCCAAAGCATGTCGCGAAAAGCGACTACAAACAGAGTCGTGTGCTTGGGGTTGGGTACCTCATCGTGTAAATAAAAATCTTGTCATTTTAATAATTCACTGCATATTCTTGGATACTGCCTTCCGATAAAGAGTCTATCTGCAGCTTAAACATATGCTTCAAATTTAAACGGAAAGGTAAACGTTACAAATGTTTGACAACAGACTTCATTTAAATTGGGTAAGCTGCAGTGGTGTCCTCGTTCGAGCGTAAAGGTGAATGTATGAATTCAAGAAATGTAAAACGCAGAAATTGATACTATTTGAAACCCTAGAAGGGTTTTTTTTCTGGTGACCTGGATAATTCGTGTTTTTTTTTTCTCTCCCGTCTTCTATTCCATTTATGGTATTTTGAGCGTTATTTCTAATGCTTTCTTTCAAATCTAGACAGTCCATTATAACATTTTTATAGTCAGAGGAAACTCGAAATGAAACACTAAAAAAGCAAAAATCATTAGTAGTTAGAAAATGTACTTAGAAAATGAAAATGTCAATTTAGGAGATAATTAGAATATTTGAAAGGTAACATAGAAAAAGAAAAAAAATGAGAATCATCATATATGAAATAAAAAGAAAATTGGAATGAACATTTGAGGAATCGTTCGGAAAAATTGGAATGCTCGTATTAGAAATAATAAGAGAAATTGGGATGCCCAGATAATATAAATAAGCTGTATGAATTATCCTACTTTTGGATTAATCACATCTTCTTCAACCAGAAGTGTTTTATGATATAAGGGTATATTAGCCGACAGAGAATTTTCACATAAAGTACATGACGGTTAACAATGGATACATGCTACATAAAGTACATGACGGTTAACAATGGATACATGCTACATAAAGTACATGACGGTTAACAATGGATACATGCTACATAAAGTACATGACGGTTAACAATGGATAAATGCTTCATAAAGTACATGACGGTTAACAATGGATACATGCTACATAAAGTACATGACGGTTAACAATGGATACATGCTACATAAAGTACATGACGGTTAACAATGGATAAATGCTACATAAAGTACATGACGGTTAACAATGGATACATGCTACATAAAGTACATGACGGTTAACAATGGATACATGCTACATAAAGTACATGACGGTTAACAATGGATACATGCTACATAAAGTACATGACGGTTAACAATGGATAAATGCTACATAAAGTACATGACGGTTAACAATGGATAAATGCTACATAAAGTACATGACGGTTAACAATGGATACATGCTACATAAAGTACATGACGGTTAACAATGGATACATGCTACATAAAGTACATGACGGTTAACAATGGATAAATGCTACATAAAGTACATGACGGTTAACAATGGATACATGCTACATAAAGTACATGACGGTTAACAATGGATACATGCTACATAAAGTACATGACGGTTAACAATGGATACATGCTACATAAAGTACATGACGGTTAACAATGGATACATGCTACATAAAGTAAATGACGGTTAACAATGGATACATGCTACATAAAGTACATGACGGTTAACAATAGATACATGCTACATAAAGTACATGACGGTTAACAATGGATACATGCCACGTCAATGATCATTGGAATGAGTACCTTCTGCGAGGCTGTTGTTCAATCTTCACTTTTATTCATGTAAATGGGAGAATATTTGTAACTACATAGTTCAGTTGGTTATATCAGTACGTGGTAGAAAACAACAATAATCAACAGATGTATATGTATGGCAAGGTGGTTGGGCAGTATGCTTCTGGTAGCAAATGTACTGTATTCTTCTTCTTCTTCTTCTTCTTCTTCTTCGTACGCAGTCAGACAGTAACCATTATTTTTTCGAAAAAAGCGGCGGTCATCATGAGGCTGTCGACACTGCCATAGAGCTTGTCTTGCAGTTCCACTGGTGATGGCCACATCTGCTCTCTCTGATCCTCGTATGTTGGGCAGTTCTGCAGCAGATGTTCAGCGGTCATTTACCGGTACCGCACGGGCATTCGTCGGTACCACCTATCTTCAATTTGTTGAATATATGGTATCTCAGTCTATTGTGGCCAGTACGAAGTCTGAAGACAACGACCTGCTCTCTTCTGTTCAACTGGTAATAGGCATCGTTTTTGGTGTAACCAGTATGTTCGGTTTCCCATTTGGTCATGTATCTGGCTTTGATAAGCCGTTTTGATTCTTCGTACGTCATACTAGTATCTGTTTGTGTTAGTCTTGCACCTTCTTTTGCCAGTCTGTCTGCCTCCTCGTTGCCTTGGATGTTGCAGTGTGATGGGACCCACTGTACCACTACCCTTTTTGGTGCGAACTGCTGGCACAGTTTGCAGAGTGCTGCTCTTAAGTCATTAAGCTCAGTGTTTTTCTGGCTTTTTAGCGCTGTGACTACGGCGAGAGCATCTGTAAGCAGGACTATATGGCTTTCATTTTCTTTATGCGTCACCATTTCTTCCACTGCCGCCCTCAGTGCTGTATTCAATAATCCTGTGTTATCCTTCGATCGCTAAAGCTTACAGAGATGTAAATTGGTACCTGGCATCGATGTGATGTTAGGGAAGGCTAGCCAGCAAGGAAGGGAACCAGTAACTCCATCTGAGAAAAATCATTGATCTAATACAATTATGCTTTCAATACTGCCTTCTCAACGACTAGGTGTGCCGTGGGACTACCTTTACCTTTCAATAATTTCCGCCCAGACGTGAACTCGTGAACAGCGCTGAAAAGGACTTGCAATGGCGAAAACAATATGTATGTGTGTGTGTGTGTGTGTCTGTGTGTGTGTGCGTGTGCGTGTCTGTGTCTGTGTCTGTATGTGTGTGTGTGTGTGTGTGGGTGTGGGTGTGCGGGTGCGGATGCGCGTGCGCGTGCGCGTGTGTTATAAACAAGAACAATACATGTATGTGTTTGTAATTCTTGCAAAAACAATCAAACGGTGAGCTCCAACGACGTGATATTTGCACAGCTCATTCTGTCTGGAATTTAAGGATCAATGTAACTATTTTTAACTCGCTGCGTCGTTCTTTTCCAAGTTATTTAATATTAAAGACATGTTTGCTTTGTAACGTTTTTGATACACCATGCAGTGCCATTTGTTAGCGTGGGTAGCGGGCCACTCTGCACCCAGTCCATGCATGAAACTTATCAGTATAACGGGAGATCAGTCAATTGACCCTGGACAACTCGCGAACTCTATTTCTTTTTTAAGAGTGACCGCTTAATGCACTTAAGTCCAATGTTGCTCTGACGAAATTTACCGTGTTAATTAATATTTCGTAACTTGAAGTCACTAACATGTTGTGTGTATTAGAAACGTATCTTATTTTCCAGGTGAATCCTGGCACTAAAGCTTATATATAAGTAATCCGCTTAGACAATCAGGGCGAGTCGTGTTGAACGTCCATGACCTGGGTTGTTGGCAGAATTCCAGACAGCATGCAGAGCAGATGGAATGGAATCGATGTGTCCTAGCCAAGTGCTGCGCGGGCGGCACCAGGGACGACTCCATGAGCTGTGGAGTCTTTTCCAGCCCCTGATATCCAGGGAAATGTTTAGAAGCTGTAAAACCGGAACGTCGCCATTTGAAAAAGAGAGAGAATGCGTCGGTCCAGCGTTGATGAAATGCTCACGAGTTATGTCCGTCGAGATATCTCGATGTTAGTGACTAGGTCTTGCCATCGAAGTTCAAGGACACAACGTTGGTTGCGCATGTGTAAGACATGGACCCGTTTCCGATCTCCCTGTAATAGCGTCGTACAAAAAAGAATATAATGACACAGGAGCTATATATGTATGTGTGTGTGTGTGTGTATATATATATATATATAGAAGAGAGAGAGAGAGAGAGGGGAGAGAGAGAAAGAGAGAGAGAGAGAATAATAACAAGAAATAACACTTGTTTACAGCTACGAGTAAATATAAGCGTTCCGCGATCGACAGACAATAAACCCAGACGACGATATCCCTACACCAGCAAAACAACTGGAGTGCTATGTAAATACTGCTCAGTGCGGGAATGTCGGAGCTTGTTGCCGCGCGCGCTTCAATCAATCAATGCTCCAGGCTCTCGGCTACAAAGATCGACGTTCAAATGTTTTCATTCAGCTATGTTTCTGTGTTCTTTTTTTCTGTCCTCCCCAAATTGATGTTCTATATGGTATAACAATGTTTCGTCAAATGTAACAACGTTCTGTAAGGAGTAGCAATGTTCTGTAATGTGTAGCAATGTACTGAAAGGTATAACAATGTGCTGTAATGTGTAGCAATATACTGTAAGGTGTAGCGATATACTGTATTCTATCATCTGTCGCCAGTGTGGTATGACATACATTGGGGAAACTGATATGGAACTGCGGGAGCGTTTCCGCCAACACCTCAACGATATCCGCAACAGCAACGGGTTCCCCAATTGCCAGCCACTTCAATGGTCCTGAACACCGGGGTAAGGCTGACGTTAGTGTTACTGGTCTAGTTTCTTGCTTCTCTGACGATCGTCATCGATTCGCCCCTTCAACCGTATGGCATTAATATCTTCCATACTTTTTCTTAAAACCTCATACTGGCCCCCATCTATTTGTCTTCCTTTGCTCCCCCCCCCCCTTTCTTCTATCAGTCCTCACCCCCCCCCCTCCTATATTAATCTCACCCCCTCCCGGCTTATATCACATTCTTTTTGTTCACCACCTGGATAACTTTTTGGCAGTTTCCATATTTGGCCACCACTGGCTTATCCGGTGCATTCCCTCTCACTTCTTACGCTCTTCTGGCCATCGTATTTGACCGCTCCCCTTCATATTCAGTCAAGCATCTGCCCCAACCGGTCGTTTAGACAGACTGGGTCTACTGTCAGATACGTTGACCATTTTTTCCTTATATGTTGATTTGTTAATTCAGTATTGTTGTCCCTGATGAAGGCTTATTGGTCGTAACGTAGGTTTTGTTTGTGTTCTAGTTACGGTGCGGTATCTGACCATATCCATTTTAAAATTTTGATTAAACTCAACCTTAATCAACTTTTACATTTTTTTCATGTTTTTTATCACTGTAAGGTGTAGCAATGTACTGTAAGGTGTAGCAATGTACTGTAAATTTAAACAATGTGCTGTAAGGTAGGTGTAACGATGTTCTTTTAGGTGTAACAGTGTGGTGTAACGTGTAATTGTATTTTGTAAGATGTAACAATTGTATGTAAGGATGTAGTAATGCTCCATATGGTGTAATAATGTTATGTTACGTGTAACAATGTTCTGCAAGACGTAACAATGTTTTGTAGTGTGTAATTATAGTATGTAAGGTACAACCCTGTTCAGTAAAATAAGAGACTATTCTGAAATGTGTAAAAATGTTCTGTTAGATGTAACAATTTTCTGTAACTGTAAATGTTGTGTGACATGTAACAATGTTATTGAAGGTGTAACAATGTTATTTAATGTGTAACAATGTTATTTAAGGTGAAACAATGTTCTGTAAAGTATGATGTTACAATATTATGTAAAGTGTAATTATGTCACGGAAGATGTAACTTTACGTTTGTGGAAACACGACCTTTCAACCAAATATAATCATACTGGTTACATCAGGCAATGTCCAGGTGAAGGCAACCCCATATAAGGACAAAGTATAAGCGACTTCACTTGACTACGTCTTGGTATTTTTTGTAAGGTTGGGTGACTTATTTCCAAATTGTTTAGCAGTATCTCAAGTACCAATTTACAGCTTTGTAGATCGGAGCGTGTAGTCTAGTCGACAGTGAGCTGGCTTGCCAAGACTGGGATTACACTGCGCCAGGGATCAAAATCATGTACGGACAGAGGCAAAATCCGGGCGTGGTTCGTTCCTGGTACAACTGCTCTCCAGTCGACCCAGCTGTAAATGGGTACCTGACGTATAAGTTGGAGAAGGTATACACAGGAAAGAACCAGCCCCTCCATCTCACTTAAGCTGCGGCTCAGTCCATGAAAAAAGGTATCTTCATCCCTGACGGCAATTGTTGCCATGGAATCCACCTCTACCTTTCAGATCGCAGCATGTCGCTACCGAATAGTGAAGCTTGCCTTCTGAAGCGCTTTTTCCAAGGTGTCAATATCATTTTAAAAATAATAAGTATCCGTATATCCTGAACTTCAAAAGTGAACCGCTATTGAAAGAAAACGTAACTCTGAAAAATACTGAACTGAGAGATAACTGGCTCAGTATCAATGTGCAACTTTCTCTATCCAGACTTACGTTTCATAATTCTTTGAAAGTATCTGAACACTCTCTTATAGTGTATGATGGCGCTCATAATGAATCCATATCCACTTCTTACATTTGTATGTTTTACTCTTCATATAGATACTCTTTGGGTCGACACAAATGGGTACCTAGTCTTTGAAATTTGAGATCGCTAACATCTACGGCAGTAATGCTATGGGTTACTTTTTACTCTTCATATATATACAAAACGGCTCGTCTGTGACGAGTAAAAACAATCATTTTTGTTGTTGTAATCGTTAATTACGTTTTTAATCGTTCCTACATAACGACTCACTCCCGATTATTAATGATATTACGGTTGGGATAGATTGTACCTGAGGTAGTTTATGATGGTGAATATAAACAGACCTCCACTGCCATAATTTGAACTTACTAAAGCCATCTATAAATAACCATGAATGTTCAATGACACACACGCCATGCCTCTGACAGTAGTGCATTGTTTCTTAAGAAGAAATAGACTGATACTGTGAAAGTAATACAATATATTTTGGTTTGGTACGCATTGTTATGTAAAGATGAAGGTGACTTCAGGTCAGGTCAGCTCATCCGTTAACCAGTGAGGGGTTTTTGGCACACATGAAGACATCCTGACAACCCCACGCCATCCCTCTCTGCCAGCGGTCGCTCCCTGTGGCTCTTCTGGTCGGAGATTCGTCCATTCTTCTATGTTGTCCTCCCATCTCTTTTTGGGACGGCTTCTTCGTCGTCTGCCTTGCACCTTTCCGTGCAGGATCGTATTTGTAAGACGATTTGATCTATATATGTGACCGTACCACGCGAGTTTAATTCTTTTGACAGTTACCAAGAAGTCTTCAAAAGGCTTTATTGCTGTTGTAATTCTATCTTGTAATTCCTCATTTGTAACTCGATCTTTGTACGTGACTTTTAAAAATCATCGAAAACGTCCGATCTCCAATGATTGTATCCTTCGCTGAAGATCAGCTGTAACTGTCCATGTCTCACAAGCATAGAGAAATATTGACAAGACCAATAGGGTGAATTAGTGCCTAGTTTAAATTTGTTAACATAAATTGCATGACTGTAGTCCGATCATGCTGACTGGTGACATTTTTTACTGACTGGTGAGCCACTCTAAAATTGGTCAAGCCCAGTGTGTGTGTGTGTGTGTGTATTTCTATCTTTCAGTCATCTCTTTATATTGGCACCCCTCTTTCGCTTATCTCATTCTAACAAGTATTAGGAGGGGTTTTCTTTGCAAACATAATAGGGTCAATGTTTCCTTCCCAGCGTGTTATTAGAGACGCATAATGTAGGTTGCGCGTGCGACTCGCTTCCTCAACATGTAAAAATCATTACTATTGAAACAACACTGCAAATGCCAGAAATAAAGTGTCCCATAAGATGGTTAGGGTAAAGCAAATGCAACGGTGGACCTACACACCATCATTGGCAGTGGCAGGAAGAAGAAGTACCAGCGTCCCAATTAAGAGGTTCCGGGCTCGAACAATGATAAGGACTTTGGTTTTATATAACTAGGATGTAATAACAACCAAGCATGTGTACAGCCTCAGCAGTTGGGCATGGTAGTGGTCGATCGACGCAAAAGGCGTTGACGCCTACGCGAACATTACTATAATATTATGTGTACAGCGCTTCGTCCGCTGGTGTGAGGGGAGACAAGCAATCTGTATCGCTCAGTTCTATAATTAAATCTACCCCACCCCCACCCCAACGGACCCCAGTTAGAAAGTGTTTTCTTCGTTTCTCATGTGATCCCCGAGACCCTTATAAGAGGAGAAAAGATTGTAAGAATGTCGTAAAAGACGACTAAAGATGGTTGTACTTGAGGTTACCACGGCAACATTGTTTATAGAATCACCACTACTAATTACACAAATAATAAATGTGCTTTAACTCAGAATTCTTTCAAAGAGGTCAGTTGTAGTGGTGACCAAATGCTCCGCCTAGAGTGAGAGGGGACCATGATGATGAGATCGATGCTGATGATGATGATGATGATGTTCATTATAAGAAGGGCTGGACGTCAAACATACCGTATATACCTCACGATTGTCCACATTATAATCTTTCAACAGATGTATCCTTCAAAACTATTTATATAGTGTTTCTAGTTCGCGTGTCCTTTATGATACACATCTACCCGTAGATGTATGTGTAGCTGCAGAGCGAACACGTGACGGCACAACAGCTGACACAGGTAGAGAAAAGGTAAAATAGCTCATCAATACTGAGCCGAAGCGAGCGTGTAGGTCGTGTTATTACTACACTAGACTCAGTACAGATTCATGATTACCGAATCATAAATATTAGAACGGGAACTACACGGAATCTTTTTCTTCTTCTTTTCTTGTCCATTTTTCACTCCACCCGGAGCATAGGACTACCACCACTTTAGTTGGCCTCGTTTATAAAGTCCGCGACAAAGCTTTTTACAAGCTTTTATTTAGCTTGATATAGCCGATGCCCGATTGCGTGGACTTTTATTTCTCGACAACCTAGAGCTGAAATCGTGTACAAAGCCTCTATTAATGCAATCTGTTGATATATCTAAAGTAGACTCACGTAGTCCTGAATTGAAACAAGAACATGTGTTAGTATTCCTAGCTCTTATTTCTTCTTCCTCTTCTTCTCTGATCGTTCTCAATCTCCCGCTACCAAACCCTAAAAAGGGTTTTACAAGTAGCATGATGTAGTTCGGAGAACGGAATGCGTTGAATCGTAATTTACAGTTTGACTGCGCTATTTGCATAGCTCTTATTTAACTGGACATGACAGTTGCCAATTTGCATAGATTTCTATTTCTCCCATTTTAACCAACATCCACAAGCTGAAATTGAGTACACAGCCTGTACTAGTGTGATCTGTTAATCCATCACAAGTACACACATGTAATCCCAAAAAGAAACAAACACATGTGTTGGTATAAACAGCTCTTAGATAACGTGTGATGACCGTTATACATTTGTGGGGACTTGTAATTTCTATTTTAACAAACTTCACTATAGCCTAGAGAAATGAAATTATGTACACATTCTCTACACAAGTGCAACCTTACGTGATCATTTCACTCATGTAGTCCTAACAAAACAACACCAATCATGGTATAAATAAAAGCTTGTACCAAAAATCCTTCATTTTTAACAACAAATATTTTCTTATTAAGTTTATTGACCTAATAGTATTTTCTAGCGC
This sequence comes from Ariolimax columbianus, assembly GCA_036924085.1. Lineage (NCBI taxonomy): Eukaryota > Metazoa > Mollusca > Gastropoda > Stylommatophora > Arionidae > Ariolimax > Ariolimax columbianus. Next base: position 17,085,317 of record JAVGWX010000006.1, read on the forward strand.
TCAAATTCGCGCCATCTATTTCCTTCCTAAAACTTGGAAGTCTGTCTCACATGTTTCCACTCTGCTATCTATTTCCTTCCTAAAACTTGGAAGTCTGTCTCGCATGTTTCCCTTGTTTTATTTGTCCCTATTTCACTCTAGTCGGAGACTATGGCCATTTTCACAATTGGTCGTATTTAGGAAGCCTGCGCTAAAGCACTTTAAAAGTTTCTACAGTGGTGAATTCTGTAGAAATGTGTTTTACACGATGCGGTTGCTAGCCACATTCACACTACTCTTTACTTGCATTTTACGATATGCATGTGGTTGCAGTGATCCTGTCCTTTACTCATTACCATGATGGGTATCTCTTACCGCACAGTGTTTTCCTTAATTGATTAGTAAGGCGGGATCAAGATGCTTAGCAGGATAGGAGCTGCAGTCGTCAGCGACCCATAGCTGACTGCTAGCATCAGGGCCAGCGAATCATAGCTGCCAAGACCCTTCTACACCTCCATGCGGTGATCCTGGATAACAGGCTGCAGCAGGGAAGACTGGCTAAGGAGAAGGGATCGAAGAGGGAATGCTAACCCGGTACTCAAAAAATGCTTGTTGAAGTCGGATGTGTTGGACCGAAAGGTGCAAATATCGCAGTAAAGCTGTAAACTACGACACAACGCATTCCATTCTCTGGACTACATTCTGCTACTTAAACCCTTTCAGGGTTTGGTAGTGGGAGATTGAGAACGAAGAAGAAAAAGAAGAAGAAGATTAGTAAGGCGCCCAGGGCCCCCACATGAGGATGGGTATCTCTTACCACACAGTGTTATCCTTAATTGCGCTTGAGAAGGACATCCTTTTCCTCCGCTTATTTCAACCAACGACATACATAGAAAAGCGTGTCTACTGTCTCTTGGTATTTCCCACACATTATTATCTGTGCCTTTTTCAGCAGCGAAACGTGTTGATAATTTTAGGTTAGGCTGAGTCATGAACATAAAGGTATATAGTCGTTCACCTGTTCTAAAAATATAAACCCTGTCAGGGAAGGCCGGCCTAATTTGTGGTCATTGGGTTCCAGAAAAAAAACGCGCTAATGGCCGTCTCCTAACTACCAAATGACCCGATTCCTACGCTTTGTTTGGCTGACGCAATCAGTTTTGCAACTTCGCGAGATTTTCAAATATGTCACTAGGCTTAAACAAACATGACCATTACAATTTCTAATTTATTTCACAACTGCTTTTTGCAAAGGAGTGTCTTTTCTAATTCTTCACAAAACCGTTGGGATAGCTCAGCCTATCATGCACATTTTTCTTCTTCTTCGTCTTCTTCTTCTTCTTCTTCAGCGTTCGCTCTGAGAATGACATTGTGACGTTCTGTTTTAATTTTCAGTGAGGCTGCGATATCTGCACCTCTCGGCCCGACATATCCAGTATCAGCACAACATTGTTGGGAATTGATGTATTTTCCTTCTTTGATTTCTATTGTCATAGCCAAACTGCACGGATGCAGGATGTTTCCAAGGCCACTCCTGGCTGATGGAGTTGGGTCTTGATCAGCTAAGCTCGTTGACGCTGCTGACGCAATGCTATGAATCTCTGGCTGTTATCTCACTCACTGCTGCGTCATCTGTCGGGGTCCACGTATCGGATCAACAATTGCTTGAATAGATAATAGTTTAGTACGCAGTTGCCTGTTCTGTCCACATTCCATCTGAACGTATGCATGTTATTTGCTGTTTTAGAAACTACATATATCCGAGTACTTGCCTCTTGACAAATCCTCTCTGATATCAAGTAGACTATGGCGCAGGGTGTATTGAGGCAAGTACATCGGAATCCTCGTGGATATAATGCAATTTTGCCCAGGGCGCGACAAACCCCTGGCGCCATGGCGCCTATCAATGTTGCTGCCGCGCCTTTCCATTGTATCGTAGGATCTAACGCTCCAGGATTAGTGTCCTATTCACTCACACAATTTCGATCAAGATGCTGAGCAGCATATGAGCTGCTGCAGCAGTCAGCGACCCATAGCTGACTACTAGAGTCAGGGCCAACGAACCAGAGCTGCCAAGACCATTCTACACTTGCACACGGTGATCCTCGATAACAGGCTGCAACAGAGCAGACTGGCTAAGGAGAAGGGATCGAAGAGGTAATGCCAGCCTGGTACTCGAAAAATTATTGCTGAAGTCAGATGTGTTGGACCGAAAGGTACAAATATTGCAGTCAACCTGTAAACTTCGAC
>JAVGWX010000006.1:18335045-18815045 GCA_036924085.1 Ariolimax columbianus
CTGGATGGGAAACTTTGTGTTACTCTTCTCAAGTCAAAGTGCGTGTCAACCTAGTTTATATTTCTACCACGAAATGTTTTAAAATAATTGAAAATGGTGTTAAAACAAATAATATTAGACTTACAGACAGGACACTTGATAATATGTTCTGATAGTTATAATATTGACATTGAAATCATAGCTTACGTGGTATCGAATAAAATAACTATTATGACCGCTGCAGACGCCCATAGGGAAGAATTAATAAGGTCTTGAATAACAACTGTTGGCCCATACAGTCGTGACGAAGTGCAAACGTTAGGTTTTATTTTACCCCCATAGACCAGAAAATAAATACCTTAACGAGTATTTTAACCCAAGCCTATTTGATCATAATAGCGATACACAAACCACTCATACCCATCCGATCCTGTTAGTTGCACTAATACAAAATAGTTCACCCCTTAGCGGAAGCAATCTTTAATGCCAAATTGGGTAAACATACCCCCAGGAAGCTAATTTAGTCGACTTATGGATGAAAGCCCGTTATTCGCCACAATGAAGTACACATACTTAATTAGCAACGGTGCTTCACTTCCCCAACTACCAGTATCTGCTATAGAACTGACCTCTTCTTTAGAAATGAAAGTACTACAAACATCGACTTAAATAGAGATAAAGTGCATCACATGTTTAGTCAACATACTGCAATTTATTAAAGGACATAACTACATTACAAATTCCCAGATGGAAAACACCAATACCCATGAATACATTAGCATGCGATGAATGACACTGTACAAACATGCCCAGTATTCCTGTTTAACAATTCACCAGTTGATTAAAGTTCACGTTTAATCATTTTTTAGGTTACTCTCACATTGTTTCTCTTAAAACACTGAGCTTACTGAATAAACACGATTGATAAAGTTATATAACATAAGCGAACATGTATATTATACGGAAACTACGAAGTCTGTAATGATAAATACGTTTGATTGTTCAATTGCCGAATTACTGTGTAATATACATTCAATTGACGAAAAGACTTAAGAGAACAAGATGGATGGTATATTGGTCGTAAGAGGACAAGTAGGACATTCCATTGGTTGCATGAGGACACTCTGGATAATCTAATAGTTGTTTGAGGACGCGCTGGATAGTCTAATAGTTGTGTGAGGACACTTACCTTAACTTAACGTCTTTATACTGGTTTAGAAGACTGCAGAGTCTTTAGACAACCAGTTTCATTTAACTTTCCTTGCAATAAAAGCTGTGCGCATCCAATCTATTCTTAAATGCATTAACTGTCCATGTCTCCACTACTTCCTGTGGTAATGCATTCCAAGCAATTCTCACTCTCTGACTAAAAACAGTATTTCTTAGTATCTAATCTGGGCCTTTTTTTAGTTAATTTGTAGCTATGCCTTTGTTCTTATAGGTGGTTGTTTAAAAATAAAAAAATCAACTTGTTATAGTCTAATTTATATTTTTCATTTAATTATCATAAATCTTGACCCATCTAACTCTTCTCTTTTCTAGACACTGTAGGCCGGCTTTTCTGAGTCTTTCCTAACTTTTATTCTGGAATCCCACTATTAGCTTTGTCGCTCTATTTTGTATCCTTTCCAGCATGTTTATATCTCCTCTGAGGTACGGACTCCACACCTGCACACAGTACTCCAATCTCGGTATAACTAATGGTTTATACAGCTTAACTATGACTATCTGCTATTAGTTGGTACTGATATCTGCTATTAGTTGCTACTGATATCTGGTATTAGTGGTGGTGATATTATGTTTTATTGGGGTTATATATGTCCTTATCTTGAGTGATATCTGTTATTAATTTTAACCAATTACCAAAGCCACAAACCTGGGAGCTAGCAGCAGTCTTCAGTGTTTGAAAGGGAGCTCTAGAAATTGTTCCTTTTAAATATATAAAAGTGAGAATGGTTGATTTTATAGGGATTCGAAAGGGGAACAATTATCGACACGAGATGTTTGTCTAGATAGATCTATTTACCTGGGTAATTGATAGTGTTGATAGAAACATACCATATATAAAAACCAACAGATTATTCCAGACGAAAACTTGATCACTTCAAACAATTACTTGTAATATATTTACTAATACATTTTCAAAATCATTTGATCTCTGGATTCTATCTCCAGTGAGGATTAAGAGACGTTTTTGGTGTTTTATTTTCAAACACGTTTGACATTATAAGAAAGCAAACCTGCTCGTCTCTCTGAACTATAATGGGTTGTCTGTGTTAGATCATGTAGATTGCAGGGCGCCAAAACGCTTACTGTTATTTCAGTGTTAATTGTTTGTGAATTGAGAGGATTTTGAGGAAAAGCACACGTTTTTCTAAAATACATTTATCACTAAATGGTAAGTATCTTCTACTTTAGGGTTCTGTGACAGAGTTGTAGAGCCTTCGCTTCTCACGATAAAAGCACTTGGTTTGATCTCCGTTATCGAAACGCTCCAGTCAACCAAGCTGCACATGGGTTCCTGTCTTACTATTCGGAAAAAGAAAACACAGAGGAAAGGAACTGTCCAAAACATTTAATAAAAAGTTGGGGCTTAGTACAATGAAGTTCCGAACACTTCATCCATGGCAGCATTGTGTATTTTGATACTGCCTTAACCTATGCCTTTTATTTTCAACTTCTGCTACTTATTCAATTCTCGTTCCTTACATATCATATAGTGAACTTTGTACGCAATAAATGGTTTATTACAATCGGTTTCTGTAGCCTTTTGCGTCTAGTACAATTGATTGCTTGTCTCATGCACAACCGCCATGAGTCGCATTTCCGACATGCTATGGAAACATTTCTTCCGTCACAGTAGAAACTACATTTATAGTATCTACTTTAGTGTAAAAAGTAGTTGATAGCATTGTTACCCAGGATCTACCCACTGCTCTTCAACCTTTTTATACTTGGCGCCTATTTTTATACCTTTCCTGAGAGTAAATTGTTTTTACCACCCACTGAAATCTAAATTGAAGAAAATGTCTCGATCATTCACCAAGTTTGTGTATTTTGGGTGTTTTAAATAATAATGTAGAATATCATTTGCAGAACATCGCTCACATCACAGTCTGTCTGAAAGAAACTCGATATCTCCCTAAATCTCCAGTCTGCTCCAAAGTCATGCCTAAGCATTCATTGATATCTTTTTGCCATCGCCTTCTTGGTCTGTCTCTGTCTATTTCCTGTCCCTATACCTCGCATTACCGTTCTCTCAAGACCGTTGTGTCTTTTGATGGAACCAAAGTATTTCAATTTTCTGTTTATGATAAAGTTTATGAACCAGTTCGCTTGTATGCCCAACTCATGTCGAATTTCTGCATTCTTCTTTTTTTCTCGATCTACTGTATTTTGAGGACCTATCTATAATATTTTCACTCGAATGACTAGAGGTTGGGGTAACTGTCCATGTTTCAGGGGAGTATGTTGTCAGGGGGAAACACCGGTTCTCAAAGTATGCACTTTAATAGTTTACTGGCATTCTGCGATAGTTTCCTCAGGATGTGTTGTTTCTAACGCAGCATGTATTTACTCTGCTAACGCCCACCTGAAAGCTAATATCGCCCACTAATGACCGGTAGGGCCCGGGTTGAACAGCACTGATCTACAAGGATGTTTTTTGGCTGTCTTAAGGTGTATTATCAATTAAAATCTAATCTAAGCTGCAGGTTAGAGGTTTTTAGCATCAAGGCCCTTTGAATAACTCGAAGCTTTTCTGCTTTTCGTAAGTTGAATATCTAGCAGTCATATAGCATGGTTGGAAAAGAATTGTCGTTGAAATAACTTCTCAACAAAAAGAAAAGAGCTTTCAAATGCTATTACTCATACGGCTAAACACTAATCATAAATATTTTATTTGTAAACATGTGAATACTTTTGCGGAGTTATTACTACTCATGATCTACATAGATGTTGTTTGGATATATCAAGGCGTATTATCTATTAAAACCAATCTAAGCTGCGGTTTAGAGAGTGTCGATCATCTTCGATCCAATACCATTTAAGTAGCTGGAAGCTGCTCTGTATCTGCTTATCGTAAGTTCAATACCTCGCAGTCATATACCATGATTAAAACAGACATGCAGCTGAAAGTGCAAGCTCTTGAATTGTCGTTTCTCATCTTCTAAAGAGTGGGTTTGATACGATTGAAATCGAACCTTTCTGCTGATATCCTACATGATACTTACAATTGTTGTATCGAAGTTTGTAGTTTTTTTTAACCAGCTAGTAAATGTATGAATTCAGGTTTTCGATAAAATAATTGTTTGTCGGAGTTTTTCTCATGGAGATAAATAATTTTTAGTTAGAGTTTCCCTCATGGAAATAAATGATTTTTAGTCGGAGTTTCCCTCATAAAAATAATTTTTTTTTAGTAAAGTCTACTTCGTTGTTTGCTTCGTTCAGCTCATATAAGGTATCTCTCGGTATCTATGACATGTTACAGCGAACATAATGTGGTTAAGATTTTCGCCGTTATCGTTGATGCCTTTATCTTCCCATTTTAGTTTTTCTTCCTTAAGGGCCGATGTGGAGAGTTTTTGGAGAGATTATATAGATCGGACGATTGTTAAATTATATTGTTCTGATTTGGTTTTAGTCGATATTTGTTTCTGGTTACATTCGTTTTAAGTGCACAAATTAGTCACGCACGCATACACTTCCATACTAACACTCTTGCAGATTCATTCATACAATTACATAATTCCACACTTTCACAAACGTTCACATACATACACACGCTCGCGCACACACATGCACGCACGAACGCACTCACGCACGTATGCACACAAACATATTCACGTACTGTATTTCAGGTAATTGAACATTCCACTTTATTTGATTTCAAACTAAATCTGCTTTGAGCACTTCAGGCAGGTCAAATGTGACGAAATGGTACTTTTTGCCCCCATATTATCTATCTTTGTCTAAGATTTAAACACAAAAGTCCACACGTCAGCTAGAGTGATTTCCGTGGCACGGGGTAATCAAAGGTAAATTGCCGTGAAGTGCTAACGAATGCGTCCAAAGCAAGAACATGAAACGAGTTTCTGTTTGTCCTGAAGTTTATTCTGGCAGGGTACCTATCCTAGTATTTGCCAAAGCTTGTATTCCCAGATGCATTTTGGTTGTGAATTTCTTTGTACTTTTTAACATTTTTGTGAAACTAATATCAACGTATGCTGCAAGTGTATGTTTTTAGAGAAAATATTCACAGAAAATATACACAGAAAATATACACAGAAAATATACACATAAATATTCACAGAAAATATACACAGAAAATATACACAGAAAATATACACAGAAAATATGCTGTCTCTTTAGCACTCCCAGCACATACACAGAAAATATACCGTCTCTTTAGCACTCCCAGCACATACACAGAAAATATACCGTCTCTTTAGCACTGCCCAGCACATACACATAAAATATACCGTCTCTTTAGCACTGCCCAGCACATACACAGAAAATATACCGTCTCTTTAGCACTGCCCAGCACATACACAGAAAATATACCGTCTGTCTAGAACTCCCAGCACATACACAGAAAATATACCGTCTGTCTAGAACTCCTAGCACATACACAGAATCACACATATCTGTACACATAACTGACACCCAAAATCAAACAGTTAAATAAAACACGTCATTATATGTGAACATGTACAAAAACGTAATATAAACGCACACACAGACAACAGCTCATATATAACTACATACACATACTACATACACATGTATCTATAACACTGGTTTACAGCATCTATACACACACACACACACACACACACACCCACACACGCGCAAGCAAGCGCACACACACACACACTTCTGTTTTGCTGCTTCTCCATACCTATATATAAAACACTGTTTTCAACTATGTGTCTCTTCAGTTTACTTATCACTTATGTTGTTGACTTTCATGTCTTCACATTGTGCCACCTTCTCTCTTTGTTATTATCTGTTCTTTAATGATATCAATATTACCTGTTGTTATGGAGTGATCTAATCCTTATTTATTACTAATGTGTCCCATATAAACAAGCATTCCTGATTCTTTGTTTTGGGTAATAAACACAGCTGCAAAGATGGCGATCAACAGACTGTGGGTCTTGCTCTCGTGATTTAGTTCACTATGGATGCCGTCAGGCCACGATTTGACTGGAATTCACACTAGTCGACGACTTACACTCGTGTCCAAGGAAACATGTTACGGTTTCCCATTTGGATTAGTTAGTTAGTTTATTTTGTGGTGTTTTTCATTCTGTTTTTCCTGGCGTGGTCATCGGCTATTTAAAATAGTGTTTGGGTTACCATGTGTTGTTTTTGACGGTCAAGGGAAATTCACGAGATTGACGCTCTGTTTTCAGACAGTGCCGGCTGTGAGTGTGGCTGGTCATGTCGTGTAAACACGCGACAACAATGGACTAAAACACATCGTCTGGGAGAGATTGGGCCCTACTGGGTCCCTATTAAAAAATTGCCCACATACCGAGTGATGCCCCAACGACCTCTCGGTATTACGAGAAAGACAAGACAAGGCAAGCAATAATTTCAGGCTTTGCGTTGAACTTTTCCAGCACATCTTAGCTGTGAATAAAAAAGAAGAAGACCCCTTCACACACACATCTGATAGTCACTTGGGCGTGACAGGTTCTTTTAGAAACATCTCCCAATATTTAGTAAGGGGATAACAGGATGTATCTCCCGCTTTCATGATGGTTCAGCAGAAGAAATAAGGGCTGCCAATTCGATTCATCAAATGTTTATATAAAACGCTATACATCTGAGTCCATTTCAGTATATGTACTTTTTCATTGACTATTACTTGCTTCTATTAACAATTTAACAAATATCTTCACGTCATTTCTTAGAAATGCTTGGGAATAAAAGTCGCTTTCGCATACAGTCGCCACGTTTTTATGTTTACCGCCGACAGAGAATAGCAACCAATGAGTAGCACAATTGTTCTCTTTTTCATAGAAACGACATAATTACCACTGATCAACGCTTTCTCAGTTGGCATTAATACAACACCGAAATAGCTTTTTTTGATGTATTCATTGAGTACGAACTGTTGGATAATTTTGCCTTTGTTTCTTCTATTTTGTTTTGCTAGATTTCAGACCCACAAACAAAAAAGGCCAGCAGCAGGTGGTCCCATATGCTTCACATTGGAATTGGAATTGGAATGATGATTGAATTGGAATGATGATTGAATTGGAATGATGATTATTTGTAAGAAACAATCAATGTATTTCCAGTTGATATTTTCTTGCCTTATTTGCAATATGGCGTCATGAACGTCTGATAACATGATCAATGTCTTGGCTATTTAGTTATGATTTGTCGTCGACAGAGCGCTTGTTTACGTGTGCTCTTTACATTTCTGTGACATCAACCAAGAATAGTCGCGCAATAAATATAAACACAGGCTGGACTACACACACACACACACACACACATACACATATACACATATACACATATACACACAAACACACACGAACACACACACGCATACATAAACAACATTCACATCACACGCACATTACACATACATACAACTATGCAGCACACATTAAATATGAAACATACATGCATCACACATCACAAATACATGCAGCACACATTACACATATATGCAGCACACATTACACATCACACATACATGCAGCACACATTACACATACACGCAGCACACATTACAGATCACACATTCATGCAGTACACATTACACATACATGCAGCACACATTACACATACACGCAGCACACATCACACATACATGCAGTGCACATTACACATACATGCAGCACACATTACACATACACGCAGCACACATCACACATACATGCAGTAACATACACATGATTGATAGCACCTTCAAAGATATAATATAAGGCCGTCCTTTTTGGGGGTTGAATTTTGAAAAAAACTTGTTATAGTCTAATTTAACCTTTTCTTCTTCTTCTGCGTTCGTTCTCAATCTCTGGTTACCAAGCCATAAGCAGCGCTTTGCAAGTAAGAGGATGTAGTCTGGAGAACTGATTGCGTTGTGTCGCTAGTTTACATCTTGACTGCGATATCAAGCTTATAAACTGATCTTATAAACCTGTATTAAGTCACTTCTAATTTTTTTCTTTTCAAGACACAGTAAGCCGGTTTTTCTGAGTCTATACTCGTAAGTGTAATTCTGGAATCCCACCATCAGTTTTGTTGCTTTTCTTTGTATCCTTTCCAGCATGCTTTTATCTCCCCTATGATAAGGATTCCACACCTGTACACAGTACTCCAATCTAGGTAAAACTAATGCTTTATACAGTTTTATTATCACCCCCTTACTCTTCTGTGTAATATTTCTTTTTATCATATCTAACATTGCATTTGTCTTACTCACTGCTACCTGGACTTGCTCATTCACTTTACCTGAATGCTCTATTATAACACCTAGGTCTCTTTCCTTATTTATCATTCTAATATTGTTCTCGCCCATTCTGTAATTATATTCCATATTGGATCTACCCATATGGATGACTACATTTTTCTACATTAAACTCCATTTGCCGTCTCACAGGCCAGTCTCGAATGGTATCTACATCCGACCTCAATATATCCAATTCTGCTATAGATGAAACACTCCTACTCAGTTTTTGTGTCGGACGAAAATTTTTCAATCATGGATCCTATATCAATGTCCAAATCGTTTACATATATCAAGAACAACCAGGTCAGATCAGGTCAGGTCATCTCGTAACCGACGAGGTCGTCGGGGCACACATGAAGACATCCTCACAATCGACGACACCCTTCTCTGTCAGCGGCTACCGCCTGTGCCTCTTCTGGTCGGAGATTGGTCCAGTCTTTCATGTTTTCCTCCCACCTCTTTTTGGGACGGCCTCTTCGTTGTCTGCCTTGCACCTTTCCGTGCAGGATCGTATTTGCAAGACCATTTGATATCGATAAATGACCGTACCAAGCGAGTTTCCTTCTTTTGACAGTTGCCAAGAGCTCTTCAAAAGGCCCTATTGGTGTTGTAATTCTATCTCGTATTTCCTCATTTGTAATTCGATCTTTGGACGAGAACAAAATTGGTCCCAGAATCGAGCTCTGTGGCACTCCCCTTTTTACTTCACACCACTCAGAGTACTTCTTATTAATACCCACTCTCTGCCTTCTTCCCGTTAATCAATTTTCAATCCATTCGGCAACCTCCCCACCTATTCCATGAGACTTTAACTTTTTAAAATAATCTTCGATGAGGTACTCTATCAAAAGCCTTTTCAAAATCTAGATAAATAACATCCACTAGTTCTCCCGTATCTATCATTTTAGAATATATCATGAATTCCAATAGATTTGTTAAGCACGATCTCCCTGTAGTAAACACATGCTGACTATTTCTGATTAGATTAAACCTGTCTAGATGTATTACAATGTTTTCGTTGATTATTGATTCTAACATTTTACAGACTATGCTCGTTAAACTTACCGGTCTATAGATTGCTGGATCTGATTTTTTTCCCCTTTTTGAATAAGAAGATCACTCCTGCATCTTTCCAATCTCTTGGAACAATCCCTTTTGCGAGTGATTGAGAACATGATATAGCCAATGGTTTTGCTAGTTGGTCTGTAATTTCAAAAAGCATTTTTGGATGATAACATCTTGACCTGGACATTATCCACTTTTAATCTCTAATTTTTGAAAAAACCATTATTCCGTAATACAGATTGATCTTAATCTTAGTATGGGTATTTAACATTTGAAAATATCTATAGGCTCTGGGATCTTGGAGCAGTCTTCTTTTCTGTAGACTGTGCCAAAGTATTTATTTAGTAGATTGGCTGCCTCCCTATTTTCTCTTATTTTTTTACATGTGCTATCTATAAGAGGGCCTACCTTGTCTTTCGTTCTTTGTTTTTTTCTAACATAAGAAAAAAAGCTTTAACTATCAGCAAGTTTGGCATTGAGCTGCCATTTCATCCTCTCTCCAATTAAGTTTAGGGACCAAAGTTCTTCTTCTTCTTCTTCTTCATCGAACGCAGTCAGACAGTAACCATTATTTTTTCGAAAAAGGCAGCCGTCATCCTGAGGTTGTCGATACTGCCATAGAGCTTGTCTAGTGTTGCCACTGGCGATGGCCACATCTGCTCTCTCTGATCCTCGGCATGTCGGGCAGTTTTGCAGAAAATGCTCCGCGGTCATTTTCCCGGTACCACACGGGCATTCGATGGTGCCACCTATCTTCAATTTGTTGAATAGGTGGTACCTCAGTTTATTGTGGCCAGTGCGAAGTCTGAAGACCACGACCTGCTCTCTTCGGTTCAACTGGTAATAGGCATCGTTTTTGGTGTAGCCAGTATGTTCGGTTTCCCATTTGGTCATGAATCTAGCTCTAATGAGCCGTTTTGACTCTTCGTATGTCATACTAGTATCTGGTTGTGGTAGTTTTGCACCTTCTTTTGCCAGTCTGTCTGCCTTCTCGTTGCCTCTGATGTTGCAGTGGGATGGAACCCACTGCACCACTACCTTTTTTGGAGCGGACTGCTGGCATAGTTGACAGAGTACTGCTCTTAAATCATTACGTTCAGTATTTTTCTGTTTTTTTAGTGCTGTGACTACGGCCAGAGCATCTGTAAGCAGGACTATGTGGCTTTCATTCCTTTTACCTGTCGCCATTTCTTCCACTGCCGCACTCAGTGCCTCTGCCTCCGCTCTGAAATTGCTTGTGTATTTTCCAGTAGCGAATGACAGTGTTATTTTTCTGCCATTTGGTAGGTTCAGAAATGCTCCTGCCCCTCCGTTCTGAGTTGTATTTGTTACGGAGCCGTCGGTGTATGCATGGGTCCAGTCCATGCTTGGGTAGTTTTCCGTTATGTAACTCAGGGTAGTATCTCTTCTTTCTTTTTCAGACTGGCAGTTTTTTGTTTCCAATACCTGGTATATTTTCTACCACCTCTGGAAATATATGCTGCCTCCAGGTAGGTTTTCGTACAGTGTGGATGGGCTTTGGTGTGGTTAGTGCGTTCATAGGGTCTTCGTGCATCTTTGCTTTGGCTATTTCTGCAAAGTTTCTTCGCTTTAGCTTCCTATTTCCGAAATTGTTTAGTCTCTGGTGCATTGGATGGTCAGTCAGTCTTCTGAGTTTCTCTGATTGCAGCTGGGCTCTGCAGTTTCTTCTGTCGGTCATGGATTGCAGTTTTGTAATCTTTTCAAGATCTACAATTGGCGTTGACTTCATGCCCCCTGTTATAGCTCTCATGGCTTGGTTTTGGAGTTTGCTAACTTTATCGAAGTTCACCTTTGCTGCTGTTGTCCATGCCGCAATGCCATACTCGAGAACTGGTCTCACTCTTCCAGTGTACATTTTCTTTAGTATGCTTTCGTCTGCTCCCCAGCTTGTGCCAGCAAGTTTCCTCATGATTGCCATTTTTTCTCTGGCTCTCATTCGGTTTCTCTCGATCTGACTTTTCCATGTCATGCGCCGATCAAATGTGACTCCCAGATAGTTTGGGTTGTCGTTTGGCTGAAGGTATTTTTACAGTCTTTCTCCTGGTGTTTCTTGGTCTACCTTTCTGGCTTTCCCCTGTAGATTCCATGTCAGGGCCTGTTTGGCCACATTTGATGATGATTTCCCTACCGTGTTTCCTATCCGACTCCATTTCTTATTTTTGATATGTTGTTCAACTTGCTGTTGTTGGCTCCTTTTCCACAGGTCTTCATTCCTCACCATGTCTTACCAGCCTATACCCATTATCCCCCGTAGATCTTGTTTGACGAACGACTGGAGTTTACTCTGTATTCCTTTTGTTGTTCTCCAAGTTTTAGCTAGGTACCAAAGCATTGACTTGGCATTAGAGTTGACCATTCTTAACTTGGGATCAGTCTTCATTTCTCGGGATTTCGTTATATTATTCAGTAACAGAAATGCTGTACCTGCCTTTCTAATTATTACTCTTACATCTGCCCCTGTGCCCCCTGAAGTATCAATGGTGCCTCTAAATATGTAAAGGTACCCTCCACTGCCTCACCTCCAAGTATAATGGCTCTTTGTTTAAGGTGTTCATTTTAAAACAGCTTGGTTTTCTTCATGTTTAGTCCCAGTGTTTGACTCAGGGGGAGAAAAAGAGAGAGAGAGAAAAAGGGAGAGAAAGAGATAGATAGATATATATATATATATATAGAGAGAGAGACAGAAGGAGAAAGAGAGTGAAAGAATGGACAGCTGGCTTTGTTAATAAGCAGAAGAAGAAGTCTTTACGCCAAAAACGTTTTTCAATCACTACCTTCCTGGGTTAAATGATCAATCAAGCAGAGCTCTTGGCAATCTTGTAGCCACATTGTTTAAATGATTTAGTTTTGCACTACTTCACACGAGCCAGTTTTGTATATAGAATAACAAAAGTATGTTTCGTCTGTTGTTACCAGATTTGTTCAACTTGTCTTTTTCTTCTTCTTTTCCTTCTTCTTCTGTTCTTTTTCTTGTCCTTGACCTTCTTGTTCTCTTTGTTGTTCTTGTTCTTCTTATGCTTCTTCTTCTCTTGTTCTTGTCTTTCTTCTGTTTCTTACTCTTTTTCTTCTTATTATTTTTCTTCTACTTCTTCTTCTTCTTCTTCTTCTTCGTCTAATTCTTTTTCTTCTTTTTCATCTACTTGTTCATTAGTCCCAGAGGGAAGGGGATAATCTCTCGCTAATATCGCTATCATATGAAGCATTTCTCTGTAGAGCTTTTTTCACAGAGAAAGCTACTCTACATTTAGCAGACGTGATTCATTTTGAATGCTGTGTATTTCGTTGCCGTGCATTAAAGAAGCGTATACCTTACTGAGATTAGACCATGCTGCTAGTATGCTCAAAAGATGGCTGGTAACAAATTATTGAGAAACAAAAACAAAGTATAAAGCCACTATACACTGCTGTGGTTTTGATTGTCGATCGTTTCTGAAGAGTACCACATCCTTATCTGTCAATCGTGGGTTCGGAGGTGGCTGATCAAACCAATCCGAGTCAAACGCCTGACGTCTGTTCCACTGAGGACAGAGACAAACTGACTGACCGCCAGAAGTTGGTAACTCGTTTCTTGTCTTTCGTATGGCACGTCTCCGTGCAGGTTTCTTGATTCTAATCTACTCCAAGTGCGCAGTGACAGCAACGATTTTACTGCGCCAGGCAGAGCGATCAGAAGCACTACTTTGTATGTAGTCAGAGGTGACTTTGTAGGATTTTGCATGGGATTGATGTGTGTTGTTAGTTGTAGTCCGTCGTTTAATTCATAAACAAGGTCCGAAACAATTTACTACTAAACTGCATATCAGATCCAAATGACTTTTAGCATTCAGTCTTAGAATATCCACGATATTATAGAAATTTGATGTAATTTGAAAAATGTATTCATTACTCTATATTAAAGGCAATCTCAGTGAATTGGACATAATTTGAACATGTGAAAAGTACACGGACGTGCTGTTTTAAAGCTATATATATTAACCTTCAAATACGCTCAGTAAATAAAAATGTTTCTGATTTTCCCGTGAACAAAAAAGACACTTTGTCGAATGCGGAAAACAACTAACGTCATTCATGCAAAATTGTCTCTTCGTTATAGACGTATTCGCCAGTGTTGGGATGAGGGAGCCGTATTACAGGACATGAGATACGCCAACATAATCACACTTTACAAGAAAAAAGGAGACGGAGGAGACTGCAACAATTACAGGGGAATTATCTCTCCTCAACACCGTAGGCAAAGTGTATGCTCGCATCATCCTGAGCAGGCTGTGAAAGCTGGCCGGCAGGGTGTACCTGGAGTCTCAGTGTGGCTTTCGCGCAGAAAGATCCACCGTTGATATGGTCTTCTCACTGAGACAATTGCAAGAGAAATGCAGGGAACAACACAGACCACTATTTTTTGCCTCCATCGATCTCACCAAGGCATTCGATCTGGTAAACAGAGAGGGTATTTTTAAAGTATTGTCTGAAGTTAGCTGCCCACCTAAACTATTGAGCATGATTAGGTTCTTTGTGTGTTCATGAAAGGTATAGGGCTGCACGACGGTCAGGAATCTGAGACCTTCCACATTAACAGTATAATTAAATAAGGTTGTGTCCTGGCTCCGACTCTATTCGGCATTTTCTTTGCCATCGTGCTTAAACACCTTTTTGAAACTGCCACAGAGGAGGTCTTTCTGCATGCTAAGTCAGATGAGAGACTATTCAATCTAACCAGACTGCGAGTAAAAAGTAAGAGAAGGGAGACTGTCATTCTGCATACGCATACTTGGAATTTCATGGACTGACAGAGTGACTAACAACGACGTGTTGGACCGTGCAACGATTGTCAGTTCAGTTACGATCGTCCGCCAGTCCGCTTGCGGTGGCTTGGCCACGTGTGCAGAACGGAGGATGGGCGAATACAAAAAGATATCCTATACAGAGATCTGACCACGGCAAATGTGAAATAGGTAGAACCTTCCTCCCTACAACAATGTTTTCAAGCGTGATCTGAAGGCGTTGGAAATGAACACCTGCAACTGGGAGGAACGTGCCAAAGACAAGTGGGGTTGGAAGCAGACTTTGTGTGTTGGTCTGCAGTCAGGGGAAGACAAGATGTGTAAAGATGTAGACTCCAAACGTGTGCGGCAAAAACAAGGACAACAACTGACTCCTCTATAGCGTGAAGTCCTTTGTCTCTCGAGGACTGGCAGGATGTCAATCAATACACATTAATAGTTTGATGTCTGGTTATTGTGGCATTTAGTTGCTGTTTTGAAAACTTACATTGATATAAATTTCAAAATGAGTTGGAAGTGTACGTTTATAACAATGCAGAAGGTTACTGTTTTACTTTAACAGTTCTTTCTCAGGGAATCTAATATTCATGACCCAGAGAAACGAACGCAAGTGGCGCTTGGTCTGGAAAAAAACAACCTTTGGCCGTTGGATTAGACAGGACTCAGAGTGCACTCACATCAAGTAAATTTTGACGATTTCAACAGAGATGTCATAAAACTGGAGATATTTAAACTGTTGATGAAGAATCAAATATCCGGAAACTAAAATGAACATTAGAGCTTGTGTGGGCTAAAGTCAAAGGACAAATTGCCGAACAGAATAGTAAATGTGAAACGTGTGATGTTGAACTGCTGACACCTAAAGCGAAGAAACTTTGCAGAAATAGCCAAAGCAAAGATGCACGAAGATCCCATAAACGCACTAACAACACCAAAGCCCATCACTACTGTATGAAAACTTACCAGGAGGCAGGATATATTTCCAGAGGTGGTAGAAAATATACCAGGTATTGGAAACAAAAACTGCCAGACAAAAGAAAGGAGAGATACTACCCTAAGCTTTATATCGAAAAACTACCCAAGCATGGACTGGACCCATGCATACACCGACGGTTCTGTAACAAACACTACACAGAACGGAGGGGCATGAGCATTCCTGAACCTACCAAATGGCAGAAAAATAACACTGTCATTCGCTACTGGTAAGTACACAAGCAATTTCAGAGCGGAGGCAGAGGCACTGAGGACGGCAGTGGAAGAAATGGTGAGACATAAAGAAAATGAAAGCCATATAGTCCTGCTTACAGATGCTCTGGCCATAGTCAAAGCGCTAAAAAGCCAGAAAAACACTGAGCTTAATGACTTAAGAGCAGCACTCTGTCAACTATGCCAGCAGTCCGCACCAAAAAGGGTAGTGGTACAGTGGGTCCCATCACACTGCAACATCCAAGGCAACGAGGAGGCAGACAGACTGGCAAAAGAAGGTGCAAGACTACCACAAACAAATACTAGTATGACGTACAAGGAGTCAAAACGGCTTATTAAAGCCAGATACATGACCAAATGGGAAACTGGACATACCGGATACACCAAAAAACGATGCATATTACCAGTTGAACAGAAGAGAGCAGGTCGTTGTCTTCAGACGTCGCACTGGCCACAATAGACTGATGTACCACCTATTCAACAAATTGAAGATAGGTGGTACCGACGAATGCCCGTGTGGTACCGAGAAAATGACCGCTGAGCATCTGCTGCAGAACTGCCCGACAAACGAGGATCAGAGAGAGCAGATGTGGCCATCACCACTGGAACCACAAGACAAGCTCTATGGCAGTGCCGACAGCCTCAGGATGACCGCCGCTTTTTTCGAAAAAATAATGGTTACTGTCTGACTGCGTACGATGAAGAAGAAGAAGAGGAAGAACTGCTGACACGTGAGTACCTCTCAAAAATAGACATTCAGTTCTGGAAGAAGTGTTGAACATCTCCTTCGGGAAGAAGAACAGTACTGGCAACGAGATGGATTACAATTTGTCCAGCCAGTAACAATTATCAACCTCTTTGAATCGACATATTCGGATAGTTAATATAATCTTTTGTGGACATACTGATTAGCAGACTTAGGTGAATTATAGTATGTTTATTAAAACAATTAAGTGTACATACAATGGCAACAAATACATTTCAATATTCAAATGCGTTACACAACATCAAATCAACTGCGCAGTTGACACGAACCTAGAGAGCATACGGATGACCGACAAGCTGAACTGACTGTTTCATATTGGTGTCATTTTTAGGATTATACTTAAAGACCAATACAAACAATCCCTTGATCTATCACAACATTAAGGAAATACGCCTATGAACAAAATGCTGAGAAATTCAGCCGTGCACTGTAAAATCTTATATTTAATGACTTTTCTTTGCAATGGTCCTAAAAGATCAAAAGAATTTGCCAATGTGCAAATATCTTAACGTCTAAAGACCAAATAATATCAACGTTTTAACGTCATGGATATTCTAAAGCTACATGCGAAAAATCATTTGGATCTGCCATGCAGTGTGGTAAAAAGTTGCTTCGAACTTTGTTCAATAATTAAAAGACGGAGTATGATGAAAATTACATTGTGTTTTGGGGCCGAAGATAGCAGTACATCGAGTAAGCTGACAGACATCAGTGACTGATAGTTGGCTCATTGTCACGGTCAGTGAACCAAGGCTCAGCAATACCATGAGCCAACAAGTGGCAGCCATGGAAACAGGCTGCACTAGTGACGTCTTGCTCTCAGGCAAACAAGGATCGTGAATGGAAGGCACACCTGGTTCCAAAACGATGGTGATGAATGCAAAAGAATTGCTGGGAGAGAAAACACAGATATCGCAACCTTCATGTAAACTACGGCACAGCGACAGATTTTAAAATATGTCACAATAAGAGCCTTTAAACTATGTCATAATAACAGCCTTTAAACTATGTCACAATAACAGCCTTTAAACTATGTAATAACAACAGTCTTTAAACTATGTCACAATAACAGTCTTTAAATTATATCACAACAACAGCCGTTAAACTATGTCACAACAACATCCTTTAGCATATGTCACAAGAACAGCCTGTAAACTATGTCACAACAAGAGCCTATAAACTATGTCAGGACAACAGCCTTTAACATATGTCACAACAACAGCCTATAAACTATGTCACAACAACAACCTTTAAACTAGCTTATAACGTTAACATCTAAACTACGTCACAATGTCAGCATCTAAACTACATCACAACTTCAACATCTAAGCGACGTCACAACGTCAACATCTAAACTACATCACAACGTCAACATCTAAACGACGTCACAACGTCAACACCTACAATGAGTCATAACGTCAACATCTAAACGACGTCACAACGTCAACATCTAAACGACGTCACAACATCAACATCTAAACTACATCACAACGTCAACATCTAAACGACGTCACAACATCAACATCTAAACGACGTCACAACGTCAACATCTAAACGATGTCACAACGTCAACATCTGAACATCGACACAACGAGAGAAGGTCCTTGCCGTGACGATCACTGACAAATAATAATAAGGAGTGATACTATATTCTATTGCAGCAGTTAGAACCCTAACAAATCAAATAAGCAGAAGAAAATAGATGACAACGCATTCATGTCAAACAAAAGGCAAAGATACTGCCGAGACTGCCCAGGTGTAGATGCTATGAGACTGCTCCTTGCATGGAAGCTAGATGTTGTGGTGGCCTCATGCTCCTGTTCGAGCGTAACGGATTACATTAATTCTACGGCCTTGTATGTAAGCCTGTCTGCAACACGCAATACTGTACTTCCTTATAACGACATAATCATATGCATGCAGCA
The DNA here is from genome assembly GCA_036924085.1 of Ariolimax columbianus. Taxonomy (NCBI): domain Eukaryota; kingdom Metazoa; phylum Mollusca; class Gastropoda; order Stylommatophora; family Arionidae; genus Ariolimax; species Ariolimax columbianus. Next base: position 18,353,259 of record JAVGWX010000006.1, read on the forward strand.
CTTGACTTAACATATTTATGTGCAGGAAATTTATTAATGGCGTAAAGCTAGCTACGAGACACTCCTACACAGCTTTCGACAACGTCATGTAAGCTATTGATCTTGCTTCTTCTACACGTTATTAAGTCACGCGATGTATTAATAGCTGCTGTTCAGGAACTTTTACTACACAAACTCTACTGCTATTTTGTAAAATCGGAACGTCTTAACCCCATTCGTTGCCTTCCCTCACAAAAAAATGTGTAATGTTATATGTGAGTAAGCGTACTCATTGTTTCATGTATTATCATTTACTATTTGGCTTATTTTGTCCCAAATGGGATACTGTCATCAACACACTATCCGCCACTCTCTGCCGAATAGCGGTCACATTGTCTCTTTTTGTCGAGACCGTGGGTCTTTCTTATTAGTCAGTAGTCACTTGTGCTTTGTCCCTGACGAAGGTCTTCTGGTCGTAACGTGTTCTGTACCTGTGCGATCAACTAATTATTCTGAAATGTTTTATCAACCCTCCCCCTCCCCCACGACCCCCACCCCTACAAAATTATCCAGACGTGAATGCCGTCTGATATAGCTGCTTTATATTAAATTTAAGCCGCCGAAGACGGATGTATCGGACTGAAAGGTGCAAATATCGCAGTCAAGCTGTCAACTAGCGACACAACGCATTCCGTTCTCTGGACTACTTCTTACTTGCGAAGCCCTGTTCAGGGCTTAGTAGCGGGAGATTGAGAACGAACGCAGAAGACGAAGAAAGAAGAATACATAAAAAAAAATAACTTTGCATTCCCTTCTTCCTGATACTAATCTACCTGAGTGTCTATCCATATTTGATTCAACGTATATCTATCACCTGCTTTCCATTTATTTATGTTATCAGATCTGGGGCATTTTCTAGCTTTCCTAGCAAAAACGGCAGTTCCGGAATACAAAAAGCGGCATTTGTTTGGACGAAATGGCCTATACAACATGACTTTTCTGTGTCTGTTAGGTCTCTTTGTTTTATTTAATTATCTATATGAAGAAGCATTTCGTATCTTTCATAGGTTCACACAAGACATGGATACCAGAAGGAATTTTAGATAACTGTAGAAATATATGTCAATTGTGACTGTAGGTCTTTGTCAGGAACAAGCCGCACTAAAACAGAATAAAATACAATTGCAGAAGTGATATTGTGTGTGTGGATGTGTGATTAATCGAGTGAATGATACGCCAGACAATGGGTTGGCGCTGTGATCAATGAATGAACGATTTCAAACAAGTAAAGTCGAAGCACTGCCAGTAAGCAAACAAGAAAGGACAGAGGACATGAACATGTATTTGTAAGTATGACTGTTTGGATTCTTAAAAATAACTAATGACTAATAAAAATTATTTAGGAAACGCAGCAAACATAAACATATGCTCATCAAGAACTTGGTCTGCGTGTTCAATACCTATTAGCAAGTAGAGGTAATTCTAAACATACTGCAAAAATAATAAACCCCGAATAGATTCAGTATACTCGCTCCTTATTGGGGAAGAAAGAATGTGCCGACTGCTCCCTACTATACATTTTATGAAAAGCAAATGTCAGATTGGAGATAAGATTGACAAGTTCATCATAAAAAGGAAGGTGCCACAGAAACACTTTATTAGATTGACGCAGACATCTTCTTGTTCATCTTCTTTTTCTTCTTCTTCTTCTTCTTCTTCGTCTTCTTCTGCTTTCGCTCGGACAAGTAAGGTGTAATGCTGTGACGTAGTTTACAGCGAGGTTACGATAGATGAGCCTTGCTGCCTGACACGCTTGGTTTAGGCATGACATTTGTGGAATCAGGATTGACTTCTCTCTTCGATCCCTATTCTCTTAGCTAGGCTGCATGTGTCCAGTCGGTTTACAGGGCTGAAACTTGGAAGCGAAAAAAAGTTTCGGTCAGCTATAATCCGTTGATCCTGATGCAAGCAGCCAGCTATCCGCCAGTTATCAACAGTGATGTAAATGTAGAGAGGTATATCGATATTGTCTGTTCCTGGTATGGATGGGGTGTTTGTGTGCATTACTTTATTATCTTATACATTTTTCTCTGCATTCTTGTGTCGTATAATTTTAAAAGTGTATGCCTTTTACTAGTTTTTCTGTCAGCATCGTGTCCTTTTCACATCTATATCACCTTACATGGGAGGCTGAGTGGCCTAGGGGTCAAGCGTTTCACAATTCCAACGCACCCGGTTCGAATCACGCTCGTGTCCAGTTTGGCAGACGTGTTTTTTTCACTACCCCACTTACGGAAAGTAAAGCCAACCTACCGTACTACACACTTGCCAAGAGACTTATAACAGCCAAATAGGTTGGCGGTTGCAAGAAGCTACGTTCTGCGAAGGACATGCCTTTACTTTATCACCTACATGTTCGTATGTCTCGTCATTGCTGTGGTCTACAAATATTCTAGTAATAATAATCAATGGCCTTTTTCGTCTACGCAGATGGTCATGAAGCAGGTATGTCTTTTTTCACTAGACGGATTTTTTCTCCTTTCGATGTATACGATTATGTTCAAGTTTTTCTCTCCCAGTAGCTTCAAATGACGTTATGCCATTTCGGAGTGATGTCTTCCTTGTGGAAAAAAGATTTGCGCGTTGCAGTACTTCTGTGTTGCTTTCTTGTCCTGCCGCCTGATGTTCATAATTTTCCGCAGGCAGTTATAGTAATATGTACATTAATACAGCTTATGTCGATCTTGGTTTTAATGAGCGCACGAATTCTAATTAAGTGAAATGTAAAATACGAACCTCCGAATCAGTTTGTGTTTTTTTACACGATTTGAGATAAAAAACAACAACTCATGAATACTACCACTATCTGTAAATAATTCCTTGATTTCCGTCACATTCAAAGAAATTTGAGGAATAGAGTGTGTTGCATGACAGCTGCATCTGTTACCGCTGAAAGTTCAGAGGTTGGAAGGGGGGGGGGAGTGGTGGTTGCTAGGGGCAAAATACAGCTTAAGTTTATCCACTAAGAGCAGGGTCAACGGTAGTAGAAGAGTTATCAACAGAGTTTCGGTGAGAAATGGTAGTCTTGATGTTTTCATCTTGGGATATCTAAGAAACGCATCGCGGGAGACGTGTCAAAGACAATCTTGACTGATAAGGATGGTGATACGTTGAAAAAATATGAAGATACAAATGGACGGATGAATCTTCTAGTGTCGATATGATAATATATATATGGTGTCACTAGCACCAAGAATGAAATGTGCTTTTACTAGCAGTCTTAGTTTTTGTTTTCTTCTTCTGCTTCCTCTTCTTCCGTTTCTTCTTCTTCTTCTTCTTCTTCTTCTTCATCTTTTTCTTCTTCTTCTAGTAGCCATGTTTAAATTAAATATGTTCACACACGAAATCCAGCTGTCTGGAAAAAGGATAATGTGTCAGACAGTTCTTCATGGTTTCCCATAAAGCTTTGTGTTAAGATCAGGATATGTGCACAACAAAGTCCAAACGATCGATTGTAAACTGGTAGGGGTATGTGCACATAAGCTTGAATTCAAACCACGACCGTCTGAACACGAGGCTTGACCACTTCGCCATGGAGACTCTCAAGTGTATCTATTCCATGAGTATAACTTGTCGAGAATTGTATCTCTTTGTTTCTTCTGGAATGCTGTGGAAGGATTTAAAAAAAAAAAAAAAATAGCCGTTGAAAATTCTTCGTCCTAATGCCCTGCTTCCACATTTCTGTCCTGCTAACATGCTCACATATGAGATGCTGTTTTACTTGGATGAACTTTATATTTAAAATGATAAAATTTAAATAAAAACGGGAACGATCGGAAAGAAACTATTTTAAAATTGACAGTAACTATCTATGACTGGATTAAATAGGAATGAACACAGGAATAGTTGTAACATGTCTTAAATATTTAGTACGAAAAGGTTAGTTATGTCGGAGAACCAATTGTAGACAGGATGACCAGTGACGCAGGTCAGATGTGCGTTCCCAAACTGTCTGTGTTTACAAGTGGGGAGCCTGATCTACCAGTTTTGTGACAGGTTGTTCTTTGACATTTACAGTCAACCACTGAGTAAATTTCGGTAACTCAAGTTCATCTTGTACAATTTATATCGGGTTGTTAGAATCCCCTAAGTCGTTTATTTCTTGCAGCAAGGTGTACTAATTACTTTATTGACTATTATTTGACTTTCCTTTCTGTTGTCTGATTTGTAAGTTTTTCTAGTGCTGAAAATATACTTGTCTTTGCGATGCTTCTATGTTGTTGGTTTATGTGTGTTGCAAGAGGATGCAAATTAAATGATGCGATTTTGTGGTAAAAATAATATGGTCTGGCAACACTAAATACTCAAGAAAGCAGTTCCTGGAACGAGGTAAAAACGATACCGAAAGATGCAGTGGACACTTACTATTCAAAGAAAGGCGAATGAATTCGTGTTAGTTTCAGGAACTTTAACGACGGAAAGACAATAGTGGAAATAGACAATTCATAATTCAATGAGAATTTATGCCAAGCTCCTTTCTAGATTTCTGAAAAGAAATGAAGAAGTTTCCTTGCTGGTCACCAGTTTCTTGCTATTCGCTAACCTATCTTAGCTTGAAAACTTTGATATTGGTAAATCGAATAGATTCAGATCAAAGATTATAATGGATCTATCTAAGATTTAAGACATGTATTTATGAATCTATCAAAGATTCAGAACAAAGGTGATAATTTATCTATCTAAGATTAAAGACAAATGTTTGTGAATAGACATTTTCTTCTTCTTCATTATTCGTTCTCAAACTCCCGCTACCAAGCCCTGAAAAGGGGTTTGCAAGTAGCGGGATGTTGTCCAGAGAACGAATTGCTTTGTGTCATAGTTTACAGCTTGACTGCAATATTTGCATCTTTCGGTCCGACACATCCGGCTTCAGCAGGAATTAAACATTTATTTGTGAATCTATCTAAGATTCAGGAGAAATATGATAACGATGTATCTAATATTACTGACATTTATTTGTGAATCTATCTAAGATTAAGAACAAATATGCTAATAGATCAACCTAAGATTGGGGACATATACAGAAATAGATAATTTAATATTCCTGACATAAATTAAGTGGATCGACGAAATGGAAATTAAACCAAACAATGATACCGTTAATTCTCACTTTATCCTAAAACATTTTGAAGGAAAAAATAAATGGATTTCAATTTAAGACACCCTCGTAGACAAATCAACAAGGGATGACTTGATCTGTAATTCTCGAAGTCATATGCTCTATACGGATATAAAAGTGCTGTGAAGATTTATTGAATTTTCTCTTTAGGTAACTATTGTGAACTCTTAATCTGCATTTCGACATTGCGTAACGGAGATACTATAAAGAAATATTAAACTTGTTCTTGCCATCAGTTTGAATGAGCCGATGATGTAGATTAGAAACACGTATTGAATACTTAAAAACACGCGTAACAAGAACATGTTATGTTAACGTTGTACGTTATTATTGTCTTTTACTGTACATCAAATAGGTAGTCTCAAACCTTCGGCCGACCAACTCAATAAATTCGGCCCGCAAATCATAAACTGAATATAAATGTGTGCCTATGGTTATTTTACTGATGCAAAACAGGAGATTAAAAAAAAGGTTGCTTTATGCACACACAAACTCACGCACACACGCATTTACACACGCACGAGCACACGCACAAATATACACAAACACACAGACACACACAGGCGATGATAAGTTACAGTAATTATGTCACCAACTGATCAGGAATAGATAAAACATTCTCAGGTAGAAAATTGCGTTCTTGCTTACAGTATACAATGACAGAACAGCGTGATGTTCGTTTTGTTTGTGTGTGGTATTGGGAAGAGGAAAATGACTTTCTGTAAAGGATATTCACAGGGAAAGGCTTCCTTTGCAGTTCTGATAGTGTTTCAGGATGAAACTGAAGAAAACGTCCAGGTCTGCAGACTAGAAAGATGCTTCTCCATCATGGCAAAACCACACCAAATACTGCTCGACCAGGACAAAATTTTTGACGACGTAGTGTAGCAATGTCTTCTACATCCACACTTCAGCCCTGACCTAGCCTCGTTCGAATTCCTCCTGTCTGGTGCCCAGAACCTGCAGAAGTCGTTTCGTGAATTACGGAGAGTTTGAACGTGAAGTGCAAATGTGACTGAGACAGGAGACCAGAGACCTCTATGTTGCAGGATAGGATAACTTATCAATGCTGGTAGAAATATGACTGAGACAGGAGACCAAAGACTTCTATGTTGCAGGATGGGGTAACGTATCAATGCTGGTAGAAATGTGACTGAAGAGACCAAAGACTTCTATGTTGCAGGATGGGCTAACGTATCAATGCTGGTAGAAATATGACTGAGACAGGAGACAAAAGACTTCTATGTTGCAGGATGGGGTAACGTATCAATGCTGGTGGAAATTATGTTGATAGAAAAAAAGGACAACATAAGTAAATAATAAATGGGTTTAAAGTTTGGATCTCATTTAGTTTTTGCGTTAAATAACCGGTTGTGACCTATTTACTGACTTCCCATTGTAAATGTTACGTATGTATGTGTGTCTATGTGTGTTTGTGTATGGGTGTATGCATGTGTATGTGTGTCCGATATTAATGTGTGTGTATGTGTATGCACGTGTATGTGTGTGTGTTTATGTACGTGGACTTATGTGTATTTGTGTTTGTTTGTGTGTATGTATATGTGTGTATGTGTGTTTAGGTGCGTGTGTATGTAAGTCTGCATGTGTGTCCGTGTGTGTGTGTATGTGTGTGTGTGCCTGTGTGTTTGTTTGTCTGTCTTTATGTGTGTGCGTATGTACACATGTGTATATAAACACGCGCAAACACATACACAATTTCAGTTTTAGTTGAAAAAAGATAAACTGTATTAACAGTTGAAAATATTTTATTATCAATACCTGATTTGATTACCAGGAGATGAATGAGGCTCACGTGACACGGCCTCATGCCCCTGGGCCGACGGAAGGTTGCCGATCCCTGGTCTAAACTATGACACTGCCAGCGTGGTGAACTCTTTTTGCAAGATTTTATTTAACTTGACATTAAATAACCCTTGCCCTTTTGCCTGGACTTGTCTTTCTCCTATAACCCATATAGCTGCCATTTCGAACACTTCTTCTTCTAGTGCGACCTATCAAATTTTAGTAGTTCCTCGAATGCAAAAACAGAAAACACGAATTCACAAAAGAAACACCAAAGCAAACACAAATTTACTCTCCTGTAGTTCTCCCTCCCTCCAATAAAAAGAAGTTTAAAAATATAATAATAGACGTCCATAACAAGCGATGATGCCAACAGGAGCCAGACATGTTGATGTTGCACGTCACCAGTGAGTTCGGAGATGACTGTATAGTCCAATTCTGGCACGGAAAATCCTTCCACATACGCAGCGTTTAATGTCAGGATTGGACATGTGAGTGTGAGTTGTTTTGTCTTTTCGCAAAGTGCGTTTTTTCTGTGCATTGGAGGCTCGGCGTTCCTCAGCAATGGAGGTGCCTCTGGTGGTGGTTCTACGCCACTCCTTACGGTCCTCTGCAAGACATTCCCATGCGTGTGCACCGATACTTTGAGGGAGTCTTTGAAATGCTTCTTTTGGCCACCGGCTTGACGCAGGCCATCTTTCAGTTGTTTTGGGATGCAGTTGATTGGCTTGCGCACGACATGGCCAGACCACCTGATCTGGGTCTTCTGCAACAGTATGTGGATGTTTGGCATTTTTGCCTTCATGAGGATCTCGGTTTTATAGTGTAAATGAATGTTTGTGCCGAAAAAAACGTAGTTTTGTTGTATTTACTTGCTACAAGTTATTATTTAACCTCACATGTTCATTAGTCATATGTGTTTCCTATTTTAGCTAACTTTCCATAAACCTAGAGAGCTGAAATGTGGATGACAGCCTCTACTCGTGCGATCTGTTAATCTATTAAATTTTGACGGATACCCATGGCAACAAAAAACATAATAACACAACCAGAACAAACCTCAATTCACCATAGAAACACCAACATGAATAGATTACACTTCTTTAGTCCCATAACCAAATAAAAAAAGAAGAAACACAACAAAAACATAACTTAGTATAAAGAAAGCCATGTTGCGAAAGATATTGTTTTTTAAATATTTACTTGTTCTGTCTACCTAGTTAACCTACTTGCGAGAGACGATTCATTACTGTGATTTTCATCTGCTGCCATCTTTTGAGCTGGTTGCTGATTGCCTCCCTTTGTTCACCTTTTGACATATAATATGGTTCACTTCTTCTTCCCTAATTTGTTTCGTATGTTCTAATCACCCTTCGTTGTGTTGACCTCCTGTTGCTAGTATATCTGTAGCTTTTCTACCCAACCAGGTCTGAAACCAGATAGGGACTGTCACATAAGTGTTGGACATAAGTTAGCGAGTATGCTCTGCTTCGAGATGCTGTAGTCAAGATATAATTCACTGTTCATTCTCCGCCACCAATTACATTCTGGTTTTGCCGAACTCCATTAAGGCCCTAGGTTAATAACCAAAATATCAAGGCAAATGGATTGTCACCTAATGATCGACTGTGCCTTTACGTTGTGTTTCAGACTCAACAATAATGTGCAATTTGCCACCTATTATCCAGTGCTGAATAGTACCATTCAGTTTACTTTCCAACCAGAGAGTATGAATGTATAATGTACACTATGAGACACAATTGTCCTGGGGTTACTGGACCAATTAAAAAACAAAAGAAACTTTACTTTATAGTATATTATCTACTGGGGTATACTGTAGCGTGGTGTCAGGTCTGATAGGTCATAGAGAGGTCGTCAGAGCTGATTACTGTAGTGGGATGTCTGGTCTGATATGATAGGTCATGGAGAGGTCGTCAGAGCTGACTCTACCGTAGCGTGGTGTCAGGTATGATAGGTCATGGAGAGGCCGTCAGAGTTGACTTTGGCGTAGTGACAGGTCTGATAGGTCATGGAGAGGTAGTCAGAACTGACTCTACCGTAGCGTGGTGTCAGATATGATAGGTCTTGGATGGGTCGTCAGAGCTGACTCTACCGTAGCGTGGTGTCAGGTATGATAGGTCATGGATGGGTCGTCAGAGCTGACTCTACCGTAGCGTGGAGTCAGATCTGATTGGTCATGGAAAGGTCGTCAAAGCTGACATATGCTTACCCATGGGTGTGTTCGGTGCTGCTTGCGTCGGATTTTTTTGTAGGTTTGTTCCTCTAGAGCAGTTGTGTTTACCAAGAGAGTTCGCACTCCCAGTTAACAGTACTATAACGAGGAGGAAGTTGATCTCCACCAAACACAATCGTCGTTGTGCATGAGAGGTTATCTTGACCAAGAGCCTAACACCACAATGGTTGTTCCGTTAGTTTAGTAGGTCAAGGATGAGGCAGAATTGCCACCACCTACGCGTTATACCTACTGTCTCGTTCTAATCACGAGACACATCGAGAGTACAGGTCCATAATAATAATAGCTGTCCATCGTTGTCGATGAGGACCGCCGACACCATCCTTGTCACAGATTTCCCTGTTGGGTGTGGGTGTGCATGTGGCTGAACAGGCCAATGCGAGCACGAAAACGTCTGCTACATATCGGGCACACGAGGTTTGTAGAAGGGGATGGTGTTCCCGCTGCTCGGGATTTCCGCGTCTCGCGTCTGTTCTGGGCTTTCACAACACGGTCATCTTCAGGTCCATAGAGTGTGTCATTCTGTCAAGTAGGTCCTAAATTAAGCGAATTGACGTCACGTTGGGCTTACCCAAGATACACTGTCTTTTGAAACATACAACGTTCCATTATTATGTTGAAACTCTCAGACTAGCCAGGAAAATGGTCGACATGTCAGTCTGGTCTCAAGTGTCAAAGTGGAAAGGCTTGTACTATACTTGGGAGCGATACAAATTATGTACCTGAGTAGTATAATAATTAGAGCGCTTGGAGATCGCACGACAGTACATTATTCAATTCCTGGTCTCGACGTCCTGCAGTCTACCTAGCTGCAATTAGCACTTGGCTTGCTCTTTGGGATGGAAAAGCAGCGAGCAATAAAATTTCCACCTCATTTAAATACAAACTAACCTGAGAGTTGGTACAATGAATTTTCAAACGATCAATCCAAAAAAAAGCGGAGTCCGATGTTGGACCAACTTGACTTTCCTTTCGAGTTTTTATGCGCAGCAGCCTCGTGCACAAGAGAAATAATTTTGTATTTTGTGTAATTATGAAAATTAAAGCAAGAATAGATGGAAAGCAGAATGCCATTTACATTTCTATCTTAGTGAATGTATGATACTTTATCATCCCTTTCATTCACGACCATGGCGTCATTTAAAAAAAAAATAAATATTGCCCAATATTTAGTGAGCAAGGACGGCACGAACACGTCTTATAGTCGTAAGATTCGTTCTTTCCTTCTCAAAAGAAAAGGAAAAAAGAAGCAACTTGATTATACGAAAATAACGAACGTCCATGAAACAAGGAAGAAAATTGCCTCTGTCTCAATCTTTTTGTCATCCTGAACACTTCTTTGTATCGACCCATATTGCTATTATGTGTTCTGCGTTGTTTTATTTTTCACGCGTTTTATTCCAGCACTGAAACATGTATTGCCAGTTGAAAAATGTTTTCACGAAGGCTGCAGTTTTATTGTCTATTTCAAATGTTAGCCCTCGCCATCACATTATTACAACCTTGTAGTTCTATCAAGATCCTAGAGTTCTTCATCTGACGAAAGCAGCTATGTATAAACATTACCATGTTCTCGTTTTATGAGTAATAATTTCCTTGACATGAATAACTATCTTGGAAATAAAGTTCTGTAGGAGGATATGAATTCCGTTTAAAGAGCAAGCCTTCGCCATAAACTTTGGACATAATGTTAGAAAAACAAATCACATTTGTGAAACCTGAACTTTCTTTCAGATAAATGGCAAAGGAAATTTTCAGGAAAAAGTAAGTAAATGTCGACGTTTTCAGCAATGGTATCAATTTACCGCCTAAGGCTGTTAATTTTGTGTAACCATGTGACACATTTTGGAGTCCAATTATCTTAAATGCGCGCTGACCTTTTGACGCTATTTACTGCTAAAACAAGCTTCGTCTACGTTTTCTTTTTATGACATTCGCTCCATTTCTTTGGTCAGTTCTCTGGTTACGTTCTATGCCATTTTCTCCATCCAATTTGTTGGCATGTGCTTGGTATCTAATCATAAGGAGCTTGAGATGTGTATCTGTTTGGGACAATCCGCAGAATTACATTATTCTTAGCTTCTAAAGGTTAGTTGGGAAGTTGATGTTAGTAGCTTGCATGACTTCATCGAAAGCTGTGTAGAATGATCCCAAAGCCTATACAAGAGTATTGATTTCGTCTACTTCACATTAGCATATAAGGCATGGTGCATGTACACGACTATGTGATTACTTGAAGGCACTGACTATTTCTTATAGATTAGTTATGTATATTTCTTCTGCTTTATGTCACTTAGACGATATGCTTGTTACACTATATGTTTGATACACTATATGTTTGATGCACTGTATGTTTGATACACTATATGTTTGTTACACTATATGTTTGATACACTATATGTTTGATTCACTTTATGTTTGATACACTATATATCTGATAAACTGTATGTGTGGCAGCGTATAGCGTTTAACTGAGTAGTTTAGTAGTTGCCTAGTACATATCTCAAGAGTTACAACATGTATCCACACCACGACACAATTACACACACCAAAACGCAGTAAACACTATCCTGAATGAAAACATAAAAATATTAAAAAAAATAAATATCAACAAAAAAGAAACAAAGTACATTTAAACTAAATAACCCCATTTTATATATATATATATATTGAACTACATAGGAGGTTTTTAAGAACTAGCGTTTGATGTTTTCGTCGATTTACATAACTCCGGCTCTTGCCGCTGCACTGCCTATCTGTACACTCAAAACACAATCACGAACTCATCCTTGCGATTGGATTACGTACTCAGTCGTTCTGTGCACTCATATGTAATTAGATCACGTCACTTATAGTCGGATCACGTACTGACATGTGGTCACATACTCAGTCGATCTGTCCATTCACATTACAATCAGAACACACATCGTTCCCAAAGTGTCCTGCACATACCACATACATTCAGATCTCGTCCTTAGGCGATATATACATTCACATACAATTAGACCACTTACAATCAAGCGATCTGTGCATTCACAATTACTTATATCACTTCACGTATTTACACGAATCTATATATTCATACGTAATTAGATCGCGCATCGTTCACTAGGTGTCCTGCTAGTACGACTCACATTCAAATATCCTACTGTTCACAGGGTGACCAGCATAAACACCTATAGAGCGACTGACCAAAACTTGAGGTGTATGCTGGTCCAGTCACGCTGCAAACTCACTCCCAGACTCCTGCCAGCCTCTCAGTCACTGTCCTAGCCAGTCATCTTAAATTCATCTTGAGTATTTTATAGTCTCAATCAACATCATTTCTGTCCAATGGTCTCATGTTGGTTGTCTGACTTAGCCATCACTGTAATTTGGAACTAATCCCAGCTAATTGTTATTGGATGACTATCCCCGATACCCTGTCACTCTAAGTGTCGCAGCAGGTCGTGGTGGCATCTAACTGTCACCAACCCCCACCCCTATTCAAATACGCTAAATTGGAAAGCCAGAGGGTTAGCTACGAACCCCCTTCTCAGCTCCGAATACCCACTGTACCAGACAAATTCTTCCACCTAAGCCCGACGTTTCCTTTGTCGACCTAGTGTCGAGACGGTGATTGACTTTAGCACGCATTTAGGCAACCTTTGTTCCCAGAGTCGCCAGCCCACTCTCCCCTGCTTTAAACGTCCATGCTCTAGCTTTGAACTGTCACATATTTTTGTACACTTTATGTTTGTTCCAATGTATATTTGTACACTATATGTTTGTTCCATTGCATTTTTGGTCCATTGTATATTTCTACACTAAATGTTTGATGCACTATATGTTTGATCCATTGTATGTTTGCACACTGTACGTTTGATGCACCACGTGTTTGATCCATTGTATGTTTGATGCATTATATGTTTGATCCATTGTATGTTTGATTCATTGTATATTTGTACAATATATCTTTGATGCACTACATATTTGATCCACTGTATGTTTGATACAATATTAGTTTGATCTATTGTATTTTTGATCTATTGTATGTTTGTACACTATATGTTTGATCCCTTTTATGTTTGATAAACTGCATGTTTGATGCACTGTATATTTGGTACACTATATCTTTGACACACTGCATGTTTGATAAACTGAATGTTTCGTGCACTATATGTTTGATACACTATATGTTTGCTACATTATAACTCTTTGATTCACTGCAAGTTTTATACACTTTTTGTTTTATACATTATAAGTTTGATACACTATATGTTTGCTACACTGCATGTTTGATGCTCTATATGTTTTACATAATATTTGTTTTGTAAACCAATAACGTTGCAGGGTTTCAATCTGTTATAGAGGCAAATGGGCAGGTACTTGAGGTGGTGAAACGTTTCAAATATCTTGGATCGATGATCAGCGAAGAGGGTTCGAAGCCAGAGGTAATTGCAAGAATAGCACAAACAACAGCGGCGCTGACTAGGCTGTAACCTATATGGCGAGACAACGCCTCGCCCTCGGCATAAAAGTCAGACTACTGTGCTCTTTGGTGCTGTCAATATTTCTGTATGCCTGCGAGACTTGGGCCATTACAGCAGATATCCAGGGCAAAATACGTGCAATGGAAAGGCGGTGCTATAGAAAACTCCTAAATGTTACATATAAGGATCGTGTCACGAAGGTAGACATCCGTCAGAGAGTTGAAGACGCTATTGGTCCTTTTGAAGATCTGTTCACAGCTATCAAAAGACGAAATATGGAATTCCCAACTCGATACTCTTTGGATCCGTACCGGGACAGAGAGGGCGAGGACGTCCAAGGAAGAGATGGGTAGACAACATCGCTGAGTGGTCAGGCCTTCGTCACGGTGAGATACGTAATGCGGCGACAGACAGAGAGAGCTGGCGTGGGATTTTCATGTCTTCATGTGTGCCCCAACGACCTGATGGGTTACGTGATGAACTGAACTTAAACTACATATTTCAAACACTTTACACATAATTTACAATTCTAAAGTATATGTTTGATACATGTTGTGCCTTTCTGGTGATTTTCAGCAAGTAGAAAATTATTTCTTTCTTGAACAAAGCAACAACCCACAAACGTCTCTTACATCAATATCAACACCCCCCCCCCCAAGTTGCAGTTGTAAAGACTAACCACGGTAAGCTCTCCCGTTTTGAGTATTATTCTTAAGTAGTGAATTACATCATATGTACAGTGGATTAGTGATGCGCAGTGAGATATATGGATTGGTCTTTCTTCTAGAGTGAGAGGTCGTGGTATTACTGAGTGGAACAAAGTATACATAACAACAGCCTCCAGTAGTGGAGAGAGACAGCGACTGTAGTTCTGAGATGGCTCTATGAGACGTCTTTAACGGGGACAAAGATCATGTCAGACTCCCAATCGGAAGGTACAGAAGGGATGGATACGACATAAGTGGATGACAGCTGTAAAGATCACACGCCTGCAGAGGTTGGTGTGGATCTACTGTCCTGGTTATGCTGGGGTTCCAAGCAACGAAAGGGCTGACATCCTGGCTTCACTAAACACCAATGGATACTCTAGATATGGATGTGAATGCCATTTGCGAAGTCTATCAATGACCGCCTTGATGGATAAGGACACACCAGTAGATAAATCAGCAAATCACAGACGGCAGACCTTTCAAATCGAACGAGACTCAAGCTGACTGGAGCGTAAGAGATGACGATAGCAGAGTATGTACACCCATCTAGTTGCAGTTACCATCAGTATCCACACCGTTTGCCATTCGCTGAGAGGGACTGAACAGAAATGACGCCGAGGACAACATGATAATGTGGTGTGAGCACCTATGGATATACCTTTAGTGCAGTAAAGTCGTTCTTAAGAAAGAACAGAACGTTGCATTGGTAACAGTGGTTCTTCGTATATCCCTAGATGTAGTGCCATGCTGGGCTAGGCTTTTTCAGGAGACTACGAAGATAGTCAGTAGTTGGCTCTTGTATCTTCAATATAATGTGCAATTTTTGGAGGTTTGTCTTAACCTTTCAGCGAGTGCTGGAAGGCATTATATACTAGCAGTAGTTATAATTGGCATGCAAGTAGATAATTTATTTCAGTCACAGGTCACAGACACAATGAAAGAAAATAAAGTTAAAAACATCATCAGTTTTCCACTTCATGTCTTTTTGGTGTTCTACCTTTTCTGTCTAAAGAGCAGGGCTAAACTCTTATGTTGGCTCATTAACTTCTTGTGATATTTCCACGCCAGATTATGTAGGTCTACTGGCTTGGCCGTGTTGGGGTTCACGGTAATGGAAGAGTTAATATCCTCGTTTTGAAAGCACGCGTTTTGAGTACTTTATATCTGGATACGGGGTAGGGGGGATGTGGATGAGGTGTAGGGGACAGGCAAGGTTGAATCAACCGATAATAGCATGTTAGATAATAACATTGCAAACAATGAACCAGCAATTCATAAACTCAAAAGGATTAGGATACAAAGTGAATCGAGAAGAGAATGTGTACCCGGTTAGAGATATAAGATATTTGTAAAACCAGCGTGCTGCAGAAACTATCAGTAGCCATATCTTACCCCATTTGCTGAAAGAGACTAAATTCGTAAAAGTCTGCTCAGTGTGCAGTGATATCAGTTGCACATAATATCACGTACACGGTGGTCCCCTGTAGCAATAGTATGTACGCTCGGTGTGCAGTGATGTCGGTTGCGCATAACATTACATACCATGGTGGTCCCCTAATGCAATAGTCTGCTATCTCGGTGTTCAGTGATGTCGGTTGCGCATAACATTATATACCATGGTGGTCTCCTGTAGCAATAGTCTGCTCGGTGTGCAGTGATGTCGGTTGTACATAACAGCACGTATCATGGTGGTCCTGTCAAGCAATGTATACTTTATGAGATCATGTTGAATGCCTTAGTCGCTATTTAAGACACTCGTGTTAAGGCTCACTACACAAACGTAGAGCTATTCATAGACCTCGGCAGAATCTATCTGACTAGAAGTTATTATGGAAATGAGAGTTTCAAGTAGCGACGGCTGAGCAAAACATGTCTCAGTCGAAAGTGTTATCAAATTCTCTCGAGAATCTTGGAAGACAGAGAAGATCTGACTAACACTCGACTATTCTGGGAAGATAGAACTGCACATTCTGGAGACGAAAGTTGGTTGGCAAGTAAAGTGAGCTAGAGCTGGCCCAAGTAATAGCAGCAGACAATGTAGAAATATGTGAAATTGTTTTTTACATGCATACATTGTCATTACAAGAAAAACGTTGCAAGTCTAAAGGACATTTTGACCAATTGAAATATAGCAATCCCTTCAGTTGCTACAGATCTAGACAAGGCATTCGGAATTTCTCACACGAATCCTTTTAATTTTGTATTTTAAATTTATAATGACCATTTTTCATTTGCTCATAGTCCTGGAACTTGTACCTACAATATAAACAGTTTTCTGTCTCCTTGTGTTCTGCTTGTCCCATTGTTGTTATTTACGACGTAAATTTTCATAACTACATGTGGGCACTTACAGGCAACCTGCGACAAGGCACATTGTGTATTCTTGCCCACGTGCTTTATATATAAATTAATTTGACATAATGGGGTATCTAGTCACATATACAACTCATATTTAACTGCAAACACGACACGCATATAAGGCTCAAGTGCTGATATTATTTGCTTCCCGTATCCACACTGGGCAATCCTTGACGCGATGGAGCGTCTATTTAAATTTTTACCAAACTTTATCTTCAATATATTTTTGAGCCTCCTCGATACACTTGGATCATGCACACACATACATACTTGCAAAGAAAAACAATTTCGTTACGGGAAATATTATCCGTATCCACGTATTTGGAGATAAGGACCTAGGGAGGCATGATATGAAGAGACCTATTTACGATAGAGTTGATAACTGATAAGCAAATACGTATGCTCCCGCGTATCGGTTTGGTATGCGATAACTACTCAGCAGGGTAGAGTCTGGTGTGATTTGAGGGTGGTCATATTGGTATAAGATGTTACCTGAAACAATTAGATGCTGTATATTCTACAATGAATTAGGTATTAATATCTTTCACATTCTCTGGTAAAGTCTGAAAGTTGAAGAATGTAAGTCCTATACTTCATATCAAAACATGTTCGTTCTATTAATGACACAGCGATAACATGTTTCTGGCGATGCTGATACTACTATGTGTGTCCTTCTGTTTGTCTATGGAGTTCAATGTGTCAGACTACCTGTGTGACGGTCGGTCTGTTTGTCTTTCGGTCGGTCTGTCAGTCGGTTGGAAAGAACGGTCTGTTTGTCATTCGGTCAGTCTGTCGCATGTCGATCTATCAGGTAGTCTATCTCTCTTTCTTGGTCAGTCGGTTAGTCTGTTGTCTGTTGGTGGGCGTGTCTATCGATCTATGTCTAACTATATGTATGTCTATCGGTTGGTTCGTCTGTGTATCAGCAAGGTCTGTCCCTCTATCCATAAATGCATGCATGCATTCTTCTAACTATCCGTCTGTATTTTTGTGTGCTTGCCTGTCTGTCCGTGCGTCCATCCATCCACCCTGTCATCCATCCATATTATCCAACCATCCATATATTCAAGAATGTATCCATTGATCTGCGTATCTAAATGTCTGCCTGGATGTAGATCTAACCAGCAGAGATATATTGCTCTGACCTCTTCGATTCTTTATATTGATGAATGCGATTATATTGCTTGTATTTATTAGCTTGGCGATCATATCAATTTCTTAATGGTAGCAACAACAACAAAAACACATGCACAAAATAATGAGGATGGTGTCAATTGAAAATCATGCAACAGCGAAATAGTGACTTTTCTTACATCTCGAGGAGTGTTTCAGGATGTGGGTCGGGTCATTCTATTGTGCCATGTGAATATTTTCAGTAAGCTCACAACTATGGGGATTATAGGGGTGATCCCCACCATGTCTGCTATACTGCTGTGGCACAGCCTGTTTCCAGGAGCAGGAACGAGAACGTCAGGTGGGATCTTGATCAACATGTTTCACTTGATCCTGATGTGAGGAGGGGACTTGATCAATATGTTTCACTTGATCCTTATGTGAGGTGGGATATTGATAAATATGCTTCACTTGATCCTGATGTTAGGAGGGGACTTGATCAATATGTTTCACTTGATCCTAGTAGCTCGTGTATCCCAGCAGCTACGTATATAATCAGCAGATAAACAAAGCAAACGGATCTGTTAATGATTAAACTGGGAAAAAACAGTGCTATAATCAAAGCGGGCGCAACCATTTAGTTAAATCGGCAGCCGCCAAGGCGGATATTTGAGAGGAACGCAAATCTCAGATGGGCCAAGATTGTAAAGTGCCAAAAAAGAGTGAGATACCAGAAAAACGAGTAAAAATAGGAGAAAAACTGCAGTTGAGAATTAAATTTAGAATGCGGAGCAATAAAGACATTTGGTATGTAGTAATGAATATGTGCTAATATTGGGGCACATTCAGTTTGTAAAGTAAAATGTAATCACAATTTTTTCAATAAGCCGTTGTTCTATATATGTGGTCTCGAGGTAAGGTGTTCGCCTCGAGTGCCAGAGGTAGCGGGTTCTAATCACGGTGGAAACCGTGCTTTTTTCACGTGGATTTTCTGGTTAAAATTTCTCTGACCTCTGGGTGGTGAGATCGGACTCCCGTGTTCAGTATCGAGCATGTTAAAAAGACCTTGGCAGTTGGATATCGAAAAGAGTAGGCTTAACAGCCGCTGCCCGGACACAAATTTAAGTTATAAATCTACCAAAATTACTTGTATCTTCCCCCAGGCCTAGGAAGCCGCGGGAAGTTGTAAAATACCTTCTACATATAGACGAAGCATTCGGCTACCTGGCAACATACATTAACATGCTTGTTTGAATACCACGATTCTAAGTGAATATGTATATATATGGTCAGGCAAAATATACTGATCAGACATGTTAGTCGGAGTCAGGTAAAACATACTAACCAAGACCTCACCTCGGCTTCCAAGTAGCCCTCTCTGGAAAAGGGCTGGTTTCATGGCAGCCTGACTAAGAGGTGATAGACGCGATCCCAGTTGAAGTGAGTGACACGTAGATGAAGTGATGCATAGCACAGCCACCTGGACGACCCCGGTCCACCTTCATCAGCACGCTCGGGATGTGAAGAAAGCTACTGCAACCCGTCATTTAACGTCTTTTCAGGAGGCACAAAAGAGTAACAAGAACAACAACATATATATATGTACTTGTGTGAATATGTATATACATATGTCATCGTCATTATCATCATCTTCACGATACATTTCCTTTACAGAACGTATCAATCATTATAGCCGTATAAGACTCGTAATCTTCAACAAATTTTCTTGACTCTGTCACCCCAACTCTCAGACGTTCTTTGATGTCGTGTATTCCATCTTCTTCCTAGTCGGCCTCTGCATCCTTTACCAGGTATCAAACCCTCCAGCATAGTTTTATCTCAGACTTTCCTGGCATTTGATGTTGCAAAGGTATTTTACTTATATATATATATGTATGTATACACGTGTGGACATGTGCGTGTGTGTGTGTGTGTGTATGTATGTATATGTCAGTATATGTAAAGTAACCCATAGCATTACTGCCGTAGGAGTGTTAGGTGTTAGCGATCTCACATTTCAAAGGCTCGACTATATGAGGGCGGTAGCCATCTCCTCTCCCTCACTGCTTTTACTTCCCGGACTGAATCGGTACCCATTAAAGCAGGGTCGATCCGGGATCCGTTGCGGTCTGAAAACATTTCCGCCTCAACTAGGGAATGGACCCAAGACCAATTAGATGCGAAGCCAACTCTCTAACCACTGCGCCACGCGGCTCCCTATGTGACATGTGACATCTGACATGTCCATACAGTTAAGCCGTATAGAAAGATGAGGTCGAGCAGACTCATCTAGTTAAGTGAAGTATTTTTCAATATCCATATTTCACCGAAGACTTGCCTAATCCAAATAAATTCTTGAAACAATTAACAACTTCTAAACAAAATTAATTAATTTTGGAAATGGAAATGAAAATTCTCTCCACTTCCTGTTGAAAACAGATTTCAAATCTCCATAAATCTTGGCGTGAAGAACATTTCAAATTTATTGAGAGTGTTGAATGAATCATTGAAGACATTAACTACCACGAACCGCTGACAGCATCAGAGATGTTCATCCATTTTTATTTCATTTTTCAAAGGAACTAGCTTAAGCTGATATAAAACGAGCTTCTAAAGCTGAGTATGACAGAGAAGGAAAGACAGAGACTTTAGAAATAAGCAGAACATGGAGAATTCTTTCTGAAATACACTTAAAGGCTACTGAGATTGCAAAAGAATTAGAAATACGATTCTTTGAGACAGAACAAGTTAGTGCAATTTCGAAATGATTTGTGGGCGAAAATATTTTCTTTTTGTGTTTGAGAAAGATTATTTAAAAAAAGGGGTTGTTGCATATTATTGTATTTTAAAAATTAAATTAAACCGTTTCAAGTTCTGTGCTTTTGATATTTTCTACAAATCTGTAAAAAAAAAAAAATCTAAATTGAAATGTCTTTTTCTTGAGTGGAAGGTCTTAGACACGCCTAGAGCACAGCATAGCCTTGCAATAAACCTGGTTACCTTGGCAACTGAAGTAAACACCTGAGTGGAAATCGTGATGGATCTAATATGATCATTGTAATCTTCCTATCATGTTGTATATGAAACTTGCAGCCTCATCATGTAAAACCACAGCTATTAAAACCGTCACTTCAAGAAGTGTTAACTTAGTCAAACAGGCACTTCAAACATTATTGTCAACTTTTTAGGCCATTTACGGAGGAATATTCCGAAGTCTAACCGATTACACTTAGCGTCTTTATACTGGTTTAGAAGACTCTGCAGAGTCTGTGTACAACCAGTTCCATTTACATCACATTGCTCTAGAAACTGTACGCATCCTATTTATTCTTAAACGCATTAACCGTCCCAGCCTCTACCACCTACCTTGGCAATGCATTCCAAGCATTCACAACTCTCTGACTAAAAAAATACTTCCTAATATCTAATCTCGACCTCTCCTTAGTCAACTTGTAGCTGTGCCCTCTTGTTCTTGTTGGTGGTTGTATTTAAAAAACAAACTTGATAAGGTCTAATTTATCCATTTATCTGATCATATTATACACCTGTATTAAGTCACCAGGAATTCTTCTCTCTTCTAGACACTGTAAGCCGGTTTAAAAAAAAAATCTTTCCTCATAACTGTAATTCTGGAATCTCACTATCAGCTTTGTCGCTCTTTTTTTGTATTCTTTCCATCATGTTTATATCCCCTCTCTGATAAGAACTTCACACCTGTACACAGTACTCCAATCTAGGTCTAACTAATGCTTTATACAGTTTGACTATCTCTTCCTTGCTCCTATGTTTAATATTTCTTTTTATCATCTCTAACATTGCATTTGCCTTTGCTACTGCTACCTGAACTTGCTCCCTCACCTTACATGTGTGATCTATTATAACCCCTAAGTCCTTTTCTTTATCTATCTTTCTAATATTGTTCTCTCCCATTCCGGAACTATGTTCCACATTGGATCTACCCATGTGCATGACTGTACATTTATCTACATTAAACTCCATTTGCCAAGTAACAGACAATTCTCGAATTTTATCTAAATCCGACCTCAATATACACTTCTGCTTTAGATAAGACACTACTGCATAGTTTTGTGTCATCAGCAAATTTTGCAATCATGGATCTCATATCAATGCCCGGGGACGGCGTGGCCTAGTGGTTAAGTGGCACGGCTCACAACCAGAAGGTGCTGGGTTCGATCCCCATCACAGCACCGGCCGTTTCCCAGGGGAAGCAAACCCTTAGAAAATGCAGGAGGAAGCAGACCCTTACATAAAATGTATGCTGAAGTCGGATGCACTGGGCCGACAGGCGCAAAATAAAAACCACAGTGTAACGCATACACGCCTTGGGGAATAGATAAATAAGGCGAACGCAAAAAAAAAAAAAAAAAAAAAATATCAATGCCCAAATCATTTTTATATATCAAGAATAAAATTGGTCCCAAAACCGAGCCCTGTGGCACTCCACTTTTCACTTCACACCACTCAGAGTACTCCTTATTTATACCCACACTGCTTTGACGAAACCATCAAAAGAATTAAAAGTTCTGCTGATTAGATTGCATAATATGTTTAACATCAGATTTATAAACTATTTCCTATTTTCTTGACAAGTGAACTGTAAAGTATAGAATCAGCCATGTTTGACGGTGCTGACAGCAACATTCAAACAATAGTTTGTTTTTGCGATAAAATCCATCGATCAAAGGATTTTTAAAAAGCAAATTCCACTTTCATTTACAAATTTTTTTTAGTTGGTTGGCGTCGGAAAATTCGTTTGACTTTTCATTGAATTGTTTGGTTTTAAACGATTTATTTGATTAACATTTTTTTCGGATCATTTTTTTCGGAAAATTGTTTGACCTTCTGCATGCCAAAGCTGTGTTCACAGACAGAAGTAATACGGTATACACAGCTGTAAAAGGGAATCAAGGGAAAACATTAATTAGACAATAACACATTTTTCAAAGTACAGCTGGCTACAAGATCAAGTGGCACAGACACAAATTAATGAAAGAAAGGTCCAGATTACATATTATGAAATACTTATTTTAGTTTGAGAGTGGTGAATGCTTGGAATGCATTGCTACAGGAAATAGTTTGGACATGGTAACTTAATGCATTAAAGAATGGATTGGATGCACATCGTTTTTTTTAAAGATCAAGTGGGGTAGAAGAAACGGGTTGCATACATGTTCTTCTGTGTTTTCTAAACCAATTTCAAGAAGTTAAGTTAAATTACGTTAAATAAACACAGATCCAACACAAATAATGTTGCGGGCTTCCTGTCAGCGCTACCGACTTCGCGTCTGATTTGAAAGTCGCATTCCAGAAATCTAGAAAGTATTCTCGGTATTTTCTTCTGAGCGGATAGTGGGGTTATATTTAATAATAGCAGGTACCCGTAGGAGCTGTCAAATTGTGGTCACTTCTGCTGTACAAACTCAGAATAAAGAAAAACTACAAAAACTCAAAACCATAATGTAAAAAAAAAGTTAATGTTGCTACACTAAAAAATTAATAAATCTTTAGGTTCGCTGTGATCTTTGTGACTATTTGAGATTTGTAAGTATTACAAAGATATACGTTTATACACAATATGTCTTAATCTTAATGGCCCGTTCCTCAGCACAGCTGTAGATACTAACTTTATCTCCAGTGGACCTTTTTTTGCGCCACGGAAATCCAGTGACTGGTAAGCTCTCTACCAGATGAGTCTCGGATGGCGTTGGGGACAGCAAGAGAGTCTCGCCAGCTCATTAAAGGCTTCCAAGTGGTCTCTTATTGTCTCGGTGGTACCACATTGCCATGGCTGTGTTCCATCGACCATTGTGTGGTTGCAACATGTGACCTGCGCATCTATGTATCGCCGTATCTGCAAAGATTACCGCATCCTACACCAATGACAATCGTTGTATGTCAGAATCATGTATATTTTACAAACGTTGGATGCTGTAAGTGATTCCGTTTAAGAGTCTCTTAAGAGATGCATGGGCCACTCTTAAATTGTCCTCCAGTGATGTTGTGAGTGTCCATGTCTAAGCACCATATCACATCGCAGAAAGCACAGTGGAATTGAAGAGAGAGAGCGAGAGAGAGAGAGAGACAAAGACAGAGAGAGAGAGACAGAGAGAGAGACAAAGATAACGAGAGAGAGATACGCGTAAGGTTCTGGTTTTGGCAACCATCCAATAACGTGTTAATACACGAGCATGCTGCCCAACCCGCTCGGCGATTTTGTAAGTTTAGGTTCCAGATTATTCTATATATTGGGTAGGAGCCTTAGCTAGATGTTCAGATCGACAGCTTCTGTACTATACAGTATGTTCCTGTTTGTGTGTGTGTGTGTGCATATTTGACCGAATAACCCTTTTCTAGCACATGTTTTTCATTATATATCTTAAATTCATATTTGTTTTCATAAAACACATTATATAGACTGGTAACAGAACAATAATAAAATATCACATTTCTTTTAGCCACATATTTAGCTATTAATTAGATAAATTGGGCCAATTTTAGCCATTTTGGACTGTTTTTAAATCGAATATACATAGGATAAGCTGATAAACGTTGGAGAACAGATTTAAGGTTATCGAGTCAGTGTTTGTTGTGGGGCTGGTACAGACTTATCAATTTATCGGGTCGGTTGTGGTGGGAGACGCTAGAACAGACTTCAATTTATCGGGTCGGTTGTGGTGGATGCGCTAGTACATACTTCAATTTATCGGGTCAGTTGTGAGGGGGCGCTAATACAGACTTCACGTTGTCGAGTAAGTTGTGGTCGAGGCCGTGGTACAGACTTCAATTAACGGGTCGGTTGTGATGAAGTGGAACCAGAAGAAAAAAGAGAAAATAAGAGAAAGGTTATAATTTGTACACAGCAAATGGGAAACTAGTTGTCCCCTGTTTCCAAACGCGGTATTCATTGTTATATAATTTGGTCCTAACTGCTTAATGCATCCGACTTCAGCACACATTTTAAAATTATTTTATTTCAACCACGCGAAAAATGTCTGTATCATGAATCAGAATTCAAGCAAGTTTTCCTTGTGGACTGTGCCAGTAACCGCTTCAACGTGTATTATCCCCCGCCCGGCCTCCGAATAGGAAGTTTTGCAAATGATGACAAACAGGAAAGTTCTAGGATGGCATGACAGGATAACCAACAAAGCATATTGTGCCTAGAGATAGTAATGCTCAGTAGACGACAGACATTCAATTGGCAGCTAATGTTGTTGTTCAAGGCCAGTTAACTCTTGACTACAGACAGTCAATTGTCAGCTAATGTTGTTGTTCAAGTCTAGTTAACTATTGACCACAGACAGCCAATTGTCAGCTACTGTTGTTATTCGAGGCTAGTTAACTATTGACCACAGACAGCCAATTGTTAGCTACTGTTGTTATTCGAGGCTAGTTAACTATTGACCACAGACAGTCAATTGTCAGCTACTGCTGTTATTCGAGGCTAGTTAACTATTGACCACAGACAGCCAATTGTCAGCTACTGGTATTATTCGAGGCTAGTTAACTATTGACCACAGACAGCCAATTGTCAGCTAATGTTGTTATTCGAAGCCAATTAATTGACGACGTTTCATTGGTAGCCGGTTTCAGTGAATCTTTTTTACATTTCAAGGCGTACTTGAGAAGGTGGATTGGGTATTCCTGGCTTTAGTGCAACGCAAGACTCCTCAGTAAGTTCACCATTATGGGCATCTTCTGGTCTAACTGCTTCTAAACACAGCCTATTTTAATGAGCACCAACTGAAACATGAGATGAAGTCTTGATTAGTATGTTTCAGATGGCAATGATTACCCTTCGCTTATAAGACAGAGACCGGAAGAGAAGACGGAGCTTGCTTGCTGCGTGACGCATTTCCGTTTCGTGCCTTCCTCGCGCATTTAAATACCACAACGAGCACACACTTACTTTCAAGAGACCTAACTTTGGATTTCAAACATGCAGTCCACAAGGCCGCTTTAATGTTTTCGCAACTTGATTGATGTTGCAGATAACAACATTTATCATTCGTATTACAACGTTATGTGCTTCTGCCAACGACCACAAGGACTCAAGAGTAGAAGAAAACACATATATGAGATGCCTTGTTGTCATGTGGCCCTTAATTTGATACAAGTCATAATGCGGCCTTCTGGTTTTTTTAAATTTGAGACCCTCGAGGTGTTGGGGGTTGAGGAGAATCCTTTATTGCCCATTAAAGTACTCCCGCAAGTGTAAGAATCCATTCTTCTTGGGGATTGATCACCAGTATGAAAGTTAATGTCGTACCCACCACGACCGCAGCAAACGAGAACAGCTGTTTTCACTGTATGAGATATTAGAGTTTTCACTGAATGAGATGTTAGAGTTTTCACTGGATGAGATGTTAGAGTTTTCACTGGATGAGATGTTAGAGTTTTCACTTGATGAAATCAGAGTTTTCACTGAAAGAGATATTAGAGTTGTCACTGAATGAAATGTAAGAGTTTTCACTGAACGAGATATTTGTGTTTTCACTGAATGAGATATTAGAGTTTTCACTGAATGGGATATTAAAGTTTTCACTGAATGAGATATTAGAGTTTTAACTGGATGATATGCTAGTGTTTTCACTCAATGAGATGTTAGAGTTTTCACTGAATGAGATATTAGAGTTTTCATTGGATGAAGTGTTAGAGTTTTCACTGAATGAGATATTAAAGTTTTCCCTGAATGAGATGTTAGAGTTTTCACTGGGTGAAATGTTAAATCTTTCACTGGATGAAATATTAGAGTTTTCACTGGATGAAATGTTAGAGTAACGGTAACCTGGAGGATGATCAAAAGCAATGTAAGGAGATTAGAGGGTCTTGTCAACAGATGCATGAGAAACATTCTTGGTATAAAATGGTTTGACAAAGTGAAGTTGCAAACGACAGACTGAAGGAGAGAGCGGGACAAGGTGAATTGGAACAGGAAATCTGAGGAAGAAAGTGGAGATGGATGGGTCAGACATTAAGAAAGCCACAATCCAGTATCACCATGCAGTTCCTGTCACGGAGACCTCAAGGAAGTATAGGCATAGGCAGACGAAGGGATACATGGGGACAAGATCTGAAGGCGGAAGTAAAGAAAACAGGGAATAGATGGACGGAAGTGGAAAGTATTGCACAGGACAGAGCTGCATGGCGAGGATTGGTTGATGGCGATGATTAGGTTCTATGCACCCCTGGGTGATAGAAGGCGAAAGAGAAGAGAGAAATGTTAGAGTATTCACTGTCAGTAGTTTTAGTCATGAAATGTTAAAGTCTTCACTGTGCGCGTTAGCCATGAAATGTTAAAGTATTCACTGTCAGGAGTGTTAGCCATGAAATGTTAAAGTATTCACTGTCAGGAGTGTTAGCCATGAAATGTTAAAGTATTCACTGTCAGGAGTGTTAGCCATGAAATGTTAAAGTATTCACTGTCAGTAGTGTTAGCCATGAAATGTTAAAGTCTTCTCTGTGCGCGTTAGCCATGAAATGTTAAAGTATTCACTGTCATGAGGGTTAGCCATGACATGTTAAAGTATTCACTGCCAGGAGTGTTAGCCATAAAATGTTAAAGTCTTCTCTGTGCGCGTTAGTCATGAAATGTTAAAGTATTCACTGTTAGGAGGGTTAGCCATGACATGTTAAAGTATTCACTATCAGGAGGGTTAGCCATGACATGTTAAAGTATTCACTGTCAGGAGTGTTAGCCATGAAATGTTAAAATATTCACTGTCAGGAGTGTTAGCCATCACTGTACTAGATCTCAGTTTTGTTTTTCCACATCTAGTGACCATTTCCTTTCCTCGCAGCATTGCATTCGTTTACTGTAAGGTGGAAGCTATTTCAGGTGAGCTTGTCGAACCAGTTACTGAACTCCGCACCTTTCTCATGAGAAAAAAATCGTCAAACCCACTCTCTCTGCTACTCTGAAGACCACACTTGTGTCTTCTTTTTCTTCGTTGTCTTACCGTTCTTGTCATGAGGCGTCGCAGAGACTCGGGATGCGTAGATTTCTTGTTACCGCCAGGTGCGAGACTTCCGTGATCGCAGACACCCTCGATCCACCGAAGTCGTGGTCGACCTCTTGCATGGGGACCGGAGACCTGCATATGAATGCTGCAGGCTGATCATTATGCATTCTGACTAAATGACCAAACCACTTAATTGTTTTAGAGTCAATGTAGGCACTAACTGGGATTGTTGGGAGTCAATGTAGGCACTAACTGGGATTGTTGGGAGTCAATGTAGGCACTAACTGGGATTGTTGGGAGTCAATGTAGGCACTAACTGGGATTGTTGGGAGTCAATGTAGGCACTAACTGGGTTTGTTGGGAGTCAATGTAGGCACTAACTGGGTTTGTTGGGAGTCAATGTAGGCACTAACTGGGTTTGTTGGGAGTCAATGTAGGCACTAACTGGGTTTGTTGGGAGTCAATGTAGGCACTAACTGGGTTTGATGGGAGTCAATGTAGGCACTAACTGGGTTTGTTGGGAGTCAAAGAAGGCACTAACTGGGTTTGTTGGGAGTCAATGTAGGCACTAACTGGGTTTGTTGAGAGTCAATGTAGGCACTAACCGGGTTTGTTGGGAGTCAATGTAGGCACTAACTGGGTTTGTTGGGAGTCAATGTAGGCACTAACTGGGTTTGTTGGGAGTCAATGTAGGCACTAACTGGGATTGTCTCCACTATCTGGCTCAGTTACTAACAGGGTTTGTCCCCACTATCTTGCTCAGTTACTAACTGGGATTGTCTCCACTATCTGGCTCAGTTAATAACTGGGTTTGTCCCCACTATCTTGGTCAGTTACTAACTGGGATTGTCTCCACTATCTGCCACAGAGTGGTGTTGCGGATTCGGTCACATGTAGTCTTTCCGGTTGCACTTCTTAGAGCTTTGGATCTCATTCGCATGTCTTTCTGGTATGGATCAAGATTGTCATTGGTAACACGATATAGGAATAATAAACAGTGCATTAATCAGCCTTTTCTTAGTTGAAGAAAACACTGTAAAATATCTCAAATTATGTACAATTGGATAGTGGGCACTGTTCGCTTTCTGAATTCTATGTGCGATCTCTGTCTACTCTCATCAGTGAACACACTACCTAGATGAAATCCATTACTTGCTTGATACTTTAGTTACTGCTATTTTTTTTTTTTTTTTTGCGCCTTATTTCTTTATTCCACAAGGCGGTGTGCGTTGCACTACGGTTTTTATTTTGCGCTTGTCAGCCCAGTGCACCGAATTCAGCATGCATTTATGAAAGGCTCTGCTTCCTGCTGTAAATTTTAAAGGTTTGCTTCTCCGAGGTAATGGCCGGTGCTGTGATGGGGATCGAACCCAGCACCGTTTGGTAGTCAGCCGTGTCACTTAACCACTAGCCCACGCCGTCCCCATGGTTACTGCTATGAAACTTCTCTTCGTGTGTTCACGCGATATCCCCTACACTTGTGTAGGATTTGATAATAAGAAAATTAACCAAAATTGACCTTATCATTGCATATTATGTTAATAACATATAGAAAAGTTATTTTTTTTACTCGCTCTATTTTTCAGCATGTAGCTCCCACTATGCTACGGTTGAAATTCAAATATGAAAAGGATGATGCCTGTTACACGTGCCATGGAATGTGCGCACACTCATGAACAGTACTAGGGCCAACAGGCCAGAACGGATGACCGTCCTGATCACAAGTCAACTGGCTAGATATAACATCCGCATAGCCGTCCTCAGCGAGAAGCGATTGGCGGAGGAGGGACAACTCTCAGAGGATGGTGCTGGCTACACTTTATTTTGGAGTAGTCGCAGCAATCAGGAGCGACGTGAGGCTGGTGTTGGATTTGCCATAAATTTCAAAATAGTACAACAATTAAAAAGGCTATCTATGGGAATCAGCGATCGCCTCATGATAATGCGGCTTTCTCTGACAGAGGAACGGCAGGGCACACTCATACATGCCTAAGCCCTAACGCTGACAAACCCGGGCTCAGCCAAAGATAAGTTCTATAAAGATACTTATAGCTACGGTCCCAAAATCTGACAAATTGATTCTACTAAAAGATTTTAACGCTAGAGTTGGCACTGCGTGTGATGGCATCAGTGGTCAAAATAGTATAGGTAAATGACACCAAAAACGATGCCTATTACCAGTTGAAGCGAAGAGAGCAGGTCGTTGTCTTCAGACTTCGTACTGGCCACAACAGACTGAGGTACCACCTATTCAACAAATTGAAGATAGGGTGTACCGACGAATGCCCGTGCGGTACTGGTAAAATGACCGCTGAACATCTGCTGCAGAACTGCCCGACATTGGAGGATCAGAGAGAGCAGATGTGGCCATTACCAGTGGAACTGCAAGACAAGCTCTATGGCAGTGGCGAGAGCCTCAGGATGACCGCCGCTTTTTTCGAAAAAATAATGGTTACTGTCTGACTGCGTACGCAGAAGAAGAAGAAGAAGAAGTATAGGTAAATGTAACGGCAAAGGCCTACTATTACTAAAGCCATGTGCCGCAAATGAGCTTATCATTACCAACACCATCTTCCGACTCCCAAGTAGAAAAAGAACAACGTGGATGCATCCTAGGTCCCGAAACTGGCATCTTATGGACTACATCATCGTCAGACGTCGGGATCGAAGTGATGTCAAAATAACTAAGAGTTTGTGTGGCGTGGAATGTTGGACTGACCATCTTCTCGTGATAGCCAGGTTGATTCTAAAAGTCCAGCCCAAGAGGCGTCTTGGGGGACAAAAGCACCGGGGAGACTAAATCTTGAGAAGCTGAAGTGGGAACCTACTAGAAACAGTTTCGTCGCTGAGCTACAAAGCAGACTAAATGTTGAGAAGCTGAAGTGGGAACCTACTAGAAACAGTTTCGCTGCTGAGCTACAAACCAGACTAAATGTTGAGAAGCTGAAGTGGGAACCTACCAGAAACAGTTTCGCCGCTGAGCTAGAAACCAGACTGGATGAGATTCAGCTTGGAAACTCCAGCATCGATCAAAACTGGGCGACTCTAAATTCCACTGTTTACTCTGCAGCGCTAAAACACCTTAGTCCATCCACACCAAAGCACACAAACTCGTTCGACGAAAATGATAGTTAAATTAAAATTCTTCTAGACGCAAAGTGTCAAGCGCACAGGCCTCTTAAAAATGACCCACCGTCGTCGTCCAAGATAATGGCTTTTACTTGTGCTCGAAGAATTATTGAGAAGAGGCTCAGGGAGTCTCATGACTAAGCAGACAGGCAGACGAGATAGAGACGTCTGCTGTGCGCCATGACATCAACAAGTTTTTGCAATATTCTTAACAGTCCATCATCCATAAATAAAGAGACCATCCAACACATGCCCCAGGTAGAAATGAACACGGCTATGTATGATATCATAACTGAGGATGAAGTAGACAAAGTCATCAAATCTCTTTCTCCTGGAAAAAACCCCGAAGCTGAGCAATACCAACAGAGGTGTGTACAGCAGCAGGAATATGCCGCACCAAGATGCTCACTGAACATGTCTGCTCCGTGTGGTCTAAAAGGGTAGTTCCACAGGAAATGAACGATGCGTCAACAGTACATATCTACAAGAAAAAAGGCAATCGCCAGGAATGTGACAATCACCGCAGAATTTCACTGCTCAATCGCCTGAATAAACATCTTGAGCTAGACCATCACCTCCCGGAAAGTCAGTGTGGGTATATAGTTTGTCGAGGAACCGTGGACATGATATTTGTAGAGCGGCAGGAACAGGAGAAATGTCGAGAACATAACGGTGAGCTCTATATTACGTTCATTTACCTCACAAAGGCGTTTGATACAGTCAGCACAGGTGGGCTATGGCAAATCATGTATAAATTCGGTTGTTCTAGCAAATTTGTAACCGCGGTGAAATAACACTACGAGGGCATGCGCACACATGTACTTAACATCGATGCAACTTCTCCACCATCCGAGGTCAATTGCTCGGACACTGTCCCGTATAATGTTTGCAGAAAAGGTTGACGGATGCCTTTAAGAGCACCGTGTATGGCATACCAATAACGTACCGCATGGATGGTGGTCTATTCAATCTTGACAGACTGAAGGCGAAGACAAATGTGATGCGCGACACGAAAAGGGAAGTCATGTTTGCGAATAACTGTGCCCTGAACAGTAGTTCAGAACGGAATATGCAGAAGGGTATGGACCGGTTCTCTGCTGCTTGTGACAACTTTAGCTTGACAATTAGCACAACAAAAACCAAGGTTATGTTTCAACCGTCACCTGTCACATTGTATGATCAGTCAACATTTACAGTGAAAGGACAAAATTATTTGCGGTCGAAAAATGTGTCTGCCTCGGAAGCACGCTATTGAGATCAGTGACTATAGTTGATGAGCTGGCTAATAGAATAGCAAAGGCCAGCTCAGCTTTTGGCCGAACTTCCTCAACAGTGTGGGAACGTCGAGGAATCAGCATAATGACTAAGCTGAAGGTCTACCGGGGCGCCATTGTCCTCATCCTGATCTACGCGTGGCAGAGCTGAACTGTCTACGCTGGTGACGCCAGGAGGCTATATCATGTTCACATGAACTATATGACGCACACTGCAGGACCGTACAACATATATTGAAATGCTATCCAGAGGCAACATGCAAAGTATTCATGGACTTTTGCAAAAATCACAATTGAGATGGGCTGGCCACCTTGCCCGAGTGTGAAACGAAAAACTTAAAAAGAGGCTCCTGTATAGCGAACTGAGTTAAGGATAACCATCACACGGACGATGAAAACATCGTTTCAATGACACTCTGAAAGAGTCCCTTAAGTTGTAAAATGGGAGAACCTGGATCACAATCGCTCAACATGGAAGAGCACGATCACAGACGGCGTTGAACTCAGCGAGGGTGTCCGTATCCAGGCATCCCAGTACAGACGTGCAATCAGAAAGTAAAGAGCAGAGAAAATAACAGTGACAACTCAACTGCTGACTACGTTTGCTAGTCGTGTCACAGATATTTCCAGTCTCGAATTGGCTTGCTCGGTCATCAGCGCAAACACATACTCGAGGTTGCATTATGGCACATGATGATGTTCGTGGTCCTCATCGACGACGATGGACGAATTATTATTTTCAAATCACTCTTGTCTTCCTAATTGGACTACATAATAATAATTAAAGACATAATTACACTTTTCTAAAACAATATGCATCTGGTACAAGACAACTGGGTATGAGAACATACAGCCGATGGAAAGTTCAAAGAAGAAAGAAAAACAGATACCTGTTCAGTTGCTTAACTTAACTTAACGTCTTTATACTGGTTTAGAAGACCCTGCAGAGTCTGTATACAACCAGTTACATTTACATCACCTTGCTCTAAAATCTATGCGCATCCAGTTTATTCTTAAACGCATTAACTGTCCGTGCCTCCACCACCTCCCCTGGCAATGCATTCCAAGCAGACACCACTCTCTGACTAAAAAAATATTTCCTAATATCTAACCTGGACCTCTCTTTAGTCAGCTTGTAGCTATGCCCTCGTGTTATTGTAGGTGGCTGTATTTTAAAAAACTTGTTATAGTCTAATTTATCGACTATGCTGTTTGATGCAACCCAGCGATACATAGATCTGTTCACGATTGTTTGGAATATTTATGAAGGGTGCATATTTCGTGTATACACCGTCAAAAAAGATTAATGGCAATTGCCCTGTTGTTTTTCTAACTGAAACAGTTAAGATATACACAGGCACAGCACATATGATGACGGATATCTATATTCTTGACATTCTGTCCCCCATTCTCCTTGCACTTTTAACCTCTCGATTAAATACTGTAAGGAGCTAATTTGAGAACGAGGTTTTCGGCTAGACCAAATAGAGAATCGCATGATACGCAGGAGGGAAGAATAAATTGACTGCAACATACACAGATTGTCATAAAAGGCGGCTAAAGAAAGTTGTACAAGACGCTAGTAATTCCCTCATGAAACAGCGTATTGTAAAACGCACCACCACAAGAGCCCATGGACATGTAATAAAGCATATTATTATGGAAATGTTTTCTGTTTACAGCGAGACGTGTTTCACGTAATGCGGTGCACAACTGGGTCAATAACTTTTCGTAATGACGCTAACATTTGCTAATGACGACAAACCTGGTCGTCCTGTTCAGATTGTGACAAGATCACATGTACGTCAGACGGCGAAGTTGATTTGAGATGACATACTATGGAACAACTGTTTCAATGGTGTTGGAGAATATGTTGAAAATAAGAGGAAATGTAAGTGCAATACTTCATGATTTTCATGTTTACACCTCAGATATTTGTATTTTTTTAATAGTCATATGTAACCTATTGATTGATTTGCTCTCATAATGAAGGACTCTTCTCATCGTAAAATAAAGAATGTCTCAAATAGAACAAACTGTTTTTCTTTGTACGTTTCTTAGCAGACATTATTGTCAGTGATGATGATGTTTGTCCCTTACATGTGATGAAGACCACTCTCTTTGTTCAGCCGTGTGGACAGTTTTTTCTCTTTCTATGTCCACTGAAATGGGATACTTGCGCGGTGATTTGGATTAAAATGAGGAAGTAACTGCGCCTTTTGTCAACCTCACTATCAGGTCATGGGCTGCCTTTGGCCAGTGGCAAGATTTTATCGAGACGACTGGAGATAGTTCAGAATGCAGATTTTTGCTCAGGGTTTATTCCCGAAACCTTTCCCGTAAATAGGTGTTCCGCAAGGCAGCGGAGTGGGGATGACATCTATCGTTGTGTGTCGGGCCTTTCCCATAACGGCCAAAGGTCGTAGGGGCATTACTTAGCGTGTGAGTGGTGTGATGGACTCTTCCTGGCCGTGGTCTAGTCAATTATAGTCGTGTCTAAATTACACAGTCACACTAAAAACTGGCGCTAAATGCAGCTGGGCGAAGGGCGCCAATCTCGTGAAGTTCAGCCGTATGAATTAGACCGTGAAAATACTACACAGGTTCACGCGTAGTACTAATTCATATAGCCGATGTACAGACCATGATAATAGAAGGTAAGAAAACACAAAAAACGAATGAGTTAAACAGTACAAATAGAAAACAACGATACCTTTCCGTGAATACAAGTGTACGCCGTCGACTAGTGTCAATTCCAGTCAAATCCGTGGTCTGGCGTCATCCATGAAGTACTAAAACACCAGAGCAATGTAGACCTGCAACCATCTTTGCCGCTCTTTTCAAAGATCTCTGTTGTCGGGTATATAAACTAGAGACGTCCTTGTACTAGGCTCGTCATGTACAGTTAGGTGTAGTTACTAATTCCCGTCCTCACTGCCTTTTCTTAAATAGCAGAAAATCAGGTACTCCTCTAAAACTAGGTCGACTGGAGCATATCGATAGCGGAAGTCGAGTGACTCACCACTCAGATGCTCCTGACAACAGAAATACCCCTAAACAATCCTGACGTTTGTTAATTGGGAGTGACGATGCAGGTTGTGATCTCTTTAACATATCTATCCATGAAACAAATGCTAGCACGAAGTGTGTTCCAATCACTGGCGCCACCGGAAACATGTATATGGCTGATGAATAAAAGCCGCTTACCCCTGAAGTCTGCACTTGAGCGTAGCCTACGTTTCTTTATAACAATTTCCGATCGAAAGAAAAAAATGTATCCATACACTTTACCGTGGATTACAAACCCTGTGTCCTTGTTATAAAGAACGGAATTCATATCACTCAACCACCTGCTTCTCTCTATATTAATCTAACAAATTATTCATGTTATGGTATTCACATTTACAATAAATCCTATCTGTCATCATTAAATATATTATTCCTCTACGCTCTCAGAAGACAACTTCAAATAACAAATACAGAGAAATAAAGAGGTGTTATCAAGTGGATAATTTAACTCTGGAAGATACACAGTGCCGTGCTTTAGACAAGTAAGCCAAACCTTTCCAACGTAGGTCCCCGGTAAAGAGAGCATATAGACATGACATAAGGAAGATGGCAAAGCGCTGGTTGACCAGGCTAAAATGTGGAGGGATGGGGGAGTGAGGGGGGGGGGGGGGGGGGGGCGGGCATAAACAAAATACTATCCCTTCTCCAAAAAAATATTTTTTTAAATAGTCACACACACACAATCACACACACTCACACTCACATCCTATCTCACATACACACTCTCTTTCTCTCACTGATAAATACCAAAATGCACTCAAAAACACTCTCCCCATCTCTCTCTGTCTCTATATATCTGTTCCACACACATACGAAAAGCCAAATAAAATCCAGTTTCTCATTTGCAAGGCAGCAGGTGGTTTGAAATGTGCATGATTTCACACCAACAAGAAAAATTAACCCAACATCAGATCCAGGTCAGCAGTGTTATTCTCAATAAAACCTGCACTGCACACTTTGTCACATGTCACATGTCAAGTCTTGGAACATTTGTGCCGATGACGAATACACATTTTCAACTTGTTCACAACAGTTGCACTCTGGTTCTCGTTATACCACCCGTTTCCACCCACATTTTCATCCAAATACCATCCATATCCATATCCACCCACAGTTTTATCCAAACACCATCCATATCCACACATTTACAACTTGTTCACATCAGTTGCACTCTGGCTCTCGTTATACCACTCGTTTCCACCCACAGTTACATCCAAATACCATCCATGTCCACCTACAGTCTTATCCAAATACCATCCATATCCATATCCACCCACAGTTTTATCCAAACACCATCCATATCCACCCACAGTTTCACTAAAACACTATCAATGTACACCCACATTTTCATCCAAATACCATCCATATCCACCCACAGTTTTATCCAAACACCATCCATATCCACACATTTACAACTTGTTCACAACAGTTGCACTCTGGCTCTCGTTATACCACCCGTTTCCACCCACAGTTTCAATCAAAAAACCCTCCATATCCACCTACAGTCTTCTCCAAATACCATCCATATCCACACACAGTTTTATTCAAACACCATCCATATCCACCCACAGTTTCACTAAAACACTATCAATGTCCACCCAAAGTTTAATCTAAATACCATCCATATCCATATCCACCCAGTTTTATCCAAACACCATCCATATCCACACATTTTCAACTTGTTCATAACAGTTGCACTCTGGCTCTCGTTATGCCACCTGTTTCCACCCACAGTTTCATCCAAATACCATCCATGTCCACCTACAGTCTTCTCCAAATACCATCCATATCCATATCCAAACACCATCCATATCCACCAACAGTTTCACTCAAATACCATCCATATCCACGAACAGTTTCATCCAAATACCACCCATGTCCCCATACAGTTACATCTAAATACCACCAATATCCACCTACATTTTCATCCACATAGCATCCAAATACCATCCATATCGCTCATCCAAAAACACATTTAGCATAATCTGACATGAGACGTATACAAGGTGACGGTTTTCTAAAGTAGAGATGAACACCTGAGTCAGATCAGCCATTTCAAATCGCATTATAACAGGTACACAGCTGGAACACTGCGAGCCTCCCGAAATAAAAGTTGAAGATGGCGCAGGTGAAGAAATCGATATGAACGATGATCATTTTCAAAGACAAAGTGGGAAATCAATGTTATTCAACTTGATTTCTACAATTTCATTACGAGAAATATATTTTATCAAATGATGAACTGATGAACAGCGCTCATGAACGCATCAAACTTTTCATAAAAAACTAAAACAACCAATAAATATATAACCAAATACAAATTCACCAAAGAAACACTAAAACTAAAATAATTACACTAACGTAGTTCACAAACACTTTTAGTATAAATGAAAGCTTATGCTGAAAAACAATGTCTTATGATTTACTTATTTTGTATAAAGTGCTTTATTCTATCCTTACCCTTACCATTTCAGCCTTCCTGCAATGTCATCAAAGGATTTGCCTTTGTTGGCACGAATTAGACACTTTACTTCCTTGTTTATCCGCCTGTCATGGCCGCTGTATCTAACAGTGAACTGTACTTCCATTTTCATTTTTTAAATTAGTTTTCTCATCTCTATAGTTTTAAATTATGCCAGTATTATTCAGTGTTGCATGCTCATTTCAGGGAATCCCACGTATAATTGACCGCTGTTTCTGGATATTGTTCAGCTTGTGTTGCTATTTGATTATCTACACTGCCAGATAATATTCTTTCTAAGTTTTGGAAGTTTGAAAACTGTTCTGAACTTCTGTCACCCAACTATTTGCTTGTGGGGTGGAAGAGTGAGGCGGTTGTTGAGGGATGGGGTTTGGGGGTGGAGGTCCTTGAGTTTAACAATATAACATTTCCGTTTCATTATTGTCTTTGGGCCTATAGTTCTGTCTTTCACATTAATGATATCTATTTAAAGGTGAAGGTCAGATCCAACAACTGTTTCTATTCTTATGTACACACCTTGTATGGATGTTTAGAAGATCTATCTAGTCTTTGTCACGGCCATTTCGAGAATCCCATGTTAGTATGTGTGGATATCCGAGACGAGAGTTCCTCCAATCACTAAATTGTTTAAGGGGATGCCGTTTTTTATCTGTTCCCCATACTGATTTAATGTTCGCCAGATCCCATCTCCCCCATTACTCTTTCCCAGTTTGTATTGACTTTTTCAACTTTCACAGTGAGGTCTCCCATTACTGCAGTGACATCATATCTGGATATTGTTTCCATTTCATTTGGCAGCTGTTGATTGAATTCGTTCTTTACCTCTTCGTCACTGTCGCCGGTTGGCGCCCTGTAATGTACTAAAGTGATGCTGGTAAATCTTCCTCGTAGTCTCCATTTTACTAGTCCATTCTTGATCAGTTTCTATCCCAGCAAATTTCTCTACATTTTTATCTCTAGGATTTGGATATGTTTAAATTGTTTTGTCTGTTCTCTCCTCCAGAGTAGAAAATTGTTTTTATACTTTATATTCCTACCTATCGACTCTCACTTATTTCTAACCGATGTAATATATACCTTTGCTGGTTGGCTGCAATGTGTTTAAGTTTACCTGTCTCATTCATCACCCGTATTTCTGTACAGGATTTCCGATCAGGATATCCCTGGTCATGTCAGTAGATTTCTTTCAGCGTTCACCACTGGCAGCCATGAAAGCTTTTTTTATTTGGAGGTCCATCCCGCGGTAAATTTGTTTATCTGTCGCTGTTGTTATTAATAAATTTTCTTTTTACGTAAACAAGGATGTCGGTTCTGTGCCAAAATATTCGAATCTGGAGGACCGAGGCGCCAACATTTGTCTGACTCCTATCAATGCAGTCCAGTCCAGATTAGTAAAACCTGACATGAATGCAACTTCCTGTGCCATAGATCTGGGGGCTGTCAGTGTGTCAAGCTATCCAACCTCAACACGGTCAAGGCCTCAGTTTTGGAAGTATGACGTGTCAGTCACTCTTAAAATACTCTTATGTTATTCTCGCATTGACGCCCACGGCTAAACCAAACTGACATTTCTGACAATATGTGGTATATATAAAGATATTCGTAAAGTTGCAGTATGGATAATCCTGCTGGCTAGTCTGCTACTTTGCATTTGTTATGTTTCTGGTTTCTCCACAACATATATAATAATGCACCCTTTTACCTTTTATATGCACGGATTATTGGTATGTTAAAAAATGTATAGAACAATACTAAACAAAGTATTGTGTCCATAGACCAAAAATTCACAAGCAGACGAAGGCAGAAAAGAGAATCAAATTGTGTAACTCCAACCAATATTCTTTTTAAAAGTACAATAACAAATACAAAGAAAACCGTTGAAATTGACAAATGTTGTAATAACTAACTGCCGTCGGAGAAAAAGTGTTAAACGTTGAATTTTGTCTCAACTGCAAAAGGAAGTGGTGTGACCAGCTCCATTTTTCACTGCCATGTCTTCCTTAACGTAAATCTGATACAAATGGATAGACTGGAGTATACTGAGCGTTCTAACAACTTTGTTAGGTAACATACAGACTAGGTTATGATTAGCGTAGTAACACCAGATCACTTGCATGATTCTCACGTGGACAGCAGAAGTGTGAGCACAAACATGTGGTTGGGGTTCCAACATGTGATTGGGGCTCTAGCATGTGCTTGGGGCGCCAACGTGTGATCTGGACTCCAACATGTGATCTGCGCTCCAACATGTGATCTGGGCTCCAACATGTATTCGGGGATTAAACATCTAATCGGGTCTGCAACGTTTGATCAGGGCTCCAACATTCGCTCGGTGGCTCCAACATGTGCCAGACGCACTAATATGTGATTAGAGCTTCAACATGTGATTAGATTTTCAACATGTGATTAGAGCTTAAACATGTGATCATCGTTTCAACATGTGATTAGAGCTTTAACATGTGATTAGAGCTTAAACATGTGATCAGAGCTTCAACATGTGATCAGAGCTTCAACATATAATTAAAGCTTCAACATGTGATTAGAGCTTCAACATGTGATCAGAGCTTCAACATGTGATTAGAGCTTCAACATGTGATCAGAGCTTCAACATGTGATCAGAGCTTCAACATGTAATTAGAGCTTCAACATGTAATTAGAGCTTCAACATGTGATTAGAGCTTTAACATGTGATTAGAGCTTCAACATGTAATTAGAGCTTCAACATGTAATTAGAGCTTCAACATGTAATTAGAGCTTCAACATGTGATTAGAGCTTTAACATGTGATTAGAGCTTCAACATGTAATTAGAGCTTCAACATGTAATTAGAGCTTCAACATGTGATTAGAGCTTCAACATGTGATCAGAGCTTAAACATGTAATTAGAGCTTTAACATGTGATTAGAGCTTCAACATGTGATTAGAGCTTCAACATGTGATTAGAGCTTCAACATGTGATTAGAGCTTCAACATGTGATTAGAACTTCAACATGTAATTAGAGCTTCAACATGTAATTAGAGCTTCAACATGTGATTAGAGCTTCAACATGTGATCAGAGCTACAACATGTAATTAGAGCTTCAACATGTGATCAGAGCTTCAACATGTAATTAGAGCTTCACCATGTAATTAGAGCTTCAACATGTGATTAGAGCTTCAACATGTAAATAGAGCTTCACCATGTGATCAGAGCTACAACATGTAATTAGAGCTTCAACATGTGATCAGAGCTTCAACATGTAATTAGAGCTTCACCATGTAATTAGAGCTTCAACATGTGATTAGAGCTTCAACATGTAAATAGAGCTTCACCATGTGATCAGAGCTTCAACAGGTGCCAAACGCTCTAACATGCGCTTGGGGCTCTAACATGGAATCATGTGCTTGGAGAATCCCTGACATGCTCATGACCCCATCATCTGCTTGGGTCCCATCACAGTACTGCCGAATTACATTGCAGAATAACAAGTTACTCTGGTAGCAGACAGTATCGTGCATTACCGAGAGGGATGGGTAATCAGCACCCCTTCTTTCCGCCTTGCCGTCTCAGAATGTAAAAGTCAAGTAATTGTTTACAGCTTGTTAGACTGAAGCGTGTTCAGATCGGTGAGCGAATGCGGTCAATTTTCAATTAGAGACAAGATCTCAAACCGCTTTTTCGCTCAAATTCACACTGTACAGTTGTTTAGGGTTTTCATCTTATTTGCTGAAAGTGCTTCCCCTTTCAATCACAGACACACATGTTTCAGTTATATCATAGCTCGTAAAACTATCAACATTATTCTGCACCCAGTCTTACATTCGTATTCACTTCTGAAAGGCACTTCCCTTTGGAAAGCACTGTGAAATTAAATAAATATTTGCCACTGTATATTTCTTAAACGAGACTTATGTCGTCATTCATGTAGTTTATGGAGTAAACAGAGTAGAGTCACTGCTTTCTTCCTTGCATGTCGTTCAGCTCAGTCCATGTGCCATCTTCACATCGAAGGTAGACTTCAGTTGATCTCCAGCGTTCTATGCCTATTGCC
Source organism: Ariolimax columbianus (assembly GCA_036924085.1). Taxonomy (NCBI): domain Eukaryota; kingdom Metazoa; phylum Mollusca; class Gastropoda; order Stylommatophora; family Arionidae; genus Ariolimax; species Ariolimax columbianus. The sequence goes on from JAVGWX010000006.1 coordinate 18,395,094, forward strand.
ATGATGGTGCAATCTGACACGTTTTCCAGTAAGTCTATTTATTTTAATCTCCCATTACAGCGCTGGTTATCCCTGGTCCGTGCGGAAACTGAGACGATAGTCCAGTCAGGCACAATATACTGAACAGAACGTTGCGTGAGTTTCAGGCACAATGTATCGACGAAGACCCCCAATCTCTTTTCCATTTCTTCACTCCATGGAAACAGGCTGTTTTCAAGGCAGCCTGGCTGACGAGATGTGGATCGATGTGATCCTCGTAGTAGTGAGTGTCACGCAGATGAAACCAACCATAGCATAACCGCTTGGAGGACCGCGGTCCACCTTCATCAGCATGCTCGGAATGTGAGGAAATCTACTACAACCCGCCACTTAACGTGTTAACGTCATTTTCAGGGCACACAGAAAAAGTAAACTAAGTCATTGTGGGCACTAAACAACAATAACAACAACAACAACAACCTCTAGCCCGTTTTCCTTCACTTTTCCTTCCATTTTTGTTTTCAGTAAAGTGTTATGTTTTTTTATACAACCAACATATCTTAGCTGTCTGATTACTTTCGTTTGTCTAATCGTACGCCTTATTGCTGCAAGATGTCTTATTCGTGATAATTTCGAGGCCAAACTGCTACCAACATTAAAGTGTATGTACAAACAGAAGGCAACTATGAACAAGATCACAATTATTTCTACGACAGCCTCCACGAATTCTTCCAGCGACGCCACATCTACTACACAACCATTATCGGCGACTTCAAAATCAGAATGAGACCTCATCAACATGGTGAAACCATTGTGTGACCGCAATGTAAGAGATACAAGGGACAATACAGGCCACATACTGGCCACTTTCTGGGGAACAAATTGACTGTTCAACTGTAACAACTGTTGAACGGCTCAAATAGCAGCGATCATATTGGGGACCAGAGACGCTCATCAATCACTTGATCGCTTCCATCTTTGCAGATAGCAAGCATCTGCGAGCTCCATTTGACACAGACATCGATGCTATGCAAATCTGGTTGCAACAATCACATCCATCACAAAGGCAGCGACACTCCCAGCGCCTATTCATACCACAAATCGTATTTCACCTGCCACAGGAGCCTTGTTATAGGACCCGCGTACGATAGCTCGTTCACTGGACAACTATGTAGCCTTCGTCATTCTAGGCAAGATCTGTCGTCAAAAACGTAAAGATGATCATGCGACTTTTTGCGGGCGTACGTCTCCTGAAAGATGCAGAACATCGGCGCAGCATCGAATTACTTACCACAAGGATGCTGAGGACTGTCAAATCATTTCTTGTCTGAAAGCTGAGTCTAGCTCCACGTCATAGCTAGGTATGGAGTCGATCATGAAAGCTTACTGTACCGACCTGTTCAAATCACGAAACCCATCGAATTACCCTTCTTTCCACCCTCCTTCTCCTCTTCCAGACTTTCTGCCCTCTGGAAAATTACCAGGTGAAGATGGCATCGCTGAGGAGCACCTCGAGGCTTGTGTTCCACCCGTTTACCTCGCCATAGCCTTACGTTTTACATGTTATCTTTGTTCGGGAGAAACATCTATGCACGGCGTAACTCGAGGACAATACTCTTACACAAGGAGGGAGATCTATGCTCGGCGCAAATGGAGGACAATACTCTTACACAAGGATGGACATCTATGCACGGCGTAACTCGAGGACAATACTCTTACACAATAAGGGATACAAAAATTATCGTTCAATTACGCTTCTCCCGGTCACTTACAAACTGTTTACGAAGTACTTCCATGCCAGAGTCAACACCACTCTCGAAGAATTGCAATCAGTCAAACAGGTGGGCTATCAATGTTCATACAGCACAATGGACTACATTTTAATCTGCTGTCGCCTTATTGAGGCTGTCTCAGAGTTTCAGGCAGCCTTGATATTTACATTCGTTGACAACAAAAAAGCTTTAGATTCGGTTGAACCACATTTTGTCTGGCGTTCACTGTTGAAACAAGGTTACTTCAGCATTCTTGAAAAACAGTTATGCAAACTCCACTACCACATGTCGGTCTTCCGTCGACACATTATGGTAGCAGTACAGAAGGGAAATCCTTTCCCACCGAACCTCTCCTTCGCATGTTTGCAATCAATGATCAACCGATGCAAATGCGGCATCTTCGTCATCCATATTGACGACAGACAGCGCTTCAATCACCTTTCTTCTTCTTCTTCATCGTACGCTGTTTACAGCGATATTTACGTTGCACTGTTTTATTTTGTTAAGCCTGTGGCTCAGTGCATCCGATTTCAACAGACGTTTCTGAAGGGTTGCCCCCCTTAGCCTTTGGCTGTCCCCGCAGCAGTTGTTTTTGGTCAGAGCTGTCTCTCTTTGGGAAGTTGTCTTGCAGGACTATCGAGTCTTCCCCACTCGTGTCTATAGGGTTTGGCAATGATATGAAATGATAGACTATGTACTAGTTTGTACTATCCCGGAAGAGAGTCAGTCCAGTGTGACTGTGTCTCAGGATAGTCACGTCCTGCCAGAAACGTAGCATATGCATGTGAGTGAGGTATCTCTTTGCTCCTTGTATTTTCTCGGCTCATCTGCAGTGATGGTACGCCTAGCATTCCACGCCTCCTGGGAGGTTGTCACAATAGGGCAGAGGGTGCAATGTCCGCTGGACTGCATCTCTTCTGCGTCCATTGGGATGACTGATAGCAGACAGAAATAAAGAGCGAGGCAGGAGTGCATTTATCCAAGTGCATTTCTGCGGCTCGACCGGGCCGAGCTGAGACGCAAGTCCCAGGTCCCAGCCATGTCGTAGCCTCCCATCACATCGGTGCTGAGATTTAGGAGTGGGTTCTGGCTTAGAGGCGTTCGGCCGTAGTCCCTCAGATGGTAGCTTAGCACCATTGGCTTATCAGCCAAGCACGTGGACCAAATGTCAGCGACCTGTGATTTCTCTCGAAGGAGTGCATTTGACCAGGGGACAAGCCTGGTCACGGCACGGAGATGGTGTTCGCCTGGTGTGCGGACATATCTCATGGTCAAGGGTTGAGTCTCAGCAGTTCGCAGTGAGGTAGCTGATCTACTGCTTAGGGCACCCCGACCGAGAACTAAGTCTTCTACAAATGGTTTCATACCTCATCGCCGTATGGGGTGAATATTGAGTAGCTTCCTGCCCGCTTTGATCGGCGGACGGCAGAGACCTCATTCTGCGGCTCGACCGGGCGGGGCTGGAGCGGGAGCCCCAGGTCCCCACCATGTCGAAGCCTCCTTTTGCAATCGTGCTGAGTTTTTGCGCGGGATTTTGGCTTAGAGGCGTTCGGCCGTAATCCCTCACCTTGTAGCCTCTCGCCGTTGGCTTATCAGCCTAGTACGTGAACCAAATGTCTGCGGCTCCTCTCGAGTTGAGCAGGATTACCGTAGCAACGCCCTGTCATTAGTAGGGTAAAACTGATCTGTCTTCCGAGGGTCTATTTCCAGCACCAGTCCAATATTAGACCGGACGTATCAATAGAGGCAATCACCTTTGATTTGCCGACGACACAGTGCTCATGACAGAGTAAGCAGCAGAAGCCAACCAAATAATACGGCTACTCGACTATGAGGGTAAGAAAGCGAGACTAAAAATGAATGTCTCAAAGACCAATCTGTTGCGCAAATGTGTCTCCAATTTTGAACCAGTCCTCTTTGGCGGGGATATTATTTGATGTGGACAAGTACATCTAACTTAGGTTCGAGTGGATAGCTGCTGCTGAGGCCTCAAACCTCCAGGCGCTGATCTGGATCTACTGTCCTGCTCAAGCCGGGGTTTAGGGCAATGAAAGAGCTAACATCTTGGCTTTACGGGCTCCCATCATGGGCACATTGGTGATGGACAGAAGTAACATTTTGAAATCAATCAATGACCGCCTGCTGGATGAGGACACCACAATAGATAAAGCAGCAATCCACAGACTGCAAAGTTTCGACATTAAATGAGGTTTGAGCGGAGTGGGGCGCATGAGAGGACGGTGCAGGAGCGTGTACAACCAGCGAGCTACAGGGACCATCAGCATCCATACCTTACTCCATTTGATGAGAGAGACTGAGCACCTATGGGTATGCCCAGAGTGCAGTGACGTCGGTTCTTAGAAACAGAAACAGAAACATCTAACTTGGGCGCCTACTCAATATGCAAAACAATCTTGAACCTGAACTAACATGACGTCACCGCGTGGGTTAGACATCTGTGTTGTTATCTTAAATGCTCCTGGATGGTTGCCTAGACCAGAACCTGCATACCTGTCTAAGTACATTGCAGTCCCTGCGATGTCTAGAGACCCAAATACACAATTCCTGGAGGACAAATTGAGAGTGACCCATGCCTCTCCTGAGAGACTTTAGGTCGAAATCACTCTCCCCATTCAACGGATGCAAAAGCTCCACAATCTTGACATACGTCGATTGTCCATGGTGAATGATGCAGTTGTCTATGTGGACAAGGCAAGACATAGATGGACATGTCACATGGTGCGACCAAACGATGGTCGATGGAGCACGGCGACAGCAATCTTGTACCTCCGAGGTAAAAAGAAACCGTGGGGAAGACCTATAATGCGTTGGTCAGGCTTCCATACTGTCTGCAACAACATCAGCGACACTTCTGGTGGAATGTTTAACACCCACTAGACGTCTTTAGCCTAATACGAGGTCGGTTGGCGGCAAAGTTGAGATCTCCATCAACCCCGAGGAACGAGTCACACAATTCAAGATTAAGGACAAGTTGCATAGCTCTTGATCATTCTCATTTTAAATTGGTGAAATTCTTGATGTCGTATGAGATGAATAAAGAGTGTTGTATATGGAGCTAGCAGTCTCATCATGTAACAACCTTTGCTATGACGCATAATTTAAAATCACTGGAATTATACTTTCCTAAAAGCTGGTAAACAAAATCCAAAAACAGACCGAGCGGCAAAACTTTGATTGATTGGAGTATGTTTCACGCCAATGGAGTATTCTAAAGTCTTGAACATTCCTCTGTCAGACAACAAGACCCGTATCTTAGACAGATTTTCCAGAAGGAATACCCAGACAACACCTTAGTTAAATATTGCTAATTAGATTCGAATATTTCTGGGTTCAGCATCTGTTTTGTTGTATGGTAAGACTGTGTCTACATTTTTGGCGAAGTACAATTCTTTCAATACCAGGACGGCCCTTTCTGTATTTATCAGACGCTAGTGTCAGGGCTTGTATTGTATAACACATACATATAATACTTTAAACACGTATATAGTGAGAAAATTAATTTTTTAAATTAATTTAATTAAAATTAATAAATTGGTATGGTCAGATACCGCACCGAGACGAAAACACAAACGAAACCTACGTTACGACCAATAGACATTCATCAGGGTCAACACATAACAACAATGCTGAACTAGGAAATCATAGAAGAACGGATGAATACATGTATGGGGATGTCAACACACAAGGGCAAAATAGTGTACTTATCTTATATTGCTACTCACATCGCGAATTATCAGGTGGTAGGCTCGAATCCAAATGACGTACAACGGTCAGATTAGGTGGCCAGGAGAGCGTAAGAAGTGAGTTGATTTAAACAAGTATAAGGCCACGGAAGTGAGGAGGGGGGTATTTCACTGCTGTAATAAAACCAATCATAGACATTGAAGTGACGATCACAAAGAGTAGCAACAATATGGTTCTTTGGTAGACAGGTATGGATAAAATTGACAACTATGTAGCAACATGAGTATTTTGTTAAAGTCAGTCTCACTAACATTTCACGGTTAAAAGATGTAACAAGAAAAGAACAAGATTGTACGGATTTAATTATTTGATAAGCTTGAGCAAGACTTAGAAATAAAGGGACAGATGTAAGACAAGACTATGAGAAGAGAAAAAGCCGGGGTGGTAAAATAGCCATCATCTGAAGATGTGTTTACTCGCAAACGGCTCTTGTGGTTAACAGACAAGAATAACAAAAATCGGTACCAGAACATGCATGGGAAGTAAAAGCGGACACCCGCATGGGAAGTAAAGGCGACCATCCGCATGGGAAGTAAAGGCGGCCACCCACATGGGAAGTAAAGGCGGCCACCCACATGGGAAGTAAAGGCGGCCACCCGCATGGGAAGTAAAGGCGGCCACCCGCATGGGAAATACAGGCGGCCACCCGCATGGGAAGTAAAGGCGGCCACCCGCATGGGAAGTAAAGGCGGCAACCGTGATGTTCAACACATCGTCCTTAGGTTATCGTTGGTCAAGATAATGTATCAACACCATATTATGAATATGCCCCATGGTGTTTAGATGGTATCTGATCCTCGGAAGCCGAGAATGCTGAAGCAACTTTCGTAAAACTAATTGGATATCCGTGTCAATGTAAGAATTGGAAATGTATGTAGAAGAAGTAAAACCAGATATAATAGGATTAACAGAATCATGGACATATGAAGACATTGCGGATAGTGAATTTTAAATAGAGGATTATTCAATATTAAGGAAGGCTATGGTAGTTGGGGACAATGCTAAGAGACGTGGCGTTTTATTATACTGTGTGAATTCAGTTAATATAACTATACAAGATGATCTATCATCTGGCATCAAAAATCAAAGTGTATGGGCAGTAATAGATAGTGAAAAAAAACAGTGGTTGGAGTTTGTCCTTCAAGTGTAAAAGAGGAAGATGAGGAGCTAATTATGTAGTAACATAAAAAAGGTTAGTGCAGGGAAATTTTAATTAATGGGTGATTCCAATTTTCATGAAATAAAATGGAATATGACAGAAGAACTTGTCAAGTCAAACCTTTTGCGAAGTGCATAACTAACAAGTTTTTGATTCAGCATGAAGACGAAACTACCAGAGACAAAAACACTCGATTTACTGCAGAGGAACATTTAATTGAAAACGTTATCGTTGGGGAACTGTTTGGCTCAAGCGCCCATCAGATTATCTGTTGGGATCTCTTAGCAAGGAGAGAAGTAAACATAAACTCGCGAGCATACGACTACTCTAAGACTGATATTCAGAAGATGAAAGAGGTCGCCAGTCACATAATCTGGAAAGATATTGTCAGAGGTACAGCTGTTGAACAAGAGTGGAAGAGTTTCAAAAGAAAAACTAAAAGTTGAACATGTTCCATGAAAAGAGGTAAACACCAAGCATAAAGTGAGTGAGCAAGTTCAGGTAACAGTGGATAAGGCAAAATAATGTTACGTGTGATAACAAGAAATATTAAACGTAGGAGCAAGGAAGTGATTGTCAAACTGTATAAAGCATTAGTTAGACCTAGATTGGAGTACTGTGTACAGGTGTGGAGTCCTTATCATAGAGGCGATATAAACATGCTGGAAAGGATATAAAGAAGAGCGACAAAACTGATAGTGGGTTTCGGAATTACAAGGAAAGACTCAGAAAAACCGGCCTACAGTGTCTTAAAATGAGAAGAATTAGAAGTGACAATACAGGTTTATAAGATAATCACAAAAAAGGTTAGATTAGACTATAACAAGTTTATCAAAATTGAACCCCCAAAAAGAACAAGAGGGCTCAGCTACAAATTAACTAAAGAAATGTCCAGATTGGATATTACGAAATATATTTTTAGTCAGAGAGTGGTAAATGCGTGGAATGCATTGCCACAGGAGGTAGTGGAGGCAGGGACAGTTAAAGCATTTACAAATAAATTGGATGCACAAAGCTTATAGAGCAAGGTAATGCAAATGTAACTGGTTGTATGCAGACTCTAAAGAGTCTTCTAATCCAGTATAATGATTTTAAGTAAAGTTAAATTACATTAAAAGGGAATTGAATGTCAGTGTTTTAGTAAATATGTCATTCATAAAGGAAATTGTAGACCATTACTAATCATAGAACCAGGCTGCTAAAGTCACAGAAGTTGACAAAGTTTCAGTTTTCCTTGCCATGGCTATCCAACATGTTTGATACGTGATTATAATAAACGGTTGTAAATAAAACAATAAGCTTGAATGATATAGAGTAGAACAAGTACGTGTTGAAGATTGTGGTACCATGTTTTTGTTGTCAGTCTCATCCAATGGTAACCTTTGACTTCAAGAGTGCAGGTAAAGAGCAACAGCCTAACGATTCTCTTGGGCACACCTGCCAACTTTAGAACAGCAATGCTCAATTGATCCTGCAGAGACTCGATAATTCATGATTCACCTTATCGATCCACGTGAAGCAACGGCCCATCACCTTACGTTTGACCCATTTACCAGAAGTATGTATCTGAGCATTTGCAGGGCTCGGTTCAATATCATTGGTTTTACATGATGAAATTGCTAGGTCTATACATACCCCTCGGAAGTTGCCTCTTACACCATGCACGATGAAGGATATGTGATGCTGAATAATTTACATTTAATGTCGACCATAACATAATTATTGATGGATGTTTGCTTGCTTGAATACGATTTCATTAGTTTTTGTCATCTATTACCTACTTTCAGTGCACTCTTCTTTTGAGTCCAGACATTTCCTGTCAGATTTGCAGTAAATGATTTGCCCCGTGAGATTTGCTAGAGCATTATGAAATGTGTTTAGATTTTGTTAGATGTAAACATTTTGTTTACTTGTGAAAGATGTATCTTTACCTAGGCACACCGCCCTAGTAGTGTTAAGAAAACCACAGATCTGCTTAAATGTTTGTCGTGTCGGAAATTAAATGTATAAAGCACAGAACAGATAAAAGTGATACGAAAACGAAATGAGCACACCCCCCCCCCCACCCTCCAAACAACAACAAAAATACATAAAGAAAGAAATTAAAAGACATGCAAGAGAGAAAGTGAAACGGAGAAATTGAGACATGATGTAAAAGTTTTCCCTTGGGGCGAATAAAACATGACAAATATAGCAAAACAGAGAGAGAGAGCGGAATAAGAATAAAGAATAAAAATGTGGTACTTTTACATCTCGTGCCATCTAAATCAATGTGCATGGCTATTACAGTAAACATGTCAATTGTAAGACAATACAAATATTCCATGTCTGTTACCCCCATCTTTCCATCTATCAAATTCTTTACAGTTCATTTGATCAAATGTTTATGTGTCAATTGTCTTTCTCATATTTATCTTTCTCGGTGTGTTACGCGTTTTTATCTAATGTGTACAACACAATTTTCTACACGTTATGAGCACAGCCTATTTGAGGGGGATTCTGGCTAGGCTTAGTGGTCTGACCGTTCCTGACACTGGTGCGAGTGCGATGACCTCTATTTATTCTGGTTTAGTTGTCCGTCTCGCGCTGATTCTGGTTTTAGATCAGCTGATCTTCGTATTATTCGTCTCGAATGTTGTAATGAATGCTTTTCTACGATCCTGCATTTTGGTTGCCAATGTTTTCCATCAACTTTGATCTTCGATATATCGTAACTCATTCTTAGTGTTTCATTCTGGGCTTCCTAGGATATTACCGTATCAACGTCAATGTTGAACAGATGGAAGGACAGTATGTACATTGGATAACGGTATCGATGGGTACATATTCAGAAGTTAGAGTGCTAGCGATATTGATCACCTAATGACACCCTGCTCTGGCATTCATACATTCCTGTAGAAACAAATCGACAGCTGATAAATAGCGAATTCATATGTACTCTTCTAGAGTCACTGCGATCGATGGAGTCAAATTGCGAATAAATCTGATAGAAAGTAGGAAGAATACGATACTTAATATATACAAGATACAAAATGGCCTTTTTCCTGTAGCATTCCCTAGCATGTATGAGTAGGTCAGCGGGTCACTTTCTTCGTTATTTTACTGCTTTTTTTTCAAAGAATTCTTTCTCAGAATCCTCGATCGTCTCAGCACTTCATTCGTCTCTGTCCTCAGCTGCCATTTCCCAGGCGCCAGCGCCAATGTAAAAGCCTTTTACCGTGGCGGTACAGATGTTTTTAAATCACAGCAGAGTCCTCCCTTGAGATCTTTTCCTGGTACAGCGCTCGCCGTTCATCATTCTTTGGGGATGCGTTTTACTATCTATTCTATAGTAGAGTCGTTCTGTTTAGATATAGTTACTAGTAACGTCGTATTGTTTTGGTAATATATACTTCCCTTTGAATGTTATCTCTCTGTCTACTCGCTCACTCCTCTACTCAAGACTGCACACGCGAACAATTCTTGAAAACACATACATGCCAAATGATCAGGTAGTACAGCCGTAGATGTTCATTATAAGAAAATGAAATACTTCCACTATCGAGGTATTGCCTTAAATTTGGTCTACTTCCTCATTCCTCTTCTTCTTCCTCTTCTTCTACTTCTTTGGCATTCGTTCTGAAAAAGATGAAGTGACGATATGTCGTGGTTTACAGCGAAGCTGCGATATATGCGCCTTTCGGCACAACACATCCAATTTCAGCAGACCATTTTTGGGAAGCGGACTTGTCTTCCGACTGCGACCCTTATTCTCTTGGTCAGATTATACTAATACAGCATGTTTCCATGGTCGCAGCTTGGAGGGAGAATATGTTCTTGGTCGCTTTAATTAGCTGGCCCTTCGGGTGCAGCCCCCTATGATGCCCTGGCTGATGCCAGCTCATACACTGTGCTTAATCTTTGGCCGCTACTTGTATACTAATGCGCTATTTTCATTTTTGAACACCTCTGTCTTTTTTGCTATTTTGATACTATGTATGGTGATCTTTGGTATTCGTGGTTCCCGGGACATATCAGTTCTCTCTTTTGTCTGTAATTGGTGATCTTTGGTTTTCGTGGTTCCCGGGACATATCAGTTCTCTCTTTTGTCTGTAATTGGTGATCTTTGGTTTTCGTGGTTCCCGGGACATATCAGTTCTCTCTTTTGTCTGTAATTGGTGATCTTTGGTTTTTGTCGTTCCCGGGACATATCAGTTCTCTCTTTTGTCTGTAATTAGTGATCTTTGGTTTTCGTGGTTCCCGGGACATATCAGTTCTCTCTTTTGTCTGTAATTGGTGATCTTTGGTTTTCGTGGTTCCCGGGACATATCAGTTCTCTCTTTTGTCTGTAATTGGTGATCTTTGGTTTTTGTCGTTCCCGGGACATATCAGTTCTCTCTTTTGTCTGTAATTGGTGATCGTTGGTTTTCGTGGTTCCCGGGACATATCAGTTCTCTCTTTTGTCTGTAATTTGACTATGCGCGCCTCTGTGTCTCTTTCTCCATATATATATATATATATATATATATATATATATATATATATATATATATATATATATAAATATATATATATATATTTGTTATATGCGCACCAAATACGGCGCATAAGGCAGAAATAAATGATCCACAGTTAGTACGGTGCACCGTCACTGTTGTTGGGTAATTGTTCATTCTAAAGATATGTCCGATGCATGTCCATTATATTTTCCGGATGATGGTCGACACGTATAGTTGTTGGTATGTCTCTGTTCTTAACGAGTCATTAGTTATGAACTGGTCCCAGCGCACATTCAATAATATTCTTAAACAATTGTTTTCAAAGATATTTAGTTTGTTTTCCAGCGACTGTGTTGTCTTCCAGCTTTCAGATCCATATGCCAGGACTGATATTACGATTGAGTTGAATAGTCTGAGCTTGGTATGTTTGCTCAGTGTCGATGATTTCCAGATATTGGTGAGCTGATTAAACGCGCATGAGGCCAAAGCAATTCTAGTGGAAATTTCTTTCGTGGCATCTCCATCTTGTGTCATTTTGCTTCCCAGGTATGTGTAGTATTGGACATTTTGTAGAGATTTCCCATGAAGCTTGATATCAACAGATGTGGTTGTGGAAGCCATGCTTTTCGTATTTGAGGCGTTTGCTTGAAGTCCTATCAGTTCTGACCATTGGCATAGTCCATTTAAGTACCACTAATAAAAAAAGCACAATATATATATATATATATATATATATATATATATATATATATATAATTGTGAATGGGGGGAGAGTACAGAGAGACATAGACCAACATACACAGATAAAAAATATAGACAGGCTGACGGAGGATTACAAGATTTAGATATCTGACAAGAATGCCTTCCAACTTATCCATCACAAAAGGCAGCAGGGCTTCACATTGAGATGAGAAATAGATACGAAGGATCGACGGTGTTAACACAATACATCTATGGCATTGATTGAAAATAACAATAGAACACAGTTGGGAATACGAAAGAAGATTGCACCTTCACACGCATTCTACCGACACGAATTAATAGATTAAATGTAATATTGAATCTTTGAAATTAATGTTGAAATTGATAGTTGTCCAAAACATACGTGAGGAAGATCGTGAAGCAAGAAATGAGTTATCTACGAAAAGCCTTTAGTAATCTGACTTGCAGAGTTACGGGATACAATAAATTAAACGATAGGATGAGAATAGGTATACACTGACCGTATAGACAGATATACATAATGATGCGATATAGTCATTTAAGGGAGTATTTTGGTGGGTAAATGCGTTTTTAGATAAATTGAATTTAGTTGCTGTGAATATATAATAAATATTCTTCCAAATATAACCTGAATGTTATGTCTAACATCAGTTGTTTTTTAGTTATAGATTGCTGAAGGGCCTAGAGTAAATTTGTTTCACCCCCAACAAAACAAGGGTTTAAAGAATAATTTTGTATACATATAGTATAATGAGTACTCCATACAAAATGCATATGGTGGGATATGTATGTGCTATATGTGCCGGTCAGTTAGCTGCCATCGCAAATTCTGCAGCCTAAGTTGTGAAAATCGAGACGAGGACATATCGGATATATTTGTAAACTTCAGAAGAAAAAACGCTAGGCATTAGCATTGGTAGCTTATGTTACCAGAGGCAAGTACACTGCATGGACAAACGCAACGGGATTTGAAAACATAATTCGATTATAATTTAAAGATCAAGATGCGGAGCAGTGCATGATCTGCAGTGGCTATTGACCCATAGATGACTGCTAGCGTCAGCGCCAGCGAACGAGTTGCCAAGACCCTTCTACACCTCTACGCGGTGATCCTGTATAGCAGGGCAGACTTGCTAAGGAGAAGGGGATCGAAGAGGGAATGCTAACCCGGTATTAAAAAAAATGCTTGCTGAAGTCGGATGTGTTGGACCGAAAGGTGCAAATATCACAGTCAAGCTGTAAACTACGACACAACGCATTCCGTTCTCTGGACTACATTCTGCTACTTAAGCCCTTTCAGGGCTTGGTAGCGGGAGATTGAGAACGAAAGAAGCCAAGCCAAGATTATAATTTACATTTGTATTATGTACTTTATTGTGCTATGAAACAGACGCATGCCAATCATACACTCTTATATGGTTGCCCATCATATGTGATAATGAACCGTTGAACAGCCTTTCCTTTCTTTGTCCGCTGTAATGGGGAGGCATGCGCTGCTTTTTTAAAATGAGCAATCAACTACTCCTTTTGTCAGCCTCGCTCTCTCGTCCCGAGCTACATTTGACCTGTGGAAAGAAAATTATCGAGACTTCTTAAGATAGTTCAGAATGTATATTTCCCTCCTGAAGCTTTTCCTGTAGATAGGTATCCCGAAAAGGCAACTGGGGTGTGACATAAAATAGGTTGGGTATGTAGTATGACCAGGAACAAATCTCTATGCTCACAATGGCACATAAATAATATTCCAAATATTCACAAAGTGCTATATTACAAGGTGAAAATCGCACACACACAGTTATAAAGGCATTATGATTAATCCGGTTTGCATGTAACCTACAGAAGGTAACAAAGGTAGTTCAGCCAAATTGAGAGGACATGCGCGAACTAAAAGATGCATGCCTCAACAATTTCGTCAAAGACAACTAGAAAAAAAGAAATAGTAGATCGTTGCTGGTAAACACTCTGACTATGAGAGATCACATGATATAAGGGCGAGACGTATCACAGACAAGGTAATCATCGTTACGGTGAAACATGATATAAGGGCGAGAAGTATCACAGACAAGGTAATCATCGTTACGGTGAAACATGATATAAGGAAGAGAAGTATCACAGACAAGGTAATCATCGTTACGGTGAAACATGATATAAGGAAGAGAAGTATCACAGACAAGGTAATCATCGTTACGGTGAAACATGATATAAGGGCGAGAAGTATCACAGACAAGGTAATCATCGTTACGGTGAAACATGATATAAGGAAGAGAAGTATCACAGATAGGGTAATCAGCGTTACGGTAAATCATGATATAAGGGTGAGAAGTATCACATACAGTGTAATCAGCGTTACGGTATACAGCCCTCAAATCCACACAATCACAACGGTCATATCAAATGTCACAGGGAAATGACACACATTTTGTTCAGGCTTGCCTCTAGATGACTCTTACAAGAACATCTATATAGGCAGGCTTGACTTAGCTGTTCAACTCTTCTGCCATGTTTTGTAGTTTTCTTTCCCTGACCTTGTCGCTAATGGTTTCTGCGGGATGGCACCTCGTCATTTATCTACCACTTCGTAGCCTGGGTTGATGTAGTCGTCCCTTTATTTTCCTGTGTTGTAGACGTTTGGCTGGCTGGCTTCGTTCATTCTCAATCTTACCCTACCAAACCCTGAAATGGCTTGAGTAGCAGAATGTAGTTCAGAGAACGGAAAGCGCTGTGTCGTAGTTTACAGTTTGACTGCGATATTTGCACCTTTCGGTCCAACACATCCGACTTTAGCAAGCATTTTTTGAGTACCGGGTTAGTATTCCCTCTTCGATCCCTTTTCCTTAGCCAGTCTGCCCTGCTGCAGCCTGTTATCCAGGATCACTGCGTGGAGGCGTAGAAGGGTCTTGGCAGCTCTGGTTCGCTGGTCCTGACGCTAGCAGTCAGCTATGGGTCGCTGACCACTGCAGCTCATGCGCTGCTCAGCATCTTGATCCCGTGTAGAGGTTTGATACTCGTTTATTTATGTGGCGGATAGTTCTTACGGTTTGAGGAACTGAGAGATACAGAGTGAGGTAGAGAGAAAATCAGAGTGAAAGACATAGAGGCAGAGAAAAAGAGACAGAGAAAAGAGAGAAAGAGAGAGAGACAGAGAGAGAGAGAGAAAGACATATAGATATTGATAAAGTGAGAAGAACAGAGATAAGGACAGATAGTGACATAAAAAAGAAAGAGAGAGACAGACAGAGAGAGAGAGAGGGAGAGAGAGAGGGAGAGAGAGGGAAAGAGAGAGAGAGAGTGACTGTTGCTGTTGTTGTTGTTGCTGTTGTTGTTGCTATTGTTGTTGTGGTTGCTGTTGTTGTTGGTGATGTTGTTGTTGTTGTTGCTGCTGTTGTTGGTGTTGTTGTTGCTGTTGTTGTTGTTACTGTTGTTGTTGCTGTTGTTGTTGTTGTTGAATGTTCACAGTGCGTAGTTAGCTCTTTTGTGCGCCCAAAAAAGGATGTTAAGTGGCGGGTTGTCGTAGCTTTCCTCACATCCTGAGCGTGCCGATGCTAGTGGAACGGGGTCATTCAGGTAGTTATGATATGCTTGACTTCATCTGCGTGTCACTCACTACTACAGGAATCACGTATATCCCTTACCTTATTAACCAGGCTGCCATGAAAACAGCCTGTTTCCAGGGAGGACTACGAGGCAGCCGACGTAAGGGTCTTGGCCAGTAAATTGTTCCTGACACTGACTAACATGTATGATCAGTATGTTTTCCCTGAACATAGGTTAGTCTTCGTCCCCAGAGTGACATAGAAAACAATAAAGAGGGACAGAAAGAAATAGAGAGAGAGAGAGAGGGAGAGAGAGAGCGAGAGAGAGTGATAGAGATTGAACAATACACATAGACATGCAGATACTAGAAGCGACAGAGGAGACAGAGAGAGAGAGAGAGAGAGGAACCTAGAGACATACAGGGATCCAGGTACAGAGAAGGACCAAAGACAGAGAAATAGATAGAGAGAAACCAAAATAAATAGAGAGACATGGAGATAGAGAGATAGAGAGAAAGATGGAGTGACATAGAAAGACAGAGAAGCAGAGAAAGAGAGACACAACATGAGAAAGAGATAGAGAGACAGAGAGTTGGACAAATAGAGCCATGGGCAAAAGGAGAGGCAGACAGAGAGAGACAGAGATTGATAGAGAGACACAGATACAGAGAGATAGATACAGAGATACAGAAACAGAAAGAGACAGAGAGACACACACATACACACAGGAAGAGAAAAGAGACAAAAACGATAGTCTGAGAAATAGAAAGGCAGAGATGACAGAGAGTGTCAGAAAGACAGAAAGAGACAGAAGACCAGAGATAGACAAAGAGAGTAACAGGGAGAGACGAGACGAGAGATACAGAGAGACAGAGAATGACAGAGAGACAGAGAATGACAGAGAGACAGATAATGACAGAGAGACAGAGAATGACAGAGAATGACAGAGAGACAGAGAATGACAGAGAGACAGAGAATGACAGAGAGACACACTGACAGCGACAGAGCTAGAGAAACAGAGCGATAGACAGAGACAGAGATAAAGGCAGAGAGAGATATAGAGGGCCAGAAAGAGACAGAGAGACATAGAGAGACAAAGAGAGAGAGAGGGAGATGAAGAGGCGAGACAGAGAGAGATATATAGGGCCAGAAAGAGACAGAGTGACATAGAGAGACAAAAGAGAGAGAGAGAGAGGGGATGGATAGGCGAGACAGAGAGATACAGAGGGCCAGAAAGAGACAGAGAGACATAGAGAGAGAGGGAGATGGAGAGGCGAGACAGAGAGATATAGAGGGCCAGAAAGAGACAGAGAGACAGAGAGAGAGGGAGGGAGATGGAGAGGCGAGACAGAGAGATATAGAGGGCCAGAAAGAGACAGAGAGACATAGAGAGAGAGGGAGATGGAGAGGCGAGACAGAGAGATACAGAGGGCCAGAAAGAGACAGAGAGACATAGAGAGAGAGGGAGATGGAGAGGCGAGACAGAGAGATATAGAGGGCCAGAAAGAGACAGAGAGACAGAGAGAGAGGGAGGGAGATGGAGAGGCAAGACAGAGAGATATAGAGGGCCAGAAAGAGACAGAGAGACATAGAGAGAGAGGGAGATGGAGAGGCGAGACAGAGAGAGATATAGATGGCCAGAAAGAGACAGACATAGAGAGACAAAGAGAGAGAGAGAGGGAGATGGAGAGGCGAGACAGAGATACAATTAGATACAAGAAGAGACGATTAAAAGGCTGAGTGAGAGAGAGAGAGACTGCAAGATAGTGATTGAAAGAGAGACAGATAGAGACACAGAGAGATAAGAGTGACAGAGTGATGGAAGGCAACTAACATAGACAGAATACATGAACGACAGTAAAGAAATCTGGCATTAAAGCTTACTGTTAGATGTGGCCCATGGGAAAACTAGCACGGTAAACAAAGACCCTCTTCATAATAGAGCGGAGCCGTTTATATAAGGAGGTATTAGTCTGACTACATCCCTCTAGAGGGCGGTCTGAGCGTGGGTACTATCGCCGAAAGCTGGTATTTGTCCAGAGTTCACAGACAAACAAAGCTTTACTCGCTTCTCAACTCCCGTGGAACACGTAATGGGCCACAGCAGTGAAGATCTGACACGAGGGTGATGATGTAAACGCTGAAGAGCTAAATGTCAGCTTCATCAGCACGCACACTCAACGATGACATCTGTAGTCAAATACATTTTAAGGTCTAACCGTACGGGGATCAAATGGTGACAGCTCAAGTACGTGCTCACCATCGAAGTCTATCTGTTATTGGTTTCTAGCTTTTTTAGTTTCTTCAATTGAGAATGAAGTTCTCCTAATGTTTAGTTCACTCCATACAGACCATAGTACCACCACATAAATTGACGTCCTATTACAGCCTGCGGCAAAAGAAGGTATGTGTTCTTGCAGCGGTGGTTTCTGCAGCAGTATGTCTTACATGATGAAGATTCCAGTCCAATGCGCACTCCTTATTAAGAGTCTTTTATGATGTGTTTGAAGGCCACAGTGAATTTATTCTCTACACCACGGGATACACGTGTAAAGACAACCACACAATAAGAAAACACACTTTTTGTCAGTCGTTGGGTTTTTAAGTTCCATTCATAACGCTCTGGCATTATTGTCTGCATGATTCAACATTATTCATTCATATTTGATTTTGAGAAGAAAATTGTTATTATGTCTGTTTAGTTGTCAAACAAGAACAAAAAATGAAATTAGTTTCAATTGTTTTGACGAAGACATTTTTGTCGAAATGTAGTACTATTATTATTTTGTCCTTGTAAAAGTTTTGTTTGTCCAGTTTATGAAAATATTTATTCTTGTCAAGCACAATAAATAAATGAATAGAAAATAAGTTTTAGAGGTTGCCATAGATTCCCCATTTTGTCTGCAATCTGGACTCCACTTAGAGATTCTCTTTCTCTTGCTTCTTATATGATCACTCATATGTCCATGTAAGCCTGAGCGACATTTTAAACTCTGTATCATTCTCATGTATTTATTACGGTTCCATGAAAACAGCCCACACAAAATATCCACACACGAAACTTTTGCACAGAAAATTAATATCACTGTTATATGTGCTCACGTGAAAAATACTCAGACATGAAATACATTGTTCACACTAAAAATTAACCACGCAGAGCATTACCCACACTAATAATTAAACACACGGAATAACAGCCACACAGAACATTGCTACAATAAAAAAATTGTTCAAACGAAAATAAAACCAGAAATTTTTCTCAGGCTTAAAATTGTTCAAACGAAAATTGCTCACATTGAAATACACAGACAATTTCGCACACAGAAGATTGTTCAATCGATGAAAATTCAGTTCAGTTCAGTTCATCCCGTAACCCATCAGGTCGTTGGGGCACATATGAAGAAATGAAAATCCCACGCCAACCCTCTTTGTCTGTCGCCACCTGACGTATCTCACCGGGACGAAGGCCTGACCACTCAGTGATGTTGTCCACCCATCTCTTCATTGGACGTCCACGCCCTCTCTGTCCTGGTACGGATCCAAAGAGTATCGAGATGGGAATTCCGTTGGACCTCGCGACGTGCCCACACCAGGCCATCTTTCGTCTTTTGATAGCTGTAAACAGATCTTCAAAAGGACCAATAGCGTCTTCAACTCTCTGACGGATGTCTACGTTCGTGACACGATCTTTATATGTAACATTTAGGAGTTTTCTATAGCACCGCATTTCCATTGCACGTATCCTGCCCTGGATATCTGCTGTAATGGTCCAGGTCTCGCAGGCATACATAAATATTGACAGCACCAAAGAGCGCAGAAGTCTGACTTTTATGCCGAGGGCGAGGCGCTTGTCTCGCCAGAGAGGTTGCAGCCTAGTCAGCGCCGCTGTTGTTTGTGCTATTCTTGTAATTACCTCTGGCTTCGAACCCTCTTCGCTGATCAATGATCCAAGATATTTGAAAGGTTTCACCACCCCAAGTACCTGCCCATTTGCCTTTATGACAGATTGAAACCCTGCTACGTTATTGGTCATGAGCTTCGTTTTATCAGCATTTATTTCCATACCAAAACTCAGGGCCGTTCTATCCAATCTACCAATCAACTCCTGGAGTTCCCTTTCTGTGCCCGCCAATACATCAGCGTGTCACCTATTTTAACCGTGCCAACGATGAAAATACCCAAAACGAAAATTACTCACAAGGAAAATTACACACAGAAAATTGTTCGCATAGAGAAATTATAGAAACTGAAAAATACATTAAAAAAAATTTCTCACGCATAAAAATATCCACACAGTAAATTGCTCACACAGAAAATTGGTACAACTGTCAAATATTTAGAGAAAATTGCTAATATGGAGAAATGCTCGAATGGAGAACAACACACACAGTAAATTGTACGCACCGAAATATACACATATAGACAATGCGTGCACAGTAACAATGTTTAATCGTAACAATACCAAAATAAAACACTGTTCACAGAAAATAACTAATTACATAAGAAAATTGCTCACATTACAAAATACCCGCACAGACAATTGTTAACACACAAAATTGCTCACATTGAAAATATCCGCAGAGACAAAGGCTGACACAGAAAACTGCTCAGACGGAAAAATACCCAAACATACAATTTCTCACACAGGAAATTGCTCAGACGCGAAAATATCCAAATGGAAAATTGCGCGTACAAAAAATTGTACGCACAGGAATTTGGTCGAACATAAAATTGCTCTAACCAAAAATTGCTCGCACATAAAACTTCTCACGCAGAAAATTGCTGAGATTAGATAATACCTGATCAGAAATATGCTCGCACAGAAAATTGCATGGACATATACAAATTGTTTAGACGGAAAAATATCCGAACCGAAAAGTGCCACACAAAAAATTGCTAACACAAAAAATTGTTTGCACAGAAAATTGCTTACACAGAAAATTTTCCCACACAGAAAATTGCTCAGGCAGAAAATTGCTTGCATAGAAAATTGTTAGCTCTGTGAAATGGAATAAAACAACACTTTTATTTGTGTATTATACTTTGAAATTTTCTGAGACATTTTACTATTACTTGGAGTATAAATTAATTTCCAAGTTTAAATTTCAATACACGAATATAATTAAAACGTGTCAACATGATTGTATGAGACATTTTTTGGAAAGAAATTGCTCGGTTTTATTGCAACTAATTTGTCCGTGTGGGTATCACTCCGAGTGGTAATTTTTCCCGTGTAGTTATTTATTCGCGTGAGCATTTTACTATGTGGGTTTTCCCCATTAGAGCTGTTCTCCTTGTTAGCACTTTCCCGTCTAAGCATTTTTCTGTGTTTACGTGCGAGAATTCTTCCGTATTTATATTTTTCAGTGTGTGCTTTTATTTTATGTGAGCATTTCACTATGTAAGCATTTTTCCATATGTGCATTTTACCTAATAAATATCTTGATGTGTCGGTAATCTTTCGTGGCTATTTTTGAGTGTAAACATTTTTCAGTGTAAGCATGTCACCGAGTGGGCATATTTCAGTGTGAACATTTATACTTGAGGCGCATATTTATGTCCGGAATTTGTATGTGCGCTTTATTTAAAATGCACTTTTGGTTGGTTACATATTATTACCATCGTTATGAAATGATTCTTCTTATTATTTCCATCTATTGTCAACTCTTGTAAAAACAAGTAACCATTTGTTAAGTAACTTAGTCCTTCTATTCATTCATCTGTGTATCAAGCAGGCAACAATTTTACGCCATTTGCTGTACTCGTCAAAATCGTCATTAGTAATATTTTTTATCTTGAATGTGCATTTCAACCGCTTAAGCATACAATGACACAGGATGGAGATACAGTAACTGAAACATTCACTCAAATCGGCTTGGCCTCATTTGCCTTTAACGAATTACCAAATATCAAAAACGCTGAGAAAAAACATCAAACTCAGGCTGTTGACCTCCAACACAACATCAGTATTAACATGAGGATATGGAACAAGGAGAATGACAAAATCTCTAGAAAATTGACTGAATGCGTTTGAAAATAAAAATCTTAGAGAAAATTATTGAACATTGGCTGACAATAATTTCAGACAAGACAAAAAAATAGGATTAGAGCAATATGTTTCAACTGTCATAAAGATCCTTAGAATGAACAGCAACATACTTCCAATACAAGCGAATATGTCAAGTGGCGCCAGAAAGACTGGCAGACCAAGAGAGCTACTTCACATGACAATCACTAGAGGGGGCAGGCAATATGATGGACATGAACAGCACATATGAACTAACGAACGACACCAGACAGACCTATTTGTGAAGCATTGGGTTCTGACTTATGTTGTATGCTGATAGAACTTAGATAGATAAACAGTGCAACGTAGGACTTCAAATGCTCCTCTTTTGTGATTCATATTTTGAGAATCGCTTTTAGCTTCGTCCAATATAAAATAGTAACTAGTGGCAGCTACCACTTTATTGGTTGTTGCTCGTCTCTAATAGATGCGTGTCGTTCATGTATTTCAGTTTTCCAGGGCTCCAGCCTGGTTTACAAATCCTTCATCATTTCATTTCTGGTGAGCACATACAATCAGTAAAACTTCTTTATATCTTTTCGCTGATTCTGTTATACATTTTTTTCAGCGTCAGGTTATGAAGAGATCTATAGAACGAGCCCGTCTGTGTGCCTCATGCACAATAGCATTTACTGCCTCAGATATTTATGTGAGCCACCTTTTTCGTGATCTGCCTTTGGCTTTGAATCCGTTGTACCTAAATAGCATTGCTTGTTGAGGGGTCCTTCGGGGTTGTGGTAATTTGTTACTTGGTCAAACCATTTTAGTTGCTGTCTTTTAATGTAGTCCAAAATGGGTGTTGTTCCAACCAGTTTTCTGATGTCATCGTTTCTGGTCATGAATCTCTTTGTTACGTACAACATTTTTCGCAGGCATTCATTTATATTGTTATAATGTAGCGTTTTTCATTTGATATTGGTGACCCGTTTTGACATTGATAGCATAGTATCGGGACGAAAATCGTATTGTATGAGTCTCTTTTGGTAGTTATTGTCCCGTGCTTGCAATTAAGTTTTAGAGCTAATTGTCCAATGATCTGATATGCCTTAGTGTATCTTTGTTGAATTTTTGTCGTAATTCTTAAGTTCTCCGATAACGTGCTCCATAAGTATGTGAAATCGTTCACCTGTTTGATTTGCTGTTTTTCGATGGAGTTACTGATGTCTCCGGCTTTTCTAGATATTTTCATGACCTCAGTTGTTTTCTACATTGATTTACATGTTGTATTTAGTTTATCAAATTGTTGTTGCAATTGTAGCTTTGAAGTTGCTGTGACTGCTTGATCGTCAGCAAAAAGAAGTTGATTTAAGAGTTCACCAATGTTCCAACCTTCATTTGGGTTGGCTGTTTTACAAATGTGGTCTACATATGTAATGAACAACAAAGGGGAGAGCACACATCCTTGTTGTACTCCTAATTTGATAGGAAATTTTACTGAGAGTCCAGGTATTGTTTTAATAGAGCACTGGCTATTGGTGCAGACACCTTTGCACAGGTTAATTAGGTAATCGATTACTCCATAGTGTGCCAATATTTTCCATAGATGATGTCTATCTACCCTTTCAAAAGATTTTTCCTGATCTGCAAACGCAACATACAGTTCCTGATTGTTTTCAATTGTTTTCTCCATCAATTGTCAGAGTGTAAAAATTGCATCCGTACAGCTTCTGTTCTTTCTAAAGTCCATCTGAGTATCGTCGGGCTGAGGTTCGATAATGTAGCGTAATCTTTTTTTAAAGATTCTACCAAATATTTTGCCAGTTGTGGCTCAGGAGCAATATTCCTCTATATTTTGTGCAGTCTCTGTTGCTACCTTTCTTTTTCCATATTGGGATTATTATTTCATTTCTCCAACTTTTAGCATTTTATTATACAATCTATATTAGCCACAATATCACTACCTCATTTGAATGCTTTAATTAATTGAACATAAATGTCGTCAGGCTCTGGACATTTGTTGGAGGGAGCTGCTTCTAAAGCATATCTGATTTCTGAAAGTCTGAAGTTTGTTTCTAGCTCCATGCATGCGTTAACGTTGGCATCTTGTTTGTCATTGATCTCAGTTGTTGGTAATTTGAGAAGTTCTTTGAAGTATTGATGTCATCTGTTCGGGACTAGCTGAGGGTCATTTATTGCGACTCTATTGTCCTCGTTTACGTTAATAATTTATGTTCGGGGGAGGGGGGTATCTCTGTGGCGAAGTGGTCAAGCCGTTTGCCTCGTGTTCAGACGGGGTTCGATTTCGTGCTGCGACGGTCGGTCCACGATGTTAATTTTTTTCCGGAGATCCCCGGGTTCATCGCTGGAGCTACGGAGTTCGTGCTTTGTGTGATGCTCTCGACAGACCTAGCTAAAATGGGGAAAAAACCCGAAAATAATACTTTTGATTTTCATGTAGAAATTTCTTATTGCATTTTTGTAATCCGAACTAAGAAGATCCCCATACTCTTTCCAAGATTTAGATTCAGCCTCCTTAATTACCAACTTTGCGTGTTTTCTTGCTACTTGGTAGTCGACATAGTCTTGCTCCTTGTTTTTTATAGCCAATGCTTTGTATCTATTCTTCTTCTCTATGGTAGCTGTTTTGACTTCGTCTCTCTAACACGTTGTTTTTAACGGTCTTGAACCTCTTGACTCAATAGTACTATATGTTTTTTAATCACTTTTATTAAATTACTTTTAAACGTTGTCCACTTTTTTATGGACTGATTTAATATAAATGGACAGTCAAGCAAAGTTCTCGTCAATTCTTTTAGCATACGCTGTGTTGGTGAACGTTTCTTTCAGTTTGTTTGTATCTATTGATTCTTTTCCAAACATGCCCTTTCGTTTTGGATGCTTTTTGTCTTGAACTTTCATAGCCAACATTTCTGAGAATGGCGCCAATGGTGGAACGAGAAGCTGGGAACCCTGACGGTTGGGAGCAACGATGCTTTATTAAAATGGGCTGCAGTCTGGAGACGAGCACATGTGCAAAGACCTTGCCAGGACGGACAGTAAGGTAATATACCTGTAATTGATGCATTGCAAACGGGAGCCCTTTCCCTTGTACAAGAAAATTATTATTCCGTCGCGCCTTGCTGCGGGCACTTGACCAGTGTTCCACACCGTTGCGAAGAGTTGGTGCAGGGTGGTGGTCATCTTGCAGTGTGGTAGTCATCGGGTCCAGGGTTGTGGTCATCGGGTCAAGGGTTGGGATCATCGGGTCCAGGGTTGGGGTCATCGAGTCCAGGGTCGTGGTCATCGGGTCCAAGGTTGGGGTCATCGGGTCCAGGGTGGTGGTCATCGGGTCCAGGGTTGGGGTCATCGGGTCCAGGGTGGTGGTCATCTGGTACAGGGTGGTGGTCATCGGGTCCAGGGTGGTGGTCATCGGGTCCAGGGTGGTGGTCATCGGGTCCAGGGTTGGAGTCATCGAGTCTAGGGTGGTGGTCATCGGGTCCAGGGTGGTGGTCATCGGGTCCAGGGTGGTGGTCATCGGTTCCAGGGTGGTGATCATCGGGTCCAGGGTGGTGGTCATCGGGTCCAGGATTGGGGTCATCGGGTTTAGGGTGGTAGTCATCGGGTCCAGGGTGGTGGTCATCGGGTCCAAGGTGGTGGACATCGGGTCCAGGGTGGTGGTCATCGGGTCCAGGGTGGGGGTCATCGGGTCCAGGGTTGGGGTCATCGAGTCTAGGGTGGTGGTCATCTGGTCCAGGGTGGTGGTCATCGGGTCCAAGGCTTACATTAAAAGCTCGGGGAATATTTCCGGGCCCGCGACTCTGCCATCTTTCCGTTTTTCCATTGCTGTCTTAACATCAGCAATGGTAGGGGCGTCAGGGCTCGTGTCAGCGTCAGTAGTTGCAGTTAGAGACTCACGGGGTTCACATTACATAATTCAAGTAGTCTGCAACCATTACTGTTTTTCTGTATATGTTTATCTTCAAAGTTGACTACGTATTCTTCAACCCCTGTTCTTCCTAATCCTGGTCTGGCATTGAAAACACATGTTACAATGGTATTTTCAGTACATCGTATATTTTTTATTGTGTCGCTGACAATATAAAAAAAATCATTGCATTAATCTTCATTATTAGCTGCATTGCAAGGAGCATGTACTTGAACATATGTTATATTATTCCAATTTTCTGGGATTTTAAATGCTAAAATTCTCTCAAAAACGAAATAGACATCTAGGATACCCTTTGCTGTTTTTAAATCTATAATGAATTCTACCCCAAGTTTTGTATTTACTTTTTTGTCAACTCCTGAGTATATAAATGTGTAATCTTGATGAATTTGTCTGCACCCTCTACCTTTACTCCTAGTATCTGCTGCATCCATTATTGTAATATTCCTAATCTTCATTTATTTTCTTATATCTTCAGCCTTGTAGTTTATACCACAGATATTGATCGTGCAAATCTTAACTTTAGCTCTGATTGTAAGTTTATGTGTCGAACTCGAGATCTGTTCTGTAATCTATGAGCGTTGAAGAAAAATAAATAAAATCCAGTGTCGGCTCGCTAGGCCAGTCACAGTTCATCTTCGCCCTTTTAACACGGTACCGGGTGCTCAATCAAGTGGGAACGGCGAGGGCTAGTAGTTAAGTGACACGGCTCACAATCCAAAGGTGCTGGGTTCGATCCCCATCACAGCACCGGTCGTTACTCAGAGAAAACAAATCCTTAGAAAATCAGGAGAAAGCAGAACCTTACATAAAATACATGCCGGCCGAAGTCGGATGCGCTGGGCCGACAGGAGCAAAATAAAAACCGCAGTGGGGAGCACCGCCTTGGGGAATAGAGAAATTAGGCGAACACAAACACAACTTTTAAAATCCTCAATCAACACGAAGAAAGAAATTCAAGAATTCTTGTGGATGTAATGCCAACAGGAGAGACAATCCAATCCCATGCTTAAATCAAGACACTGACCAAACTCATCGACGGTTCCTAGGAGTTCGTCTCCGCGAGAATCCAACAGAACTGCTTATCTTTGTTGACAATGCGCGCCCTCGCACAAGTCTGACACGTGAGGCAATAACCAAATTCGGTTGGACTGTACTCCCTTATCCACCATATAGTCCTGATCTGGCTCACTCTGATTTTGATCTTCTTGGTCCACTTAAAAATGCACTCTATGGTACAAGTCTTGACGAAGATGTAGATGTGATTAAAGCAGTGACGATATGTTTACGTGATCAAGGCAAAAACTGGTACGGGCAATGCATACATGCACTTCTTTCACGCTGGCGTAGAGCCAAATAAGATGATGGCGATTATGTTGAATAATAAATATGTTTAAATGACATAGCCTTGTACATTGTGTAAAAATGACTTGCATTTTGAATTAACAGTTTCTGAAACAAAAAATCGTGTGGTGAAGTACAGTCTGACCTTACCTCGTGTTATGTGTCTGTGCGTATATATATTCGGAAGAAATCGGAAGATCTTTCGTTTACTCACGTCCTTCTTTAAACATCGTTATCCAGTACGTCACTGTTGTCTTCGACACACTTTTGTCATCATACACTGCCTGAATTCTGCGAAGAATGTCAACTGGTCGACATCCCTCAGCAATTAGAAACCAAATCACCGCTCGCTGATCAACTCTGGACGTGGTCCGTATTACACCCGCCATATTTTCAACGGTCTGCTAGGAAACTATGTCGGAAGATAATGACATTTTGCAGACTTGACGGCTGGTATCTACTGTATACACCAGAAGTGACGTCATCATGCGCATCGTACGTATGTTCACTTGTAGTTAGGTACGGTTTCATTTGAACACGCCTCGTACAAGGCTAGAGCTTGAATATGAGGGAATAAAGTAAATTTCCTTTACAGCTGTCTTTCCTTCGTTATGAGTAAGCCATATGCCTTTTTTTACCGCTCGGTCGACTGGGGTGTGTAGTAGAGGGAGTTGAATTGCATGGGTCTGCAGTGACACGCTAGTGTTATACAACTACGCTAACCAGACGCTACTAAGCAAGTGGATAGAAGAATAAATGTACTGCGCACCAAGAAGACTCATCAATGGTATACTAGTATGAAACGGTGCAAACACCAAAGCCGTACAGGCTGTATGATTTCTTATTCATCCAGAGGAAGCGAAGTTCATTGTTGAAACAGAATACATTATTGAAAGACTAATACGCCTACACACAATCGAAAGTCGAAAATAGCACATCAATGCCTCCG
Source organism: Ariolimax columbianus (assembly GCA_036924085.1). NCBI lineage: Eukaryota > Metazoa > Mollusca > Gastropoda > Stylommatophora > Arionidae > Ariolimax > Ariolimax columbianus. The sequence continues at coordinate 18,422,749 of JAVGWX010000006.1, forward strand.
GTCTACGATCTATGCAAAAAGAGCTATAATGAGGAGCACAGAATGGAATTCTTCGAGTGCCTTTCAGACGTCATCAATAACGTCAATGAGAAGGACGATTTGATGAAATGAACGATTTTAAAGATCGAACTGGGAAATAAAGATCATCACACGGATATTGTTTAGGATGTTCAGTGACGTATCATTAGTACGGATAACAATTGAGAGAAGCTTATAAATAAATGTACTGAGCGCGGTCTAGAAATAACAAATATTACTTTCCAAAATCCGAAAAGTCAAACCAAGAAATGGATCAGAAGGATATAACAGCCCATGTTGATAAGATATAAACAAGACAACGACAAAGAAGAAATATTACAGACTAGAGTTATCTTCAATTTCTGTTTATATCCTGATCATCGACTTGTGATAAACGCAATAAAATATAACACAAGAAAGGTAACGAAAGGGAAAATCAACATAAATCTTAAAAAAAAATTAGAAGGGGGAGCTGTTATTAAAGAAATATTCGAACGAAATGACGAAGATTTTTGAGACATTAAATAGAGAAACTAAAGGCATAAATAATGAATGGATCCATATTAAAACAGCCACGACAAACATACTCAGAAAGAAATGGGGAATAAAAAAAATAGGACAATGCTAATAAGAAAAATAAACAATTTGATAGAATTCTTAAGTTCAAGAATCAGTATAAATCAAAAATAGATTATACACAACTTGAGTTATGTCTAAGACGCAGAAATATCATTTTAGTTATCAAACGATATGACGAAATGCCGAACGAGTAATTCAAATCACCAAATAATACTTTTAGAACAAATATGGAGAACATCAACTCAATTGCAAAAATCACTGAAGAGATTTTAACAAAAGAATAAAACCAATGAGATCAAGATTGGAACGCTTCCATTCTACTACAGTAATTAATAACAACAGTGAACCATAATATTTAACAAGTACTTGTAAACAAAGACAGAAAGAATTCTTTCACAAAAATCTCAACATGCACGTGTGGATAATCAACATATAATGATTGAAGAAACAGAAATAGCTAAGTAAAACAACATAGAAATGCATAACAACTGAAGCATTCCAAACTTGCCGAGAGGCAGGGGTGAAGTGGTTAGGGGGAATGTTGTATGAGAGCATAGACAAAGTAGAGTTCTTGATGATTAGCAACAAGCAACATCAAATCAACTTTGAAATAAATCCAGTACACAAAACTGTGATCCGGACAGAGCCATAACGTAACTAAATCATACATGAACAAATGTATGCACAGATACTTGAATAACAAATAACATCGGTTGTTAACCCTCGACCGAGCAAAGCCCAATAGGCATTTAGTAAGAGAATGAAATGTACAGACACCTAATTGACCTCAGAACAATTATATGGTGGAACAATAGAATTTGACAAGATTTAAGCAAATCATTTATATATCAGAAAAACGCGTTTAATAGAGTTGGCAGAAACACACGCTAGACAATACTAGTAGACTATGGAATACAAGGACAACTACTAAATAATGTAAGATCACTGTATCATATGAATGAATACAAATGTAGTAATAACAATAATGGGTTCACATAGAGCCCTCGTATGTTGCAGGCGTTCTCGAGTGACAACTCAGCCTCAAGAAACATGTTCAAAATCTTTAAAAATATAGCGTTGTACGGTTACAATTATTGAAAAGGCTCGCTGGCACAGCATGGGGATCCGACAAGGACACTCTGAGAGGCTTGCGTCTTGGATATGTACGTTCTGCTTTAAAAAACCGCAGTACAATACTGACAACATGTTCATGGATAATGTAGAATCCCTGAACAGAGTGCAGAACTATTCTTGCGCCTTAATAGTGGAGCAAATAGGTGAACACCCACTGATGCATGTGAAATTTACATGAATGTGAAGTCCTTGAGATGCGAAGAGACATGACCACTATGGACGTTTATTAGAGAAGTAAAAGAATGATCAAAGACTATGCCAAAAGACAAATTGAAAAATGGCAACATAAGCAGAGAATAAACCAAAAGTCAGTCCCCCACAATGTCAGCAAGAAACATGAAACACATAGAGTAGCCAGAAATGTACCACCACATACATGTATGAAAATTCTAGAAATTCAAACAAACTAGAAGATAATACAACAATAAGCTCTGATCCAGTAAGTATTATTAGAGTGTTGCAGAAAACGGTTGACGCCTACCCAGTAAAATGGATACATGTCTTTACTGGTGGGTCTGCTTTTACAGCCACCATTAAAGTAGGATAATGGAATCCAGATAGAGTATCCATATAGAGTTTCCATTGAAAGAATGGATATTGGGGAAGCAAAAATAGAGGATATAGAGGGAAGAATAAAGAGGTTAGATGACAAAGGAAACAGTAATGTGGTAGTATTGGTAGGAACAAATAATGTAAAGAGAGATGGTACAGAAATAATTATGGATAAATATAAAAGTCTTATGAGAACACTTAAGGAAAAAAAGTTTAGAAAGGTCACAATGATGGGCATTTTAGACAGAGCAGATGGGTCAGACTATCTAGATAGCAAAATAATAGGTATCAACCTTAGGTTGCAGGTGATGTGTGCGGACATGGGAATGGCATTTATTGAAGTTAAAGTAGACAAAAGTAAAATGTTAGATAGGGGAGGTTTACATCTAAATGAGATAGGACAGCATGTTGTAGCAAAGTATATGTTCTATCATTTTGTTAGAAATTTAAACTAGTAAGGCCTATGAAGTATAAGACTAAAGATAGGCCTACAATAGGGTGCTATAGAGGATGTAGTCAAATGGATAAGTTGGTGTCAGGGAAGTGTGAAATACATAGTGGAAAAGCAAACACTAAAATGATAAAGCAGAAGCAAAAAGAGGAAAACCAACAACATTACAAACTAAAATGTTTTTATGCAAATGTGAGAAGCATAGTAAAAAAAAGAGAAGAATTGGAATTGTATGTAGAAGAAGAAAAACCAGATATAATAGGGTTAACAGAATCATGGACATATGAGGAGATTGCAGATAGTGAACTTGAAATTGAGGGATATACAATGTTAAGGAAAGATAGGATAATTGGAGACAAGACTAAGCGAGGTGGCGTTTTATTATACTGTATAAATTCTGTTAATATAACGATCAAAGATTATTTATCATGTGGTAACAAAAATGAAAGTGTATGGGGAGAAATAGAAAGTGGGGGTGAAAAAAACAGTGATTGGAGTGTGCTATAGATGTCCACCAAGTCAAAAAGAGGAAGATGAGGAGCTGATTAGTAGCATAGCAAAGGCAAGTGAAGGGAAATTATTATTAATGGGAGATTTCAACTATCCAGAAATAAAATGGGATATGGCAGAAGCACTTGTAGAGTCAAAATATGTAAAATACTTCGAAAAGCAGAACATATCTCAGAAAGCGAATAAAACAGCAAAAACAGACTTTGAAAAAAAAACTTGCTCAGAGGATCAAGACTGACAGTAAAAGCTTCTTCTCTTATGTTAGAAATAAACAACGAACGAAAGACAAAGTAGGCCCTCTTATAGACAATCCAGGGAAAATAGTAAGTGAGAATAGGGAGGCAGCTAATCTGCTCAATCAGTACTTTGGCACAGTCTTCACAAAAGAGGACTGCTTCAAGATCCCAGAGCCTATAGATATTTTTCAAAGAGACATGGATACAGCGGGATTAAGATCAATCTGTATTACAGAGGAAATGGTTTTAAAAAAATTGGAGGGGTTGAAAGTGAATAAATGTCCAGGTCAAGATGGTATTCATCCAAAATTGCTGTATGAAATTAGAAACCAACTAGCAAAACCATTGGCTATATTATGTTCTCAATCACTGACAAAAGTGATTGTTACACGGTATTGGAAAGATGCAGGAGTGATCCCCTTATTAAAAAAAAAAGGCAAAAAATCAGATCCAGCAAATTATGGACCGGTGAGTTTAACGAGCATAGTCTGTAAATTGTTAGAGTCAATAATCAAAGAAAACATTGTAATGCATTTAGACAAATTTAATCTAATTAGGAATAGTCAGCATGGGTTTACTAGAGGGAGATCATGCTTAACAAATCTATTAGAATTCATGGAGGAGGTTACTAAAATCATAGATAAAGGGGCATTTGATAGAGTACCTCATCAAAGATTATTTTCGAAAGTTAAAATCACATGGAATAGGTGGGGAAGTTGCCAAATGGATTGAAAATTGGTTAACGGGAAGAAGGCAGAGGGTGGGCATAAATAAGGAGTACTCTGAGTGGAGTGAAGTGAAAAGTGGTGTGCCACAGGGCTCGGTTTTGGGACCAATTTTGTTCTTGAAATATATAAATGATTTGGACATTGAAATGAGATCCATGATTGCAAAATTTGCTGATGACACAAAACTATGTAGTAGTGTCTCATCTAAAGCGGAAATGGTTATTTTGATGTCGGATTTAGATAAAATTCGAGAATGGTCTGTAAGCTGGAGTTTAATGTTGATAAATGTACAGTCATCCACATGGGTAGATCCAATATGGAACATAATTACAGAATGGGAGAAAACAATATTAGAAAGATAGATAAGGAAAGGGACCTAGGGGTTATAATAGATCATACAGGAAAGGTGAGTGAGCAAGTTAAGGTAGTAGTGAAAAAGGCAAATGCAATGTTAGGTATGATAAAAAGAAATATTAAACATAGGAGCAAGGAAGTGATCGTCAAACTGTATAAAGCTTTAGTTAGACCTAGATTGGAGTACTGTGTACAGGTGTGGAGTCCTTATCCTAGAGGGGACATAAACATGCTAGAACAAATACAAAAAAGAGCGACAAAGATGATAGTGGGATTTCAGAATTACAGTTATGAGGAACGACTCAGAAAAACCGGCCTACAGTGTTTCGAAGAGAGAAGAATTCGTGGTGACTTAATACAGGTTTATAAGATGATCAGAGGAATCGATAAATTAGACTATAACAAGTTTTTTAAAATACAGCCGCCTACAATAACACGAGGGCATAGCTACAAGCTGACTAAAGAGAGGTCCAGGTTAGATATTAGGAAATATTTTTTTAGTCAGAGAGTGGTGTCTGCTTAGAATGCATTGCCAGGGGAGGTAGTGGAGGCAGGGACAGTTAATGCATTTAAGAATAAACTGGATGCGCATAGCTTTTAGAGCAGGGTGATGTAAATGTAACTAGTTGTATACAGACTCTGCAGGGTCTTCTAAACCAGTATAAAGACGTTAAATTAAGTTAAGTTAAGACAGTGTATCCAGATACAGTAATCAAAAACAGAACACCTGGTGAGCTGTTTAATGCCTGTTGGGATATATGTCCAAACTATGTCAGAAAAAACAGCACTGAAAGTCGCTCTGTACAATTTCAGGACTATATTTGATGCTTTCCCGTCAAAGCTCAAAGCATTGTAATCTTCACGAATTCTTTATCCGCCCTTCAAGCTCTGAAAGATTGCGGTCATTGTGAGCTTGAACTTACTCAAATATTCCTAGATGTCAACCAATTTCTCACACCCAAATAAAGTCAGAATAGTTGTGCGATAGATCTCTGGTCACTCAAATACACTTGGTAATAACTAGGCAAATAGTTTGGTTTAAAGGGATGCAGTCAAGTACAACTATACACACCAACAACCCAACACAGAGTCAAACAATTATTGAAGACTCCAAACAAAAGGCTTGCCTGAACAGATGTACAATGAGGAAAACTGGGAGAGTAATTTACAAACACATGGTCATTTCAAATCCAATGACAACCTCAACCTCCTGAAAAAGATAATTCAAAGCATCATTTTCCTACTTTGCACTCAGCACAAGCAACGTAACAGTCACTTGAACAGAATCCCACTCAAAAATGCTTCAGACGCACACAACTACATCCTCTACACTTCCTCCCATCCTCATGCAGTGATTCGCTTCCTTTTTCCCAACTCCTCCACCTTCGACGCCTCTGTCAGGATGACGAAGACTTCCTTCTTAGTGTCCACGAGATGCTTGACTTCTTCTATCCTGAGACCACTCTCTCCTCTGTCTTCTAGTGGATTCTCCCTATTTTCCGCCACGACTCCCTCACTCTAACTCACCGTCCTCCCTCGGACAGTGTGCAACTTGTTATCACATAACCCATTTAATGGGCCTCTGTCCGTGATAGCTTATTCCGCCATCTCCCTATTCTTCACTCCGACTCTTCCATTTTTCCCGATCCTTCACTTTTCGGGACTTGCCTACACACTAGCCCCCATAGCCACCCAGTCATCAGGCCGTGCAGCAATGCACTTGGCTGTATTACTTGCCCACATGTCATCCTCTCTCGCTCGGTTACCTTCCCCGAAGGTCTTCACCAAAAAGGGGTTTAGATAAAAGTCCCGCAACCTCATCTACTCTTTCCTCTGCCACCAGTGCGGTTTAACATACATTGCGGCGACTAGTATGGAACTGCGTAAGTGTTTCCGCCAACACCTCAATGATATCCATAACCGCAGGGCTTCCTCAATTGCCTGCCACTTCAATTTTCCTGAACACCAGGGTGAGTTTGATGATAGTGTAACAGACTTAGTTTCTTGCTTCTGTGACGATAATCGTCGATTCACCTTTGAGAACATACTGATCTTCAACCTATCCATTTGCCTCCCCTCCTCCCCCACACCCCTCCCCCCTCTTCCCCACTTATATCACAATCTTTGTCTTTTACTTATTTGGCGGCCACTGGCTTTTCCGGCCGTTTCCCACTTCTTACACCCCCCTGGCCACCTTGTCTGACCTTTGTCTGTCACTAGGAGTTCGGATCCCGACCTGAAACGAAGTGCTGTGTGACGTTTTATCAGATAAGTACACTATTTTCTCTGTATATGTTGACATTCCCCATTTATGTATTCTTCCATTCTTTTATGATTCGATAGTTCAGTATTGTTGTTATTTGTTTTCTATGAAGATTTTCAGTCGTCTGACTATAGGTTGATGTGATCTTGGAGTAGCAACTCTCTTATGAGTGTTTGGTTTTCGTTTATTTGCGGCGTTGTCTCTTCACTTCTCTGTGTTGCATGAGCTTATTTTCGCCCAGCCTGAGGTGGCTCGTCAGGTTAAATCGCTATTTGGGTCGGTCTACATCTTTGTCTTCACAAAATGTCAGATTCATAGAGCCTTCATTTCCCGCTTACATGAGTTTTGAACCAGCTGTGGTCAAAAACTGTTTTTTTTTACAACACGCCAGCTGCCCATAGAAAACATCTTTGGGGATGCGACCGCCTTTCCTGCAACGGAGCATTACCAAGCCATTGAAGCCTTCGTTGGCGAAAGAGGGTGTACATACTTGGAAGACCGGTGCGAGAATGGACCTCCACATTTGTAACCCTGTCTCTTCATGAGATGCCAAGGATGGATCTCATGCGCGGTAGGTGAAAAGTGTTGAGCCTATGCTTTTGTTTGGCATATGCTGTCCACGTTTCTCTGGCAACGGATAAACATTCTGTGTATACCAACTCTTTGTTATAAATGTCAAACTTGCTCTTTATATAAATCGCAAAATACGAAAATTAGAACTTGTGAATTGAAATATCTAAGTCATTGGTATCCCGAGGCAATATAACATTACAAACGATGGCATTTACAAATACTACGAGAACTAATCCTTGTGAAGAATACATTTAAAGACACAGATTTCAATGGTTCATTGTTCTCATTAGGATACAACTTGATCCACTACTACTGTACGCTTATAACACAAAAAGACCTAACCACAAGACACGAGATAATGCACGTGGCAGACGGATAGATGGCAAAACAGAAGTCCTACAACAACACGGGCTTACATCAACCGTAACAACACACGTGACCCAAGAGTCCCGAGTGGTCCGCCGGGGATTTTGTGTATGAGAAAGACAAAAATAGCACCACTGTCCCACAGAGAGCATGTCTTAAGAGGCGACTAACCGTGTGACATGGTATAACACCGGCTATGCTGCAGAACTACTTTGCTCTAGTGTTTGTGTCTGCTTAGATGGACTAGCATATGGGTTAACCACTCTCCAAGAAACTGGTTGTATACAAACTCTGCAGTCTTCTAAACCAGTATAATGTCGTGGAGTTAAGTTAAGCTAAAATGGCGAAAAAGCTCCCCACCGTGAATTGGGGAAGACGTCGATGGAAAGTAAGTAGGTAAGTAAGTAAGTAGGTAAGTAAGTAAGTAGGTAAGTAGGTAAGTAAGTAAGTAGGTAAGTAAGTAGGTAAGTAAGTAGGTAAGTAAGTAAGTAAATAGGCAAGTAAGTAAGTTAGTAGATAGGTAAGTAAGTAAGCAGGTAAGTAAGTAGGTAAGTGGGTAAGTAGGTAACTAAGTAAGTAGGTTAAGTAAGTAAGTACGTAGGAAAGTAAGTAAGTAGGTAAGCAAGTAAGTAAGTAGGTAAGTAAGTAAGTAGGTAAGTATGTAAGTAAATAAGTAGATACGCAAATAAGTGTCTCAAATAGGTAATCGTATGAATGCATATTATAGATCTCTGTATGTCTGTCTGTAAGTAGCCGCTTTGTCTGCTTCTATGTCGACTTGCCTGTCTCTGTCTACTTATCTTCCAACTACTCCGTCATGCAATATTTTGTCGATTCTTTCCTTCTGCTCATAGATCTTTTTATGTGTCTCTCTGAATATCTGTCTGTCTGTATTTTTGATCATATTCTCTATTTACTCTTCTATGTGAATACACCCATCTGGATGTTTATCCATAAGTTTATTTGTTGTTTGTATCTGAGAAATCATGACTGCCTTATCAGAAATCATGACTCCCTTATCAGATATCAGAGGAGAAAACTAATCCCCAAGTGTCAAACAAGGGGCTAAAATATCGACAGGAGAACCATCCGGGCTCGAAATACGTATGGAAAAGAAAGACGCATCAGATATAACGGTTAAATGATAGAAAATAGCCATCTTGTCTTAGCATGAATATAATATTAACCCCTTTCATGCCGACCGGATATCCCGGAAATGAGGTCTCCATGACACATCTGTGGATGGTCCAATGAGTGTGTCCAGTGATCGCCGGGACATCTGTTTGTTAGCAATCGGATCAATTTTCGATTTCACATTTACTGGCGGAAGAGTAACTTCGTTGCTATTTTTATTTTGTAAACTATCTTATCTAACACACACATGAATAAGAATGGAGGATTGAAATAAACCGATGACGATGGATGGGATGATGTTTTTTGTTAGTTGATATACTGGTTAATGTGTTCATTCTTCAATTATAGAGTGGACTAAGACAATATGATGAATTCATATATATTTGAGTTATAGACCAGTATAAGACAAACGAGGTTAATAGTAAAACATATAATAAGCAATACAGCTCTATTCTGCACATGCCACGGCGATTTTCAGAGTTAGCGACTTTAATTTCCCTACCGTAATAATCCTCCCGACAGAAGGCAATGATACAGAACATAAAAGCCGAAAAAATGTTTGGAAATATTTTACTGAAGAAAACATTAGTTTGAAGACTCGACCGAAAACGCATTCTTTATGTCAAAACATGCTCTTTTTAATAGTTTTCATATTGTGATGAGGCTAGCGTAAGCTCGTAATTCGATATAAGAGACAAGCTCAATCAAAATAAATATTATTCGAACTTTACTTAAAAAGACTTTTGCAAAACAACCAACTATCCGTGGAAAATACGAGTAGAAACTGGCCATTCGAATTTTAACATTTATAATTAGTGCTTTGATGGTTTCAATTGCTTTGTTTTCGCTAATCCAGTTCTACTTAAAGACAGACAAACATTTCTGATGCCATCTTAAGATCTAGAAATAAATACAGATGTTCACCCAGGAGAAGAACGTAGCACAATTCTCAAAAAAGCTAATAATAATTTTCGCCTAGGCATCTAGGGTCCGTTGCGTCTATCGACCACTACCATTTCCAACTGCTGAGGCCTGTAGCCAAGCCTCGTTCAGTGCCGAAGGAGAGACTGCTATCTGTAGGAGCCGCGTAGAATGGGGGTGGCCCCTCTCACGCCTCCAGCTTACCGATGGGAGACCGTTGTTACACTCAGCTGACTTCGACATTATCTGGTGATCCGGGACTTCGCGAGCCAGTCGGACTACATGACCAAACACATGCAGGCGGCGGCGGACCAGAGTGTCCGAGATGGAGGGAAGACTCGTCTTAACAGATGCATCCACGTTACGGACGAGATCGAGCACCGGATACCGAGGATGCGTCGCTGGTTGCGCATATGACACGCATCGAGTCTTGATATGTTCTGTTTAAGTAGGGTCAAAGTCTTAAATATACAGGAGGACATGAATCACACATGTCTGGTAAGTACGAATTTTGTATCCGAGAAAGAGTCTGCGATAATTCTACACTCTGCGAAGGTCGTTCATAGCGGAGGCAGCAAGCTCGATCCGCCTTAACATGTCAGGCACACTGTGTCCATCGGATGAAAACAACTCCCGAGGTATGTGAATCCATTGATGCACTCCACCGTGTGACCGTGGACAACAATGCTACGAGGACCCGTGTCAAGGCCAAGTTTCTGAGTTTTGGTCTTGGCCCAAGATATTTATAGGCCCAGGTTTGAGGTTTCGAAATCAAGTTTTTCGAGACATTGCTGCATAGACGCATTGTCTACACCGATTAGGACTATGTCATTAGCATATGCGAGGTCTGTGATGCGTGTTTGGTTCATGCAAAAAGCTGAATTATGGGAAAACTCCAAGGTAACGCGTAACGTTTTCAAAAGTATCCTGCATTAGTAGCAGAAGTATTCAAACCACTATTCTGCCAAATCTCGCAGACACAGATGTTGTTATTGTTGTTGTTGAATGCCGACCATAAGTAAATTTACGCTTGTGTGCGTCATGAGAAGGGCGTTAAGTGACAGATTCTAGCCGCTGTCTTCACATCTTGAGCGTGCTGACCTCATTTTGGTGACGGTCACCGCTACTGGGATCATATCTTCTCTCCAATGTGTAAGACATCAATGCTCAGAATGTCAACACCAACCATATATATATGAACACATTTTGTTGATTTTGAAAACGTCTTTGACATCAAACACGATTACCGTTTATAGATTACAGTATGGTCTAATTATATCCTTAATCGTAAGCAGCATATGTCCAACAAGTTGAACTGAACATTAAAATCCAGAAGTAGTGTCCCGAAATATAACAATTTCACATAAATTACAAAAGGGAAAAAAGAACTATCAAAGACAGACACCTTCACATACCTGAGAAGTATAGTTACGCAAAATGTCGGAAAATGCCAATTTATAAATAACAGAATAACAAATCCTGATTCAACACATTTTGAAGTCAGGTACCAATTTACACCTGGGTCAGCCGAAGCGTTCCAATAACGGGGATCTTACTCGGTATATTTACAGTGAGAATCAAACACTCTACTGCTCTGTTACACGGAAAAACGAAAAACTCCAGAACAACAACTAGTGTAAATGAATAAAATATAGCGATGCATAAGAAACTTCTTTACGAGAAACAAGCAAACATAAGCACGCTATTGATTAGACACAAGGAGACAAAAAAGAAGCCTTCAGAAAACATGAAGAAAACAAGAAACGGACATTAACAGGATCCTCATGGGCAAAATTGAAAAAGAGGTCTTCTCTTAGAAATCAGTTGTGAGAAACAGTTGTGAGACTATGGCCGACGGGGGAACAAAAGGATGCGATTCTTTAGGGTAAGACATTATTGATTTTATAACATATGTCTGTCTAAATCAGTGGTTCACAAATCTCCGGTGCGACATATGGGCGTCGCGAGGGGTGCAACGAGATTCAACGATAATCACGGAATTATTATATATATTTTCAAAATATTCCAAACCGTACCAGAAACATGACAGTCGTTTGATTATCTTTGTTGAATGTGATAAAGTGTGGCTAATTTATGTATAAGAACTTGTTTAACTGTGCTTTATTGCCAGATACTTTTCTTTAATATCATATGTAATGTCCAATGCATTTTAATAATAATAACAACACAATTAAACATGACGTGCGGGTAGCTGAGACGTTAGTCCGGTCAGGCACAACATACTCACCAGGACGTCACGTTAGAGTTAGGCACACTGTACTGACCAAGAGCACCATCTCTCTTCCAAGTAGCTCTCTCTGGAAAGAGGCTGCTTTCAACGCAGTCTGACCGACGAGATGTAGATAGACGTGATCCACTTAGCAGTGAGCGCCCCGCAGATAAAACCAAGCATAGCACAACCGCTGGAGGACCACCTTCATGTGATGAAAGCTTCTACAACTCTCCCCTTAACGCCCTTTTCAGGGCTCACAAAATAGTAAACTTTCTCATTGTGGGCATTAAACAACAATAACAGCAACAAATAACGTGCATAACAAATAATAAAACTAATTGTTTCTTCGAGACACCTCAAACCACTGCACTCTCTTTAGGAACTTCAACTTGAAAGTAGCTATCATCTCATTGAGAGTATTTTCTGTTCGCCTTCGTTCTCCTGTGACATATTTCTGTAAACAACGATTTTCAGTTCTGGCAAATATCAAAGAATATAAACGAAAAGAGTTTCTTTGTGAGTGAAGAGAAGTTGAGAATTTGTTTACATAAGAAACAATAATTGAGATGACCAGACAAAAAAAAGTTGACACGTGTTTTTTTGGTTAATTTTGTGAACGAATTAGCTTGTTTATATAGCTGGCTGCTTCCATCGGGGTTAGTGAATTATAGCTGAACAGGACCTTATTCCCCCATCTACGTTGCGACCTTGGAAATAGGTTGCACTAGTCACTTGTGTAGGATGGACTGGCCAAAGGATATCGATAGCACTGGGAAGGCACACCCGGAACTAAAAAAGCCAGCTGAAATTGCATGTGTCGCACCAAAAGGCGCACATATCCAATCCTCGCTGTAAACTACGACAAAACATCACAGCGTCCTTTTCAGAACGCCGAAGAAATAGGATAAGTTAAGAAAAAGAAAGATGAGGAAGAAGAAACAATTTCATTTCTTTGTTCTTGAAAATATTTCTTACCACGAGTGTCATTGAGTCATTTTTCATTCCAGAATTGCGATCCAAAAAAGGGAAGTATACTTAAAGGATACTGTTCCAAGTTCTTGCTGGCCTGAATAATTGGATTGTCTTTAAGATAAACTTTGATATTTGATAATATTCATTGTTGAATTAAATCACGTATTACTAGTTCCCGAACGGAGCACATAGGATTGTTATACTTTAACTTGAAAGGTCTGTCGAATACGCGACTAAGAAAAGTTAGCCATGTGGCAGCTTGTTACCTTAATCTGTTCAAAAGAAGGGCCCTAGACCTGACAGCAGAGAAAGAGCGACTAAGTCAATGCAGCCAATTACTGCCCTTAGTTCACTGCTTTCACGTGATGTTGACATTTGTTTAGTTCTTGATATAAAACTCATTTAGGTGGAAACGTTGGGTAACATCTGGTATTGTTTTCTTCTGTACTTAACATGTGTTACGTTTTGTTGAAATAAACACATTTACGCGTAAACATTGCTCACCGACTGGTACTGTTTTTACGAAAATATGTGTTAAAACGCGCGCGTGAGTTGTGAATGTTTCAGCCATTAATGACCAAGTCTCTGTAGCGATGTGGTCAAGTCGTTTGTTTCGTGTCCACCTCGAGCCGCGAGTCGGTTCGCGATTCCAATTGTGTCGGAGATCCCTGAGTTCATTGCTGGAGCTACGAAGTTCGTGCTTTGTGAGATGCTCTCCGCAGACTGAGAGGGACTGAGCCATTAGAGGAAAAACGAGGCTATGAAGTCAAGCCCTCGCCTTTGACCTTTAATGACCAAGTCAGACAAATCTAGGAACCACTGGTCGAAATCTTAAAACAATTAAAAAAACAACATGAGAATATGACAATCATTTAAACGCATCATTTATAATTTAGAAGACAGATGTTGATAGAGTTGATGGGAATACACTACGGATCAAACAAGAAGATTAGGAAATACACGGCCTAACTATCTATCTATCTATCTATCTATCTATCTATCTATCTATCTATCTATCTATCTGTCTGTCTGTCTGTCTGTCTGTCTGTCTGCCTGCCTGCCTGCCTGCCTGCCTGTCTGTCTGTCTGTCTGTCTGTCAGTCTGTCAGTCTGTCTGTCTGTCTGTATGTTTGTCTGTCTTTCCTCCTGGCCACCCGCTCGCCTGTCCGTCCGTCCGTCTATCCGTCAATCTGTCTTCAGGCCACTTGAGTCGTTAGACGCCGTAGGGAAGTATGACTTCCTTTGTTTCATATTTTGTTTTTGGTAGGCAAAAATCCGCTGGTGACTTGTCAGGTCAATCGCATTATCTGTTACCATACATTAAGTTTGCTAATCCTGGAATATACTATCGCCAATTTTTGGGACTGACGGAAGCGAAAATTAGAGCAAGGTAGACCCGCAGCCTGTCAAGCGCAATCTATGCCGCTCCGCTAACCACATAACAAAGACCTGATGTTATAATCTCCTTTTTGCAACATATTCTATGTGGGGGGAGAATTCCTAGAAAAACGTGAGTAGATTTGTAACTTGAATATTGTCCGAGCAGCTGTCGTTATGCCTACTCTTTTCGATTTCCAACTGTCAAGGGGTTTTAAGCGTGCGCGCCACTGCACACGAGTGTCTGATCTCACTACCCAGAGAACAGGGGACATTTTTTTACTGGATGGTCAACGTGAAAAAATCTTGATATCCACCGTGATTTGAGTCCGTAATCTCGAGCACCCGAGACGAAAACCTTACCTCGAAACCACCCCCCCCCCCCCCCCCGAACCTCACCCATATGAAGAACTACTATTAGATAGTGAGAGTGTTATATACCATATGAATAAAAGCGTAAAACGAACAACTGATGGTATCACATAGGACTGTTAAATCATTACAAGAGTACGACAAGGATCATGCTTTCCTATTAGCGGTTCAACATTACATGAACACAATAACAACATACATTGGAAGATCAGTAATGGTATTCATCTTGATACGCAAAGAACCTACGTCATTTAATAAACTACTCTTTGCAGAACATCAAAGACTGCCGTTCAAGGACAAAAATAGAGTGAAAAATCATGTCAGTTAACTTGGTACAGAATGTAGGACTGAGTGGTCTCGTGGTAAGGTGGCTGCCTCGGGTGCTGGAGGGCGAGGATTCGAATCACAGTGGAGATCAGATTTTTTCACGTTGATCTTCTGGTACAAAATCCCCTGGTCTCTGGGTAGTGAGATTTGACTCCCGTGTTCAGTGTCGTGTACGTTAAAAATCCTTTGATAGTTAGAAATCGAAAAGAGTAGATTAACGACCGCTGCCCGGATGAAATTCAGAACTTTAGTTACAGATCTACTTAAATTATATGTACCTTCCTCCAGGCCTAGTATGCCGCAGGAAGTTTAAAATACCTACTACGGATAACCGACAGCCTTCGACTACGTGGCAACAGACATTAACATGTCTGTTAGGATACCAAGATTCCAGTATTCCAAGTACAGCATGTGAAAGGTATAATATGAACATTAGCGCTTCAAAAACAGAAAGAAGAAAGATTAGCAGATTACCAGGCCCACTTAATATACATGTAAACAAAATAACACATAGGAAGTATTCTTTCAGAAGATGGAAATCTTAATATAACAACATTAACAAGATGTCAGAAAGCCCTTGCTGTGAATTATCAACTGCCACCACTGCTTAAACACTCAAACGTCCACTTGGTAAAGCAGCAACATCCGTAACAAATATATTTATTCCAACCCTGTTCTACCATTGTTTAACATTGTACTTATCCAAGGAACAGGGTAGACATGTTGCACCGTTTGAGATGACATTTCTAAGAAAGTGGAGTCAACAAGGGAGATACAAATAATGACGATGATATTAAACATCTTGTAGCAACTAACCCCGATGTGCTGAATACATATCCAGACATAAAATATAATGGTTTGATCGTATCATTAGAATGCAATCTGATCAACTACCGTTGCACGTCTACAACAAAAGAAGACTGGCTACACGACACGAGGAAGGGCGCGTGTCAGATGGATAGATGACAGAAGTGAAAGCCTACAGTGACGCTGGATCACAACAAGATACGTAACACACTTGGCCAAAGGAAGGCGACTTCCCAATGGCGTTCAACAAAATAATTAAATGAAAAAGTAAGCCACGTTTGTATGGCCTGTTCTTATTTTGAACATGTATGTCATGTCTTTCAGTCAACAGGGGCCCATACTAAGATGTTTGAGAACCATTGGTCATGACCTACGAGAGACGTGACAGCATATATATACATAATTAAGAATGTTTTTTTTTATCACCCTCACTCCTCATATTGAATAATATTATTCATGATCCATGTATGGATAATATATGTCCATACATTTGTCTTATACACTGTCTGGAAAGTGGACATCTCTGACAAATGACGGCAGAAATCGCCATTACGAAAAACAAAATTAGGATAAAATGATTTTGTGTGCCGTGCAACAATGTCATGCTTTTACAAATCGCATTCTTTGGAAAGTATTTATATTAATATTGGAGAAATAAGAGAGATAATTCAATGCATTTTTTGGGGTGTTTTGTTAAATTGGGCCATTAACACTTAGAAGGGAAGGGGTGGAGGGATTGTTGTGGGTTATAGGGGTTGGAAAATCCTTTCAAAATAGACACATGAAAATATCAAATATTGTCGCGTGATATTCTCCTACAATCTTCATAAACAATGATACAACAGGAATAACGTCTTTTATATCATGGTACTTAATTACATGCCGTGTCCAGTGTTCTGCCACAGTGATCGCCTGGCCGCTACATTCCAGTATGTCATTCATCGTGAATACGTGTAGTACATATGGGAAGGTCACCCACCGTACATATGTGTGGTAGATGTGGGCAGATCACCCACCGTACATGTGTGAGGTTGATGTTGGCAGGTCATTCATCGTACATGTGTGTGCTTGATGTTGGCAGGTCATTCATCGTACATGCGTGTAGTAGATGTTGGCAGGTAACCCATCGTACATGTGTGTAGTAGATGTGGGCAGGTCCCCCATTGGTCATGTGTGTAGTAGATGTTGGCAGGTCACCCATCGTACATGTGTGTAGTTGATGTGGGCAGGTCACCTATCGTACATGTATATACTAGATGTTGGCAGGTCACCCATTGGTCATGTGTGTAGTAGATGTTGGCAGGTCACCCATCGGTCATGTGTGTACCAGATGTGGGCAGGTCACCCATCGGTCAAGTGTGTACCAGATGTGGGCAGGTCACCCATCGGTCATGAATGTACCTGATGTGGGCAGGTCACCCATCGGTCATGTGTGTAGTAAATGTGGGCAGGTCCCTCATTGGTCATGTGTGTACTAGATGTGGGCAGGTCCCCCATTGGTCATGTGTGTACTAGATGTGGGCAGGTATTCCATCGTACATGTGTACTAGATGTTGGCAGGTCACCAATTGGTCATGTGTGTAGTTGATGTGAGCAGGTCCCCCATTGGTCATGTGTGCAGTAGATGTGGGCAGGTCACCCATCGTACATGTGTGTAGTAAATGTCGGCAGGTCATGAGGTATTCCTGGTCCTGGGCAGAGCAGCAAGTACATATATCATCTCATCAAGTTATATCTGCATCGACTGACCCCAGACCAAAGTCTAATTACAGTTCATCATAGTGGAAATGGTAGGTGTGCTACTGGCGCAGTCTCCTCCTGCAGCTGCATCCATAGTGTATGTTGTGTGTCGTGCCATTTTCGATTTGATGCTCTACATGGCCTCCCCGGAGATGATTTTGTTGTTTGTACGAAACTCAGAATAGATTTAGCCTCGTTTTCTGCAGTTGGTGTCTGTACCTTAAGGGTTGTGGATAGTTTGTCTGTTTGTATATGTCAACTTCCGCAGGAACGCTCCTTCCGCTCCAGTGGATAGAGGGATGCTATAGCAAGTATGGGGCGTAATGTTTCAATAGGGGTTGACTTTGGGCACGCAGTCACGATCCGGACTGTCTTCCCTTCGAAATACTTGAAGTCCTGGTATTCAAACATGTATGTTAATGCCTGTTGTCAGGTAGCTGAAGGATATCGGCTTGCCGTAGTAGATATTTTAAATTTCCTGCGATTTACTAGGCTTGGGGGAAGGTATAAATAGTTTGGGTAGATTTGCAACTAGAATTTTGTCTTTCCAGCAGCCGTTAAATTTCGATTTCTGTAAAGGGATTTTTAACGTGCTCGACATTGAACACGGTAGTCCGATCTCGTTACCTAGTGATCAGGCATTACCAGAAGATTCACTTGAAAAAATCCCGACTCCATCCTGATTAGAACCCGGGACCTACGGCACACAAGGCGGATACCTTACGTCGAGATCGCTGAGCCCTCCAGGCTGTTTCGCTGATGACAATATCAACATGCTTGGCATGTGTGGACTTTGTCCATACTTACGCCACGTATTCCGTTCCTGAGAACCAATAGGGCAAGTGCTGATGTCCAGACGGGAGATGGCTGGACTCCCCATATTGTGCAAGTAAGTCTGCAAATAACGTTGTTCCTTGCACATATTTTCTGTTTAACGTCCTGACAATGTGTTTTGAAAGACACTGTGCTGTCTAATTTATCACTCATGTATTTGGGACCTCGCAGTGTTTCAGCTCGTGGGCTTGTCATATGATTTTTAATATCCTGTTGGCATCTCTGAATCTCAGATGGGATACACCCACTTGGGTTTTATTTAGGTTTGGTATAAGATACTTAGCATGATAATACTATCCTAGTTGGGTTTGGTATAAGATACTTAGCATGATAATACTATCCTAGTTGGGTTTGGTATAAGATACTTAGCATGATAATACTATCCTAGTTAGGTTTGGTATAAGATACTTAGCATGATAATACTATCCTAGTTGGGTTTGGTATAAGATACTTAGCATGATAATACTATCCTAGTTAGGTTTGGTATAAGATACTTAGCATGATAATACTATCCTAGTTGGGTTTGGTATAAGATACTTAGCATGATAATACTATCCTAGTTGGGTTTGGTATAAGATACTTAGCATGATAATACTATCCTAGTTAGGTTTGGTATAAGATACTTAGCATGATAATACTATCCTAGTTGGGTTTGGTATAAGATACTTAGCATGATAATACTATCCTAGTTGGGTTTGGTATAAGATACTTAGCATGATAATACTATCCTAGTTGGGTTTGGTATAAGATACTTAGCATGATAATACTATCCTAGTTGGCTTTGGTATAAGATACTTAGCATGATAATACTATCCTAGTTCATCAAGGGTGATAACCAGCTTGCGTTCAACCGGCTCGAAATTGAGTCCGTGTATGGTGGCTACCCTGTCGTCATCACATATAAACCGTCTCGTCCCTGTGTTCTTCGGTCGGTCATTTGTGTATATGTTGAATGACATTCGTGTATATGTTGAATGACATAGGTGTATATATTTAATGACATTCGTGTATATGTTGAATGACATTCGTGTATATGTTGATTGACATTCGTGTATATGTTGAATGACATTCGTGTATATGTTGATTGACATTGGTGTATATGTTGAATGACATTGGTGTATATGTTCAATGACATTGGTGTATATATTTAATGACATTCGTGTATATGTTGAATGCTATTCGTGTATATGTTGAATGATATTGATGTATATGTTGAATGACATTGGTGCCAGTACACTACTTTCTTTTCAAGGTCATTTTTTGGGGTCATCGTCATCTGTTTTTTCTTCCTAGGTTGACGTAGAAAAGTATGTTGTGAAGTATGCATCTAACTAGTGTGAATAAGATGTCAATATCCTGTTAATTGGTATATTTTATCCAGTAGTTGTCGGTGGCTTACTATGTCGTCCGTGGTTGCTAAGGTCAACAAACGCCACAGCTGTTATATTTCTCTCGCCTATATCTATTTTCAATTGGGTCAATATCAATATTTGACAAAAGCATGATTTTCCGGGTCTGAGCCTAGCTTGATCTTGGAGTAATATTTCACCCTCTGTCCGGCTGATACGGGTCAGGACCATTTTCTTGCATACCATGTAAAGGTAGCATAATAGGGAGATGGGTTCGTAGATTTTGGGTTCGGCTGTGGCTTTCCCTAATTTGTGAAGTGCAACTATGCGAGTCTTTCTCCATATTTTTCGATCATGGTAACATTATAAAGCAATGTTGAAAGAGAGAGAGAGAGAGAGAGAGAGAGAGAGAGAGAGAGAGAGAGAGAGCAGAGCGTGGTGTAAGGATGTAAATCGAACACACATTGGTTTGCAATCCCAACATACCAGGTTATAAGTCACTTCTTGTTCAGCTGACTGTGCATGTCGGGTTTTTTTCTCTCGGTATGACCACTTCTCCATGTACAGAAAAGATTTACAAAACTACTGTACTGCAGAGCTATCGTAATGAAACACACACATACAAATACATATACTAATCAATACACTGAACATACGCCATGATATAATCTAAAAATCTACAGTCTGTGGTTGAAAGGGCTGTGCCTTCGCCAGTAGAATTAAGAAAAACAAACATTTAATAAAACCCCATACAAGCCACGTCGAGTACAATACTATAGTCGAGTACAATACTATAGTTGAGTACGATACTATAGTCGAGTACAATACTATAGTCCGTCTTTTAATTCATGAACAAGATCTGAAGGAATTTTCTACTAAACTGCATATCAGAGCCAAATGATTTTTCCTATGTAGCCTTAGAATATCTATGATGCTAAAACATTGATATTTAGTCCATAGATGTTAATACATTTGGACATTGAAGAATTATTTTGATCTTTCATGACCATTGTAAAGAAATGGCATTAAATATACGATTTTCCAGTATGCAGCTTAATTTCTCATCGCATTTTGTCCATAGGCGTATCTCCTTAATGTCTTGATAGATCAATTGATTGTTTGTGTTGCGCTTTATAAACAATCGTAAAAATGGGAACAATATGCAACAGTTAGTACAGCCCTTCGGCCATCCTTAGACATCAAAGGTTGTATCAACTGCGCAGCTAATTTTATGTTGTGTAACGCATTTGAATATTGCAATGTATTTGTTGTCATTGTATGTACACCTAATTGTTTTAATAAACATATGCTAATTAATCCAAGTCTGCTAATCAGTATGTCCACAAAAGATGATATTAATCATCCGAATCTGTCGATTCAAAGAGGTGAATAAATGTTATTGGCTGGACAAATTGTAATCCTTTTCGTTGCCAGTACTGTTCTTCTTCCCGGAGCACGTGTTCAATATACTTCTTCTAGAACTGAATGTCTATTTTTGAAAGATACTCGCGTATCAGCACTTCAGCATCAAACATTTAAAATGTCCTTTTTTTGTTCGGCAACTTGAATTTTTATTTAAGCCCACAAGCTCTATAGGGTTAATATGTCCATGATATGCAGTTAGTTGCAGAGAAGTGTGATCGTACTCTTCAATAATTTTTGTCAATATGATACGCCTTTGTCTTATTTGTCTTCCTCACAAGCTGCAACAACTCTGGCTCAAATACGTGTCTTTGAAATTCACTTTTTCCTTAGCTAGCCATGTCCTAATTTGAAATTTTGTATTTCATGCAGTTAATATTTTGTCTTCCTCTGATACTGCATTGAGATATGATGTATTATCCATTGCTAGGCCTGACGGTCTATCCCGAATTGGAAGCAGATCATTCTTTATCCAGTGTCTCAAAATGTGTTTTTTTTCATTTCAGTTTGTAGTCAATACAGTCGTTACTATTTGATTGGAAAATAAGTTCAGCGTAATGGACAAGTCCGTTTTCACTGCTTCCGGTATACGTTAGTATTATGCGCTACCCTTTGCTGCTTTTAATTTGTCTTTTCTGTTCACCGTCAACTGATTGCCATTCTTTACCATAGGGTAAAGACTTAGGATTCATCGAAGTATATACTATAATAGCCTCGTATACGCCGTTCACATATCTGTCTCAGGTGTTTGCTTCGGGGAGCAATGACATGTGGCTTTTCACATATTATATTCCTGCCGCCTTGTTTTCCTGAATGTAAATCCGGCAGCTCTTACAATTTTCCAAAGAGTACTTTTGGAAACTTCAATACTGCAATCGGATTGCAATATTAATTTTAATTTCCAGAGAGTAACAAGCTGATTTTTCGTCAATAGTTTCAATATCTTCCGTTTTATGACATCTGTGTCGAAATCGTCAAATTCCCTTTTCCTTTCTTGCTTGATATGAGTGCACTCCGTACTGTCCAATTCAACCGCAAAAGGATAATCTATCCAGTCCAAGCGCCAATTGCGTTCGTTTCTCTGGGTCACAAATATCGCAATATAAAAGATAAATCTTAGATTCTCCGCTGAAGAACTGCTATAGTAAAACTGTAACCTTCTGCATTGTTTTAAATGTGCACTTCAAACTCATTTTGAAAGTTTTGAAAAAGCAACTATATGTTACAATAACCATACCACAAACTATTATTGCGTATACGCCTAATAGACAGTTTCACATGAATGACTTTCGTTGTTTTTCTCATTTGACAAAGTGCCTAATTCGTGCATGGGAACATCATGAATGTGTATTTACTGAGCCTATTTGAAAGTCAAAACAAGTATTTTTAAACAGTTCGTTTGTGTACCTTAAGCATATTAAAATTGTCAAATTCACCGGTTGCTTTTTAATATGGACTAATGAATACATTTATAAAAAAATATCAAATTTCTTAGAAAAACAATTTCCACAACGTCATGGATATTTTAAGGCCGCATGCAAAAAGTCATTTGGATCTGACATGCAGTTTAGTAGAAAATTGCTTCGGACCTTGTTTATGAATTAAAAGACGGACTATAAATTTCTATTCCTAAACGTCGAAAGAAAATGAAGAGAGTAATTTGTATAAATTAATAACACAACGAAGTATATATATATATATATATATATATATATATATATATATATATATATATATATATGTATATATATATATATATATATATATATATATATATATATATATATAAATATTTAAATATACATTGAAAATTCATCCTTCCTTAGAACATGAAAGGGAAATAAGCATGAAGAATCACTCTTCACCGATTTCTATATTGCCCAACTTGTTAAGATCACCTGATGAGACTACAGTTTCCATTATTTTTATTCTTCTCACTCTTCTCTTCTGTTTTATTAGTTCACACGCAGCGCCTGTCGTGTTTGTGTTAATATGTCTCTTTCTGGAGGTGTCTTATCCACATCACAGTTGCTTTCGTTACCTTCAGATCTATAGTCTTATTAGTTTACATCGTGGTGTTGGTCACAATATTATTATTGTACCTAGTCATCAGATACAGAATACGCAGAAATCGGTCCTTGAAGGTCTGCAGTTTGAATGTAATGCTCGTCGATAGGAATAACACCTTGGCTTTTAATACAATAGTACCGTGATCTATTTCCGTTATCGTCCACCCCAGTCTACCCAGTTGTAATTTGGTGTCTGGCTTATTCTTATGAAGGAAATGTATCCAGGAAGATAAGTGTCCACCCAACCTCACAAAAAGCCGAGACCTATGAAGTCTCCAACACTTCATTCAGGACGGTCTGCCAGGAAAGCAACTTTACTTTTGTACAACAAAAGAAACGAACGAATTATGTTCGGCAAAAATAAATATAATTATGTTTGTTTTTGTTTGCCTTATTTTCTAATACACAGTGTCCTGAATTGGGTTCCGCGCTTTAACAGTTGTGTGCACCCTGCTACAGCATCCATTTTTAAAATGATGTACTTTACACATGAATCTTAAAAAGTGCCAGTTTGGATTGCGAGCCGCGTCACTAAGCCTTTCTCCATCACACCCCCTCTCAAATGGGTATTAATGGCTATGTCTTATTGCTCTTCAGTTTCAACCAAGTTGACTCCATCGTTTCTATACATATTGTTATAAAAATACCATTCTTTCCGAGTCCGTACAATTCACTGACTCTATTGCAAAAATAACGCATCTTCGGTGATCGAAGCCAACATTAAGTCTCCAAAACCACAAGGGTCTAGACTCAAATTCGATTTTCCTTTCCCCCTTGAAGAAAATACCATTAACGCAGGACCAATACCCGAGGCTTTAGTAGCACAACATATAATCCTGACGCATTTCCTACCAGATCTGTTAAACCATTATGTGCTCAAATGATTACATTTCACGAGTGTGCCATTCAGTACTTCATGGAAATAAGACGAAGTCGATAGTTGCCTGATAAATTGGTATCGACTGTCGTATCGCTGGAAACTAATTCATCTTTGTAAAAACAGGATTACTAAACGACCGATTTTAATAGATACGGAAAGCGTGTATTCACCTCTGCACATGTATGTATGTATGTATCTATGTATGTATGTATGTATGTATGTATGTATGTATGTATGTATGTATGTATGTATGTATGTATGTATGTATGTATGTATGTGTGTGTGTGTGTGTGTATGTATGTATGTATGTATGTGTGTGTGCGCGCGTGCGCGCGTCTGTTTGTCTTTCTGTCTGTCTGTCTGTCTGTCTGTCTGTCTGTCTGCCTGCCTGCCTGCCTGCGTGCGTGCGTGCGTGCGTGCGTGCGTGCGTTCGTGTGTGTGTGGGTGGGTGGGTGGGTGGGTTTGGGTGGGTGGGTGGGTGGGTTTGGGGGTAGGTATGTAGGTATGTAGGTATGTATGTATGAGGATGATAAACTTACCTGTAGAAACTGCTTTCGAGGAGATAGTGTTAAAACTCTTCAGTGTCTTGTCTCACTGTTATTGCTAAAGCTGAATGACCAGCCCATCTCCTCGATGCAGTAATTACTGAACTTAATCCAAATACACATTTAGAGACCTTGCAGCAACTTTGAGTATTGCACCTGGGTTCTTGAGTTATACGCTCAAGCCGCTGTGTAGCTAATGTGCGTAGGGTGAAGGTAGAGCCAAAAATACTTTTCAGCGTTGTAGTGGAGTTATTGTTCTAATAGTTATACAATGCGTATTCATTTTAGTACAGCCATTGTTCTGGTAGGTTTTACAATAAGTATTCACCGTGGTGCAACCATTGTTCTGGAAGGTTTAACAATGCGCATTCATTGTGGTGTAGCCATTGTATTCATAGTTTTACAATGAGTATTCACTGCGGTAAAGTCAATGGTCTCATCGCATGCGAAGAGCTTACAGAGTAGCCATTGTTCTGGTAGGATTTACAATAAGCGTTCTTCTTCTTCTTCTTCTTCTGCGTACACAGTCAGACAGTAACCATTATTTTTTCGAAAAAAGCGGCGGTCATCCTGAGGCTCTCGCCAGTCATCCTGAGGCTCTCGCCACTGCCATAGAGCTTGTCTTGCAGTTCCACTGGTAATGTCCACATTTGCTCTCTCTGATCCTCGTATGTCGGGCAGTTCTGCAGCAGATGTTCAGTGGTCAATTTACCAGTACCGCACGGGCATTCGTCGGTACACCCTATCTTCAATTTGTTGAATAGGTGGTACCTCAGTCTGTTGTGGCCAGTGCGAAGTCTGAAGACAACGACCTGCTCTCTTCGGTTCAACTGGTAATAGGCATCGTTTTTGGTGTAATCAGTATGTTCGGTTTCCCATTTGGTCATGTATCTGGCTTTGATAAGCCGTTTTGACTCTTCGTACGTCATACTGGTATCTGTTTGTGGTAGTCTTGCACCTTCTTTTGCCAGTCTGTCTGCCTCCTCGTTGCCTTGGATGTTGCAGTGTGACGGAACCCACTGTACCACTACCCTTTTTGGTGCGGACTGCTGGCACAGTTTGCAGAGTGCTGCTCTTAAGTCATTAAGCTCAGTATTTTTCTGGCTTTTTAGCGCTGTGACTACGGCGAGAGCATCTGTCAGCAGGACTATATGGCTCTCATTTTCACTGTTTGTCACCAATAAGCGTTCAATTTAGTGTAGCCATTGTTCTCATAGTCTTACAATCAGTGTTCAATCTAATGTAGCTATTGCTCTTATAGTTTTACAATGAATATGCAATTGCGTGTAGCCAGTGGTCGCAATGTTTTACAATGAGTGTTCGTTGTAGTGTAGCCATCGTCTTCATAGTTTGAGAACGAGTCTTCATTGAAGTGGTGCCGTTGTTCTGGTAGGTTTAATAATGGGTTTTCACTAAAGTGGAGTCGCTTTGATTGAGGATAAGAGACTAGCCTCTTAAAGCGATGAACGGAAACGTTAGGCGATCGAGTCTTGCAAGTTTCAAGCGACTCCTGGTCTCAAGGAATTTGGGACCAGAGCGTCTGCATCCAGAGGTACCCCCACTCGTCTCCACTTATGGTCCAAGATACTTCGGGACCAGAGAGTGAGGTTGATGACCAGCGCAGTTTCTTCTTCACTATAATCCAATACAGCGCAAGTTATATCATCAAGACAAAACCATCTGATGATGTCGTCAACATCGCGTGCAACGGGCAACTAACGAACGGTATAGCATTGTTCGTGTAGGTTATGAAACGAGTATTCATTCTGGTGATGCCGTTATTCTGGTAGTATTTTACAAGTGTTCGCTGGGGAGTAAACATTGTAATAGTAAAGTTTGCAATAATAGATTCAGTACAGATTTCAGTCATGACTGACTATAGGATTATATGACTTATAGGCTAAATAAAATATATATACATAAGTTTTGTTTCCTTTTTACTTGCGACGTTGTCTTTTCACTTCTCTGCATTGCAAAAGCTTCTCTTCATCAAGTGTCCTTCAGGGTACATTTCCCTTGGATCGGTTTGCAGCTTCGTCTACGCAGGATGCCAGACTCATGTCCATAGCCTTCATATCACGCTTACACACATCTTTGAACCTCTACTGTGGTCGGACGACTGTTTGTGTGTGTGTTATCCGTTAACTGTTCATAGCGGATATCGTTGGGAAAGCAAGGATCTTCCATGCCATGACCATTATCAAGTCATCATAGTCGTCGCTGTCTAAGGACAGAGTACATGCTCAAGAAACCGGAGCGAGAGTGCACCACCGCATTCGTTATCCTGTCCTTCTTTGTAATTAAAAGAGTGGATCGCAGGCGCCATAGATGGAAGATGTTATGCCTGTGCTCTTGTTAGGCATAGGTAGTCCAAGTCTCGCTACCATATATGAGGCTGCTGACGAAGAATGCATTGTACACCATGACCTTACTTTTAATTGTCAGTTTTTAGTTTTTCCAAACACGCGTTATGAGACGAGCAAATGTATCGGAAATGGCAATGCGATTGTCTGTCTCTCGGTCTAGAGAGAGCTTGTGGTTGATGATGGATCACAGTTGTCTGAATTGATGCGCATATGCCAGTTCATAATTATCGACGCTAAAAGTTATCGGGGTATCGACCTTCTGTCCCAGCACATTTGTTTTATTGATACTAATTGTGAGACTCACATCTTTGTAAACCTGGGAGAAGCGATCTATCAATCGCTGAAGTTCCTGCTGAATGTGAGAAACAGTAGCAGCATCATCAGTGAAAACCAAGTTCCTGTTGCTGATCTTCCTGATCTTCGTTCTGGCCTTGAGACTTGCAAGGCTAAACAGCCGACCATCCTACATAGTGTGACTGCAGATTCATTCATTTGTATTACCAAATGCGTATTTTAGTAACAGAGCAAAGAAGATTCAGAACAGTGTCGGGGCCAGAACTCAGTGCTGCTTAACACCACTTTGAATAGCAAATGATTATGATATGTTACCATCAAATTTAATTGTTCTTGTCATGCCCTGATGCCTTCATGGAGGGATATTTTTAGCCGAAGTAGTTTGCTTTGGCAGCCTATTTTAAAGGACATTTCCAAGAGAACATTGCTACTAACCAAATTTAATTGAATGGATAATGAAAGACATATAAAAGGCGGATGCTGCTCACGTGACTTTTCCCGAAAGTTGGCCGAAGAGAGAAATCATGTCGATCGTTTGATCGTTTCATAGATTCAATGTTAGCAACAACTTCCGGTCGAGCGCCGTAAGTGGCCGCTGACACGTCAGTTTAGGATATTCTGTGATATTTCATCTTCTTCCGAAACTCAAATGAGTTCAAGAAATGTTTTATCGACGGAACACCTCACGAGAACCGTACTACAGGTGGTATATGTGTAATAAGATATATATATATTTGATAATATGCCGTATTCAAGTTGTGGTCGAACTCTAAGCCCATCGTCCCCTATTCCCGACTACACGTGAGCGCAAAATTGCTGGGCCGTGCAGCGGAAATGCACACGTACTCTCGAGGCACCTTGCTGACACTTAGACCGGATGTGTATAGGGGTCACTCATTACCACTGGAGGTGACAAGACGTCTTGCCTCCCTTGGAGTCCTTGTCAGTGAGAGACCAAAACAAACTTACGGAAAGAAAAAGGGCAGGAGAGATAGTAAAAGAAAAAGTAGGAAGCCAAAAACAGGGAAAGCTTTTTTAGATTTGCCATGCCCTGCTCAAGCCCAGCCAGCTAAGCTAAGCAGGAAACTTGTCACCAGGCTACCACGATAGGAAATTCCCTGAGCGGTGTAGACCGCACATAACACGGTGAGGCACTTGAGCAGCCGTGGTCATCAACTGCACCCGAGTTCATATCCAGTCGTCCTGACTTGTCTTGCCACTGGTTAAAGTTGTACGGGCGAAAGAGCGCAACGAACTGCACAACTCTTCCTCATTTAAATCAAATTAATCGCGCAAGTCATTCTCTTTTCATTTATCCAGTACTAAAACAGTCGAGCTCTGTGACGAGGGGCGAGCGACGAAGCGAAGAGGGTAAGTCCGCTGACAAGCTAAACTACAGTCAGAAAGCTGCGTCAGCTGTGGGTCTCCTGGCTGAGCAATTAAGCGGATGAGATACATGGATTTGCAGACAATCATGATCACCGTCTCGCGAAGCGAACATTCCATGCTTTCACTGCCTGCAAGTATGCAGATACCAAATCGGACTCGTCAGCCATCTCCGCGCCCATCCATAACCCGGATTTATAGAATACTCGACTGGGAGGACTGACTAGGTGAAAAAAGTAAGAGTCCTCATCACTCGTAATGGACGAACAACATGTTAGCACAAATATATTAGCTGGTAAAATATAGATTTGTTGGTACTTACTTGATGTGTTCGACAACTTCAAAGAATGTTGGACCAGAAATCAAACACAATGAATGCTCTTTGCTACAATTAGATCTTCCATTGCACACATTTCCTAAAAATATTTTAGTAGAAACAAAGCTGATTTGCAAAACGCATACACAATGCATTCATTGAAATTTCAGAGGCATTTTTTCATTCTACAGATAGATCACATAGTAATCACGATATAGTAGATGATAAAGTAAAGATAAATTAGTTAATATAGTAAAGATATATTAGTTGATATAGTGAATATATATTTGTTGATAAAGTACAAATGCATTTGTTGATAAAGTACAAATGTATTAGTTGAAATAGTAAAGATATATTTGTTGATAAAGCAGAGATATATAAGTTGATTATAAAGATATATTAGTTGCCTCAAACCTATTATTTGATCATTGAAAAGGATACAAATGGAGACAAAACTTATGTTTCTCACAGACATAGGAACGGAAGGACAGAACACCAAATTGGTTCATTGAATCTGTATTGTTATTTAGCTGAATAGTCACAACATACTGAGTTAAACATGATACCGAAGATGGAAGTGTGGACCGAAAGGTGCAAATATCGCAGCCAATCTGTAAATCTAGCGACACAACACATTCTGTTCTATGGACTCTGAATTTAAAAAATCAATTCAGACTAAAAAGAAATTCTACAAGACATGGCTCACGTACAAAACGCAGGAAGATTTCTTACCATACGACAAGATTAAAATATCAAATAATAATCAAAATCTCTATAGAAGGATCACGACAAAAATTTAGCGAACATCTAAAATTGATTTGCCAATATAGCCATATATATTTTTTATAAAAGTATCAAAGCAATGAGGTTAAGAGATGAGAGCTTCAATCTGACTTCAATCATTGACGACAAAAATAGATCCACAATATTTAACGAACACATCGAAAAATAGCGATTGAAAGAGCATGTCCCAAAACTTTCCAACCCACCAGGCACTCACAAGCCATCAGTATTTGTCTACAGAAATGCAGGTCACTTCTAACATGTAATTTTGATTCAATAAAGAAAAATAGATATTAAGAACGACTCTATCAATAAGTCGCCGAGTTTGGACAGTGAAGCTGTACGAACCTTTAGTAGAATAGGACTGAAGACCCTAGATGAAATCTTTACAAAAGGATTACAATAAAAAAACGAATATCCAATTACCAATCTGGAAGAAGATAGGAAATAACAGAAACGGTGATACAGAGGCATTTAGCTATTAAGACATAACCGGAAAAATGGGTGTTGAAATACGAGGAGTATTCAAATGAAACCGGACCAAACTGCAGCAAGTGAGCATACATACGATGCGCATGATGACATCACTTCTGGTGTAAACAGTACATACCAACCGTCAGTTTTGCAAAATTTCATTAACCTCTGACTCAAGTTTCCTCAGCAGACCGCTGAAAACATGGCGGGTGCCATACGGAATCAGTCCAGAGTTGATCACCGAGGGGTGATTCCGTTTCTAACAGCTGAAGGATGTCGACCACTTGACATTCATCGTAGAATGCAGACAGTGCATGGTGACAAAAGTGTGTTGAAGACAACAGTGAAAAACTGGACAACGATGTTTAAAGAAGGACGTGAGTTAACGAAAAATCTTCCGAGACCAGGTCAGGCGTATATTGTTGCGTTAACTTACATCATTAAGAGAATGGTCCACGGACGAGGTACATATAGGAAAGGGAGTAAAACAGGGATGCCCACTTTCATCTGGCCTGCTCTCAATGCGTAGTCAAACGTGACTATGGCTGAAGCAATGAAGAAATGCAATGTAGGGGTAAAGGTAAAGGACGAAAAACTGAAGGCAATAACATACGCTGATGACCAAGCCATTACAGCAGAGGCGGAATGTTCAATGAAATTAGCAACACTACAGGAAGCTATGATAAGAAAGTGAACATAGAAAAAA
The DNA here is from genome assembly GCA_036924085.1 of Ariolimax columbianus. Lineage (NCBI taxonomy): Eukaryota > Metazoa > Mollusca > Gastropoda > Stylommatophora > Arionidae > Ariolimax > Ariolimax columbianus. The sequence continues at coordinate 18,453,819 of JAVGWX010000006.1, forward strand.
TCAAGACAATGACCATAACCAAAGAACAAACCAGTGTAAGAGTAACCATAAAAGTGAAAGCAGTCGAGCAGGTATTACAATTCCCATATTATGGTTAAACCTGAACAGAAGATGCTCGATGGTGTAGAGAAATACGATCTAGAATTGCAATGTCAAAGAAAGTGTTTAGAGAGAAACAAGGAATCCTTACGTACAATAACATTAGTATGTCTCTAGGGAAAAGAATCTTATACACATATGTTTGGACTGTGACAATGTATGGCTCTGAAACATGGACAATAAACAAAAGGGTGGAAAAATAGTTGGAGGATTTGAGATGTCGTGTTAGCGAAAGATGGAAAGAGTGAGCTGGACGGAGAAAAATCAAATGAAAAAATATTATCGGAGATGGGAGAAGAGAGAAAGTTGATACGGAAGATACAGGAAATCGACTTGGCTGGTTGGGACATGATCTGCAGTCAAAAAGGTTTTGGAGGACATTATGCAGGGAAGGAGAGGGAGGGGAAGACCTAGAAATACCTTTTTGTCTCAAGTTTGCGGAGATATGGCTGTGAAGACGTATGCTGAGCTAAAGACGGCTGCGGAGAATAAGCAGAAATGGAAGGACAAAATCCATGAGCTTGCTGACCAGTCCTAGGACTGAATGACCTGCTGATTAGCAAATTACAGGACCGTGAGAATACAAATGTAAAAAACAATGATTGATGAAACCATATATGTTTTTGAAATAACCTGATGTGGCATCTGGAAGAAAAACGAATACTAATTCCACAGCAAGCCGGCTTTAGACAGCACAGATCCACTGAGGACCAGGTCATCCTCATAGCCCAGGAAAAAGAAGATGCCTACCAGGCACAGAAACACACAGTAGCGGTTTGGGTGGACCTGGAAAAGGCATTTGACAAAGTCTGGAAAGATGGACTTAGAGTAAAGCTAAGGAGAAGTGAAGTTTGTGGGAGAATGTACAAGTGGATCAACCACTACCTCAAACAAAGAACGGCCAGAGTCCAAGTACAAGGGCAGATGAGCAAAAAGGTGACACTCGAGCAGGGAGTACCCCAAGGGGGAGTACTGTCACCCACACTCTTCCTGGTGTATATAAACGACATTACAGAGACCATACCAAGAAGAGTCCATAGCTCAATGTTTGCAGACGATCTGGCTATGTGGACCTCTGAAAAGAATCTCACCATAGCAAGAAATCGGATGCAGCAGATCCTAACATCGCTGGAAGAGTGGGCGAACTCATGGCTGGTCAAAATAAACGAGGAGAAAACCACATGCACAATATTCTCGCTTTCAACAAAACCTCAAAATACCAAATTAAGTCTAAATGGTAAATTGCTGCAGCCAAACGACAACCCAAACTATCTGGGAGTCACATTTGATCGGCGCATGACATGGAAAAGTCAGATCGAGAGAAACCGAATGAGAGCCAGAGAAAGAATGGCAATCATGAGGAAACTTGCTGGCACAAGCTGGGGAGCAGACGAAGGCATACTAAAGAAACTGTACACTGGAAGAGTGAGACCAGTTCTTGAGTATGGCATTGCGGCATGGACAACAGCAGCAAAGGCGAACTTCGATAAAGTTAGCAAACTTCAAAACCAAGCCATGAGAGTTATAACAGGAGGCATGAAGTCAACGCCAATTGTAGAACTTGAAAAGATTACAAAACTGCAATCCATGACCGATAGAAGAGAATGCAGAGCCCAGCTGCAGTCAGAGAAACTCCGAAGACTGACTGACCATCCAATGCACCAGAGACTAAACAATTTGGGAAATGGGAAACTAAAGCGGATAAACTTTGCAGAAATAGCCAAAGCAAAGATGCACGAAGATCCCATAAACGCACTAACAACACCAAAACCCATCACTACTGTACGAAAACCTACCTGGAGGCAGAATATATTTCCAGAGGTGGTAGAAAATATACCAGGTATTGGAAACAAAAACTGCCAGAATGAAAAAGAAAGGAGAGATACTACCCTAAGCTTCATATCAAAAAGCTACCCAAGCATGGACTGGACCCATGCATACACCGACGGTTCTGTAACAAACACTACACAGAACGGAGGGGCAGGAGCATTCCTGAACCTACCAAATGGCAGACAAATAACACTGTCATTCGCTACTGGTAAGTACACAAGCAATTTCAGAGCGGAGGCAGAGGCACTGAGGGCGGCAGTGGAAGAAATGGTGACACACAATGAAAATGAAAGCCATATAGTCCTGCTTACAGATGCTCTCGCCGTAGTCACAGCGCTAAAAAGCCAGAAAAACACTGAGCTTAATGACTTAAGAGCAGCACTCTGCAAACTGTGCCAGCATTCTGCACCAAAAAGGGTAGTGGTACAGTGGGTCCCATCACACTGCAACATCCAAGGCAACGAGGAGGCAGACAGACTGGCAAAAGAAGGTGCAAGACTACCACAAACAGATACTAGTACGACGTACGAAGAGTCAAAACGGCTTATCAAAGCCAGATACATGACCAAATGGGAAACTGAACATACCGGCTACACCAAAAACGATGCCTATTACCAGTTGAACAGAAGAGAGCAGGTCGTTGTCTTCAGACTTCGCACTGGCAACAATAGACTGAGGTACCACCTATTCAACAGATTGAAGATAGGTGGTACCGACGAATGCCCGTGTGGCACCGAGAAAATGACCGCTGCAGAACTGCCCGACATACGAGGATCAGAGAGAGCAGATGTGGCCATCACCAGTGGAACCACAAGACAAGCTCTATGTCAGTGTCGACAGCCTCAGGATGACCGCCGCTTTTTTTCGAAAAAATAATGGTTACTGTCTGACTGCGTACGATAAAGAAGAAGAAGAAGATGTTAAGATGACTAACTCTTGAACAGCGGTCTTAAGTTTCTTTTTACGACATTCTCGAATGCTTACAGTGAGCATATTCTTTCTTACTTTGGTACTGCTAGGCGGAGCAGCTGCATTACACGTACTGAGGTACCACCTATTCAACAAATTGAAGATAGGTGGTACAGACGAATGCCCGTGTGGTACCGAGAAAATGACCGCTGAACATCTGCTGCAGAACTGCCCGACATACGTGGCCATCACCAGTGGAACCACAAGAGAAGATCTATGGCAGCGGCGACCCCTCAGGATGACCGCCGCTTTTTTCGAAAAAATAATGGTTACTGTCTGACTACGTACGAAGAAGAAGAAGAAGAAGAAGAAGAAATAACCATAGAAGTTTAACATAGAAATCGAAATATAATGCCAGAAAGCATCCATTGTGACCTATCAATTGTTATCACTTCTTACACATCAAAGCATCAGTTTGCAAATTTAACAACAACAAAAACAACAAATAAACAGTGTACTTAAAGCAAATATATGCTACCTTGCAGACTTGGTTTAATCCCAGAAAGATGGAGAAAAACAAAATTTTGTGAAATTAAATGTCTAAGAAAGGTAATTGTTGCCACAATGAGATTGAGAGATGAGAACATTAAAAAGGTGGTGGAAACCACGCCTTGTGGTTGAATTCATTTGTGCACAGAAATAAAGACGGTTCGAGTATCTCATGTTAATGCGACCTGATCAACCCCACTGCACGCTTAATAAGGAACCAGGAAGAGGCGCGAGAGTTGATACATGACATACGAGTAATAATTCAACGACACATACACGCAATGACTGAAACAACACACTTGACCCAAGAATAGCGGCTTAGCCGCTCCATGACGCTCACAGGCACAAGCAGGTGGATAACTGGGCTGGACTGAGGATGGATTAGTTGGTAACAAAGGGGAATTACTTAACAATAAATATGAATTCCATGTTAGTAAAGATGGATTGCTCGGTACTAAAGAAGGAATACTTGGCAATATAGATAGACTACTAGATAGGTATAGTAAGTTATTGCTCATCGCAAGCGATGATGGCCACATCATCAGACGGTTTTGTATTAATAATGTCATGTGCGCTGTATGAGGATTATGGCGGGGGTGAAATGCACTGATTATCAATCTTACTCTTGTCCTGAGTTACCTTGGATCAGTGGCAAGACGATTGGTCGAGACGACTGGAGGTAACTCAGGATGCTGGCACGTTGGTCTGTAACACCCTCTGATCCCGTGAGACCAGGGGTCGCTTGAATCTCGCGAGATTCAATCACCCACTGTTTGCGTTCATCAATATTAGCGTTCTCCTTTGTATTTGTCTTTCAAGTTTATTTTAATCATTGTCTTTGTTTTTTGTTGCTCTCATAAGTTTTGGTTATGCTTCCGCCCTCTTTGGCTAGTCTATCTGCTATCTTATTTGCATGTTTTTATTTGCAGTGAGCAAGAATCCGTTGCATTTGGACTGTGTTAAAATTGTAGCTGATTTTCCTAAGTGCCTCTATTAAGCTGTTCAATTCGCTGCTTTTGTTGTTTATGAGGGTCATTATGACTGATAGGGAATCTGTAAGGTGATCATCTTGTTTCTGGCTTGGTCTTTGTTTTCCACGACGGGTTTTGCAGCTGACCATAGTTTCACAGGTACATGAAGTGGCCCTACTTTTGATTAAATGTAGAACGTGTAGTCTAGTTGAATGTAAGTTGGAATACTTGACTAAGATTACAGCGTGCCAGGGTTCAAGTTCACGGATGGCAGACAAATAATCCAGGCTATGGTTCGCGCCTGGCTCGACCTCTTCTTCAGTTGACTCAGCTGTAATTGGATGTCTGACGTATGAGTTGCGAAAGGTTACAAACAGCAAGAAAGAGAATTGGCCACGACACCTCACATCGGCTGCGGCTTAGTACATGAAAAGTTATTTTCATCCCCGACGGCATTTGTTGACATGGACTGACCTTCCCCGCTACCTTTATGACCAAACAGGACCTTCCTTAGAAGCTGACATAAATAGTTGAGACCAAACAAAGAGCCAGTCATTCGGTGGCGAAGTCTCAGCATTGGTAAACGCCAACAGAGGTTGTTAAATATTCACTATGCCCACTTAACTTTCTTTCTTACAACTATCACTCCTTTACTCACAACCCTAATTAAAGCACTAACAATTATTGTAACTACTGCAAAAGAAAATGAATGTTTTTTGCACAAACATCCTACACATTAAATCAATAAACTAGGCCCGTGAATCGTAATCTGTTGTACATCAACCAACGTTAATGTCTCTCAAGAGTTTCGTGCAAATAGCACAGTGAATTCTCTTGAACTAGATTAACGCCAGGTTGGTGGTTCAACAACGGAGGAATAAGCCCTTGGTGATAGGTGTTTTCCTGTTGACGACAGTGGTTCTGTTACTGCAAATCTAAGTTCAAGAGCAACATCTTTGTTACGACGTGTTGTCGGAACGACAACTTCGTGTTTACAGTAACACGTTTCCTCCTGACGATTACACAGTCGAATGCAACTCCATCAAGCGTCGAATCAACAGGACACACAGTCAAATGCTTACATTTGCTTGGTTGAGATCTTTCCTTTCAGTGAGTCGAGTCTTCTTCGCTGACTTCTCTGTTGTACTAGAGCTATGGCTATACTATATCTCTGTTCTAGCTACTCAACTTCAGCCAATGTTTCTCGCTATGTCCAATTTATGCGATAAACTGTTCGGCAGTCTTCAATTCTGTGGTCTATCTCAAATACTCTAATCCCCTAGCTTATATACATTGCTTTCACCGTTTGGACCCATGAAGTAAATTTTTGTCTAGTTCTGACGCATAAACTTTTTTTTGAACTATCAAGCTGACTAAAGAAAGACAATTCTATATTGACCTAAAATATCGTCGGATTTTGTAGTAGGAACATTGTCAAAGAAATTCGAACAATGATTGTTCTATTAACTCCATCTTTCGGATAGGGTTCTAAAGTTATGGGTGGTTACCACGAATGCTATTTTCAGAGCTTCTCGTGGGAACCTTGTAGCTCTGTTACTCTGCATCTCTTTTACTCTGTAACTCTGATACTCCGAAGGCCATGTAAACGGAAGAATGAAAACTTGAAAACATTTGAGGGACTTTCTGGACTAAAGAAAGTGACACAGAGCTAAATAGCTCTGCAAGGGAAACAATTCACCAACGATAATCGTAGGCACCACTCTCCCCCGAATTACACACTCTACGTGGAATCACATGACTGGCAGACATGCCCCGTATGAAGGCCTAATGAACATTCATGGCACAAAATCAAGTCGGCAAAGCCTTACATGTGCTGTTTTGCCTTTTTAACTTAACTTAACGTCTTTATACTGGTTTAGAAGACCCTGCAGAGTCTGTATACAACCAGTTACATTTACACAACCTTGCTCTAAAAGCTATGCGCATCCAGTTTATTCTTAAATGCATTAACTGTCCCTGCCTCCACTACCTCCCCTGGCAATGCATTCCAAGCAGACACCACTCTCTGACTAACAAAATATTTCCTAATATCTAACCTGGACCTCTCTTTAGTCAGCTTGTAGCTATGCCCTCGTGTTATTGTAGGTGGCTGTGTTTAAAGAAAACTTGTTATAGTCTAATTTATCCATTCCTCTGATCATCTTACACACCTGTATTAAGTCACCACGAATTCTTCTCTCTTCGAGACACTGTAGGCCGGTTTTTCTGAGTCGTTCCTAATAACTGTAATTCTGGAATCCCACTATCATCTTTGTCGCTCTTTTTTGTATTCTTTCCAGCATGTTTATATCCCCTCTATGATAAGGACTCCACACCTGTGCACAGTACGCAAATCTAGGTCTAACTAAAGCTTTATACAGTTTGACGATCACTTCCTTGCTCCTATGTTTAATATTTCTTTTTATCATACCTAACATTGCATTTGCCTTTTTCACTGCTACCTTAACTTGCTCACTCACCTTTCCTGTATGATCTATTATAACTCCTAGGTCCCTTTCCTTATCTATCTTTCTAAAATTGTTTTCTCCCATTCTGTAATTATGTTCCATATTGGATCTACCCATGTGGATGACTGTACATTTATCTACATTAAACTCCATTTGCCAGTTTACAGACCATTCTCGAATTTTATCTAAATCCGACATCAATTTATCCACTTCCGCTTTAGATGAGACACTACTGCATAGTTTTGTGTCATCAGCAACTTTTGCAATCAGGGATCCCATATCAATGTCCAAATCATTTATATATATCAAGAACAAAATTGGTCCCAAAACCGAGCCTGTGGCACACCACTTTTCACTTCACACCACTCAGAGCACTCCTTATTTGTGCCCACCCTCTGCCTTCTTCCCGTTAACCAATTTTCAATCCATTTGGCAACTTCCCCACCTATTCCATGTGATTTTAACTTTCGAAATAATCTTTGATGAGGTACTCTATCAAAGGCCTTTTGCAAAGTCTAGATAAATAACGTCTACTGGCTCCCCTTTGTCTATGATCTTAGTAACCTCCTCCATGAATTATAATAGATTTGTTGAGCATGATCTCCCTCTAGTAAACCCATGCTGACTATTTCTAATTATATTAAATTTGTCTTAATGCATTACAATGTTTTCTTTTATTATTGACTCTAACAATTTATAGACTATGCTCGTTAAACTCACCGGCCTATAATTTGCTGGATCTGATTTTTTGCCTTTTTGAATAAGGGGATCACTCCTGCATCTTTTCAATCCCGTGGAACAATCCCTTTTGTAAGTGATTGAGAACATAATATAGCCAATGGTTTTGCTAGTTGGGCTCTAATTTCATACAGCAATTTTGGATGAATACCATCTTGACCTGGACATATATTCACTTTTAACCCACCAACTTTTTAAAAACCATTTCCTCTGTAATACAGATTGATCTTAATCCCGCTGTATCCATGTCTCTTTGAAAAATATCTATAGGCTCTGGGATCTTGGAGCAGTCCTCTTTTGTGTAGACTGTGCTAAAGTACTGATTGAGCAGATTAGCTGCCTCCCTATTCTCACTTATTATTTTCCCTGTACTGTCTATGAGAGGGCCTACTTTGTCTTTCGTTCTTTTTTTATTTCTAACATAAGTGAAGAAGCTTTTACTGTCAGTCTTGATCCTCTGAGTAAGTTTTTTTTTCAAAGTCTATTTTTGCTGTTTTATTCGCTTTCTGAGATATGTTCTGCTTGTCCAAATTTTTTACATATGTTTCTTTTGATTTACCTGCCTCTATATATTTTTTCCATGCTTTATTTTTTGCTCTTCTACATTTCACTACAAATCTAGTAATCCACTTTTTACGCTTGGGGTTTACCTCCCTACATGGAACACATTCCTCTTTTAGCGTTTCTAGAACTGTTTTAAAACTCTCCCACTCCTGTTCAACATCTGTTTCTACGACAATATCTTTCCAGATTATGTGGTTCGCTGCCTCTTTCATCCTCTTAACATCTGCCTTAGAGTAGTCGTATGTTCGCGTGTTTATGTTTACTTCTTTCCCTGCAATAAGATCCCAACGGATGATTTGATGGTCACTTGAGCCAAACAGTTCCCCAACGGTAACGTTTTCAATCATATTTTCCTCTGTAGTAAAAACTAGGTCGAGTATGTTTTTGCCTCTGGTGGCTGCTTCTACATGTTGAATTAAAAAATTATCCGTTATGCACTTAACAAAAGATTTAGACTCTACAAGTGCATCTGCCATATCCCATTTTATTTCTGGAAAGTTGAAATCTCCGATTAATAATAATTTCCCTTCACTTGCCTTTGCTATGCTACTAATCAGCTCTTCATCTTCCTCTTTTTGACTTGATGGACATCTATAGCACACTCCAATCACTGTTTTTTCACCCCCACTTTCTATTTCTGCCCATACACTTTCATTTTTGTTACCACATGATAAATAATCTTTGATCGTTATATTAACATAATTTATACAGTATAATAAAACGCCACCACCCTTAGTCTTGTCTCCAACTATCCTATCTTTCCTTAACATTGTATATCCCTCAATTTCAAGTTCACTATCTGCAATCTCCTCCAATGTCCATGATTCTGTTAACCCTATTATATCTGGTTTTTCTTCTTCTACATACAGTTTCAATTCTTCTCTTTTGTTCGGTTTGATTAAAGGTTTGCCTTCCTGGATTATACTGGTGTAGGCACGTCTCTTTCCGCCATAGACCAGAAACCTTTGGCCGATATCAGGACGTATTAGCCAGTGTATGGATGCGTGTGTATATCTGTTTATAACGTGGACATATTAGCCAGTGTATGGATGCGTGTGTGTATCTGTTTGTAACGTTGACGTGTTGGTCAGTAGTGTGGAGCCGTGCCAAATCTACTTCAACCAAGATATACGAGCACGGATGCTGACTCGTGAAAGGTTCGCCATTGAGATAAATCTGCTACCGAGAACATTATGATCATCTTCTAAATAAATATTGATAGTTTCAGATCTATGGCCACGGAACTGCTTAAAGATCAATGAGTACATTTAGCTTAACCAGGAAATCGTGCAGAGCTGTTTGTCGGTTCTAAGGTCACACGATGTGGACATGCTCCGGTCGAAACAAATATCGAGTAATCTGATAGTTATAAATGACATACATTAGAGGTTGAAAACGTTTAAACGTATGAGAAACAGCCATCATGTCTAGAGAACTGACAGATGTATCAACATATTCATAACCAACAGGTGCTCAAGTTTAACGTATGAAGTCTACTTTGAAAATGCTAATTTAAGAAGAGCAATAATGGCAGGCGATTTAAATACGAACCCTCCACCGTGAGTGTTATCAAGACACCAACCCATCAGGCCAGTTCATTGAAGAACTGAATAACATTATCATCCCCCAACATAAGAAATCCTTACCAACCCTATTACACAAAGCCAGTTGAACCAGCAGTCGTTAGATCTAACACTCCAGACATACATGACCCGTGTCAGAAAAGAGTAACGGTATTCACACCAATCAGGCATGCTTTAGAAGGGGTAAACAAGCATTGATCAATAAATGTACTACTTGTGGAGATCTCTGACAAAACAGGCCATCTCCCAATCTCAGAAATGCTTGACCGCCGCCGAGTTTCTTTGTTCGATCATGTTGTACGGCTGGACCAGGAAACCCCGGAACACAATACACTACACAAGTCGTTCACAGAGCGAAAAGACTTCCCCTGACCGGATGGAGGTGTAGAAGAGGCCGTCCCCGCACCGTATGCCTCCAGCATATATCAACCTCCACCTCCACCATGGACGAAGCCTGGAACCACACTGTAGCAGTGGTTCATAGATGTGGCCGATCTCCGCCCTAGACGAGGCCTGGAACCACACCGTATCAGGGGGTCATTGATGTGGCCGACCTCCGCCCTAGACGAGGCCTGGAACCACGCCGTAGCAGTGGGTCATGGATGGGGCCGACCGACCCAACAGGCTTCAGATACCTAAGCAAACCTTATTATTGACGTATTCAATCTCAGTCAGGCAGAATTTAGACCGGGTAAACGGGAATTGATCAATAAATGGACACTTATACTTGTGGTCAGTAAAAAATACAGTTTTCCAACCTAATCAGGCAGGCCTTAGAAGTGATAGACACACACTCCATTAATTATAACACAACTGCTATTAGCAACCACATTGTTGCTGTCTGCCAAATTACTGAAACATCCATTCGAAAGAGTATGGAAAGATGGTCTGATCTTAGTAACGCAATCCATGTATGCAGATGGTGGAGATAGGAGGGGTCCCATGTTTCCATGGAAGCAAGGACATCTCAGAAAGTCATACTCGATGGTCATCATTAAGTTGCACCATGTTGCTGTTTTATATTAAGGTACGTTGAACAAACAGCTCTACAGAGTGACTACAGGCGATATGCGATACTCCACGCATTATAAAGTACAAGAGGGAACAGTAGAAAACTACCTTCTATATTGTTCATCATCAGTTCAGATTTGCGTTAGTAACTACTATCACTAGAACTCTCTACATCCAGTGTTCTCTATTGCAAACCCCTTGTATGGTAACACACATTAATTACTACCACGAACCCCGTCTAACACCAACCACGTCTACCAGCAAACTAGTCTAACACCAAACCCGTAAACCACCAATCCCGTCTATCCTCAACCCCCTATATCACAGTCTCTCTGTATAGACGGACAAATCAATTACTACCACAACCCCCTCTACCACCAACCCCCTCTACCATCAACCCCCTCTATCACCAACCGCCTCTACCACCAACCCCCTCTACCATCAACCACCTCTACCACCAACCACCTCTACCACCAACCCCCTCTACCATCAACCCCCTTTACCATCAACCCCCTCTACCACCAACCCCCTCTACCACCAACCCCCTCTACCACCAACCCCCTCTACCACCAACCCCCTCTACCCCAACCCCCTCTACCACCAACCCCCTCTACCACCAACCACCTCTACCCCCAACCCCCTCTACCACAACCCCCTCTACCACAAACTCCCTCTACCATCAACTCCCTCTACCATCAACCACCTCTACCACCAACCCCCTCTACCATCAACCACCTCTACCACCAACCCCCTCTACCACCAACCCCCTCTACCATCAACCACCTCTACCATCAACCACCTCTACCACCAACCCCCTCTACTACCAACCCCCTCTACCATCAACCACTTCTACCACCAACCCCCTCTACCACCAACCCCCTCTACCATCAACCACCTCTACTATCAACCACCTCTACCACCAACCCCCTCTACCACCAACCCCCTCTACCACCAACCCCCTCTACCACCAACTCCCTCTACCACCAACTCCCTCTACCACCAACCCCCTCTACAACCAACCCCCTCTACCACAACCCTCTCTACCACAACCTCCTCTACCACCAACTCCCTCTACCATCAACCACCTCTACCACAACCCTCTCTACCACAACCCCCTCTACTACCAACTCCCTCTACCATCAACCACCTCTACCACCAACCCCCTCTACCACCAACTCCCTCTACCACCAACCCCCTCTACCACCAACTCCCTCTATCACCAACCGCCTCTACCATCAACCACCTCTACCACCAACCCCCTCTACCACCAACTCCCTCTACCACCAACCCCCTCTACCACCAACTCCCTCTATCACCAACACCCTCTACCAACAACCACCTCTACCATCAACCACCTCTACCACCAACCCCCTCTACCACCAACTCCCTCTACCATCAACCACCTCTACCATCAACCACCTCTACCACCAACCCCCTCTACCACCAACTCCCTCTACCACCAACCCCCTCTACCATCAACGATCTCTACCACCAACTCCCTCTACCACCAACCCCCTCTACCACCAACCCCCTCTACCACCAACCCCCTCTACCACAACCCCCTCTACCACCAACTCCCTCTACCACCAACTCCCTCTACCACCAACTCCCTCTACCACCAACCCCCTCTACCACAACTCCCTCTACCACCAACTCCCTCTACCACCAACTCCCTCTACCACCAACCCCCGCTACCACAACTCCCTCTACCACTAACCCCCTCTACCACCAACCCCCTCTACCACAACTCCCTCTACCACCAACCCCCTCTACCACCAACTCCCTCTACCACCAACTCCCTCTACCACCAACCCCCTCTACTACAACTCCCTCTACCACCAACCCCCTCTACCAAAACTCCCTCTACCACCAACCCTCTCTACCACCAACTCCCTCTACCACCAACTCCCTCTACCACCAACCCCCTCTACCACCAACCCCCTCTACCACCAACTCCCTCTACCACCAACTCCCTATACCATCAACCCCCTCTACCACCAACTCCCTCTACCACCAACCCCCTCTACCACCAACTCCTTCTACCACCAACCCCCTCTACCACCAACTCCCTCTACCACCAACTCCCTCTACCATCAACCTCCTCTACCACCAACCCCCTCTACCAGCAACGCCCTCTACCACAACCCCTTCTACCACCAACCCCCTCTACCACCAACCCCCTCTACCACCAACCCCTTCTACCACCAACCCCCTCTACCACCAACCCCCTCTACCATCAACCCCTTCTACCACAACCCCCTCTACCACCAACCCCCTCTACCACCAACCCCCTCTACCACCAACCCCTTCTTCCACCAACCCCCTCTACCACCAACCCCCTCTACCACCAACCTCTTCTACCACCAACCCCTTCTACCACCAACCCCCTCTACCACCAACCCCCTCTACCACCAACCGCCTCTACCACCAATCCCATCTGCCACCAACCACCTCTACCACCAACCCCCTCTACCACCAACCCCCTCTACCACCAACCCCCTCTACCATCAACCCCCTCTACCACCAACCCCCTCTACCACCAACCCCTTCTACCACCAACCCCCTCTACCACCAACTCCTTCTACCACCAACCCCCTCTACCACAACTCCCTCTACCACCAACCCCCTCTACCACCAACAACCTGAACGGAAACGTAAAACAACTTAAGAAAACTTGCATTCTCTGGCAAATGAAAAAGGAAAGTGTAAACTCGTTACCTCAGGCATTAGAAAAGACACAGTCAACGTGTTTTGACAGCATTATACTTCTATACGCCACAAACAGGTCTTTGTTATATGTCGAGCGATGCATCCCCTTGCAAGGAAATTATAAAAAAGGAAAACATTGGAAATATAATTTCAAAAGCCATTCGTTGTCAAAAGAACAGCAGAATCAAGATGCTGAGCAGCGCATAAGCTGCAGTGGTCAGCGACCTATAGCTGACTGGTAGCGTCAGGGCCAGCGAACCAGAGCTGCCAAGATCCTTCTACACCTCCAAGCGGTGATCCTGGATAACAGGCTGCAGCAGGGCAGACTGGCTAAGGAGAAGAAATCGAAGAGGGAATGCTAACCTGGTACTCAAAAAATGCTTGCTGAAGTCGGATGTGTTGGATCGAAAGGTGCAAATATTGCAGTCAAGCTGTAAATACGACACAACGCAATACGTTAACTGGGCTACATTCTGCAACTTAAGACCTTTCAGGGTTTGGTAGCGGGAGATTGAGAACGAACGAAGCCAAGCCAAGCCAAAGAAACAGCAAGACTTGACAGCAAGTCACCCATGCCGAAACGCCGACTGACACTCCAGACTGGCCCTGATAAGCCGGTACATTGTTAGCTAGAACTACCAGGAGTTAATCAAAGGGAAACAATTTGTACTCTGTACTATCTTAAATCGTATTGAGTAAAGCTAACTGTCGGAATTAACTAGAGACGAACGGTAGGGTGGTCATTTCGAGTTCACTTGCTACTCCTATTCGGTACCGGAGACATTGCTAAACATGTGTGGCTCAAAGGGTTATGGAAGTGGCTTAACAGGTGTGGCTCATAAACTCATCGAAGTGGCTCAACAGGTGTGACTCATAGGATCATGGGAGTGGCTCAACAGGTGTGGCTCATAAGTTCATGGAAGGGGCTCAAAAGGTGTGACTCATAGGATCACGGAGCGACTCAACAGGTGTGACTCATAGGATCATGGGAGTGGCTCAACAGGAGTGACAGATAGGATCATGGGAGTGGCTCAACAGGGGTGACAGATAGGATCATGGAAGTGGCTCAATAGGTGTGGCTCATAGGATCATGGAAGTGGCTCAACAGGTGTGACTCATAGGATCATGGAAGTGGCTCAACAGGTGTGACTCATAGGATCATGGGAGTGGCAATCCACTTGTGTCTAAACCATCCCTTCTGTACTTTCTGAAGTACGGCTTGCGCGTATTGAGATGCTGTAAATTGTCTAGTACAGAGGGGAGAGAAGACTAACGTCTGGTCAGGGGAGAGGAGAGTAAAGTCTGGTCAGGGGAGGGGAGACTAACGTCTCCCCAGGTGAAAGGAGAGTAACGTCTGGCCAGATGGGAGAGGAGGCTAACGTCTGTTTAGGGGGCGAGAAAAGTGAGGTCTGGTCAGAGGAGGAGCAAACTAACTTCTGGTCATAGAGAGCGAAAACTAACGGCTGGTCAGACAAAACACGCCGATCGGACATGTTAGTCAGGGTCAGGTAAAATAAACTGGCCAAGACCACTTCGCCTTTCCACGTATGTCTCCATGAAAACGGCCCGTTTTCATGGTAGCTTGGCTAACGTCGCAGAATATCGACGTGATCCACGTAGTAGTGAGCGACACGCAAATGAACATGGTGAATAGCACAACCACCTGGAGGACTACAGTCCACCTCCAACAGCACACTCGGAAAGTGAGAAAAGCTGCTGCAGCCAACCACACGACCTTTTCAGGGAGCCCAGACGAGTGCATTGTTTACATTCAACAGAAACAACATCCTGGACGAAAACATTAAGTGGGCGTTTACAGACCAGGATAGAACACTGGTTGCTCAACGCCAATAAAAAAATAGTAAACACGATGGACGGTGCAGATTGTGGGAAGCACCCCCTCTGTCTTGTTCAGCACTGCAAGAGATAAGATAGCGTTTTTTTTCCGACAGATCCCGTCTATTGAAAACACCCTTTATGGCAGACAGAAATATAGCATTAACATCACCACCAGCTCAAGCTCAGAGATGGTTGGTAAAATCCAATCGAAATGTCTCAGCTCTGGAGCTACTAAGAATTCTCCAGCAGCCATGATATTTTTTATTTTCAGTCTTTTATTTAGTTTTGAGTTAACGTCTCTCGGTCCATGTTTCATAGCCCTGATTGCTAATCCGCCTGTGTATTTGTGGCTGCGTTCTGTGCCTAGTTTTGTCTTTCTAATATATTTCAAGGCTATATATTTTCAATATATGTTTGGATCCTACTTTACCTTAATTCTGATGTGCTGTCTAACAGGTCTGGGAATCGTTATTCTTACATTCTGGAAATTGATGTTAGGGGTTCTGCTCTTTATGGAGGGAGGCTAGTTCTCTCTCTACTTTTTTGTTTTATATAGGGAGACTAGTTCTATCACTCAATTTTTTTGTTTTATATAGGGAGGGTAGTTCTCTCACTCTACTTTTTTGTTTTATACAGGGAGGTTAGCTCTTTCACTCTACATTTATATTTTATGGAGAGAAGCTAGTTCTTTCACTCTACCTATATGTTTTATGGAGGGATGCTAGTTCTTTCATTCTACCCTTATGTTTTATGGAGGGAGGCTGGTTTTTTTTACTCTATATTTAGATAGGGATGCAAGTTCTTTTACTCTACCTTTATGTTTTATGGAGGGAAACTAGTTCTTTCACTCTGCCTTTATGTTTTATAGAGGGAGGCTGGATATTTTACTTTACCTTCATGTTTTATGGAGCGAGGCTGGTTATTTTACTTTACCTTTATGTTTTATGGAGCGAGGCTGGTTATTTTACTATGCCCTTATGCTTTATGGAGCAGGGCTGGTTATTTTACTATGCCCTTATGTTTTGTGGAGCGAGGCTAGTTATTTTACTGTGCCCTTAAGTTTTGTGGAGCGAGGCTGGTTATTTTACTGTGCTCTTATGTTTTGGGGAGCGAGGCTGGTTATTTTACTTTTTGGTGCACATGAGATTCTTTGGAGTCTGTCTCGGTCATATCCTTTAAGTAACTTTTAATTTGCTGATTTGGTAATAAATCGTGATTAATTTGTGATCGATTAGTTGGTAATATAATTGGATCTGCTAGGGGCATGTTAATGGACGTTTTATGGTTGGCAGTAACACTGTACATGTATTTTTGTGTACATTATATCGTCTTTTATTCATTGGATTAATTTGGCAATAAAACGTGATTAATTGATAATACAAATAGATTTTAACTGGTAATAAAAATGGAACTGCTAATTGCGTGTTTAATGCGATATTAAGAATTGCAGTCAAGGCTTATGTTACATGCATCATTTGAGTTGTTATCAGCTTGGGGCCTTTTGTGAAGAAAAGCTGACATACGTGCAAACTAACATGCACAAAGATAAATGCACACACACACATGCATAATCAAACAACTGGTTATTCATACAAACAGACATACATAGACAGACAGAGAGACAGACATAGATTTATATACTTGTCTTGAATAAAATGGGGCAGAAATGATGACGCTCACTTCACAACAGCCGGTCATTTTATGTAAACAGACCCTGTTTCAGAACTTTTGTGTGACAGGCCGTCTCGTGTCGATGCTATATGGAGCTTAGGCTGATAATAATAGCCAATACAGACAACACAATATGGCTGTTTGATCGCGATCGGTGAAACATTGTCAGAAAGAAGATCTTTATGGGAGAGTGGAAGCGAAGCGATTGATCGTCGTTCTGCTTTCCGATGGAGAGAAATGTGATTAAATTGGGTGAAATACAAGACGTGTCTTTCTGAATCATGAACATTTTCAGCGGGGGGACCTCATCCTATATAAACATTTTTCATGGTAGGAAATGCACATTCGTTGGAAGCGACAATCTTTCACGGTAGGTAATGTACATTTGCTGGATGCGACAATCTTTCACGGCAGGAAATGTACATTTGTTGAATGCGACAATCTTTCACGGCAGGAAATGTACATTTGTTGAATGCGACAATCTTTCACGGCAGGAAATGTACATTTGTTTAATGCGAAACTCTTTCTCGGCAGGGAATGTACATTTGTTGAATGCGACAATACTTCACGGCATAACATGTACATTTGTTGGATGTGACAATCTTTCACGGCAGGACATGTACATTTGATGGATATGACAATCTTTCACGGCAGGACATGTACATTTATTGGATGTGACAATCTTTCACGGCAGGACATGTACATTTGTTGGATGTAACAATCTTTCAAAATGTACATTAACATTTTATTTTTTTTTGGCGTTCGCCTTATTTCTCTAATCCCAAAGGCGGTGTGCGTTGCACTGTGGCTTTCATTTTGGGCCTGTCGACCCAATGCATCCGACTTCAGCATTCGTTTTATGTAGAGGTCTGCTTCCTCCTACATTTTCTAAGGGTTTGCTTTCCGGGGTAACGGCCGGTGCTGTGATGGGGATCGAATCCAGAACCTTGAAGTTGTGATCCGTGTCACTTAACCACTAACTCACGCCGTCCCAAATGCGACATTTGTTGTATCCGACAATATTTCACGGCAGGACATGTACATTTGTTATATATCACAATATGTCATGGCATGAAATGTACATTTGTTGGATGTAACAATCTTTTACGGTAGAAAGTGTTCATTTGTTGGATGTAAAAGAAACCAGGACACAAGTTACTACACTCGACAGACCGCGCGTTTGCTCATATTGCAGTGATTTTGAGGAATCGTGCATTTTGATGCGCCACAAACGTTTAGTTTGGATGCCGGACTACTGTTTTATGTGCCCGTTTTCTGATGTAAATAAACATGTCTATGGCTGAAAGGTGGGAATTTCATCAAAGAAAAGTGAAACTCTACACAGAACCAGCGCTAAATGAAGCTTGTTTTGATTCTGGTTGATATATTCGTGTGCTTGTAATTGGTCGTGTCAACGTTTAACATTCATTTGCGCTACAAACATAAATGTGTTACTATACGATGTGTTCAGGCTTTCATGTGTGCTACATTTAAAAAATAAATGGCGGATATACATGTTGTTATAACGTGGGAAAGTTAATCTTGTCCCATATTACACTCTGCCATCGTGGTTAGAACTCCTCACTGTATCCGGTCTCCGATTATCGTGAATATTGGATCTGCATTTCTTTTCCCTCCTGGGTAATCTTCCATTACTGTAAGTCAGGTAACAATATACTAATGAGTAGACTAGAGAGAATATCTACTATAGAGCAAATCTCATACAGTTTGATGTGAGAAGCAATTGATGCCACCAACTTACAACAAAGACGCTACGTAACACAGTTGAGTCAGTTAACACTCAATACCACCTTGCAAACGTACTTCCCTTAATTAATCTCGTACACTACTGCATTTCTAAAGACAACTTGGAGCTCAGGGTTTTCTCGCCTGAACCAAATGTGTTAGCTGATTGATGTGAATACGAGGAGTACGATTTGTGTGATAATATTATATTATGTTATTGGCGCATAGTGCAGTTGAACCGGATCTTTTCTCATGAGATAATCGAATTCCTTTAAAAAAAAAAAATATTTACATGTACAGCATTGGAATTAGTTCTCAAATTAAAAACACCATTCTATATCAGAGTATCAAAACTGATATTATATCTTTAATTAGCTATAGAAGTTACAATAATATTCTATTAAATATTATCAAAGTTAATATTCGATCTTTAAAATATTATACAAGTTAAATTAATGTGCTGCAAAAGTTGATATTTTAGCAACTCCACGTGATCAGTGATTCTACACCAAGCTGACAAAGTCAATTTTTTAACTTTGATATCAAATGATAAATATATTCACTACCATTTAACTACACATTTACAGACATCTCACTCCCTCTTTCTATTTCTTTTATTCTCCCTGTCTGTCTTATATTTCTTTCTCGCTCTCACTCTGTCGCCATCCCTCTACTTGAATATATCACGCACCTCAGCTCCACCCTCATAGGTCTGTCAGATATTCAGATTAACCTGTACTGCATTAATAGTCTCTATTTTATATTGACATTCAATTTAGGACATTTTGACACTATTTTGCTACTTTTGTTTTGAATCTGGACTGCTTAATTACTTTCAGTAATTGTTTTCACCTATCGTTTTTTTATACGTTTTTATCTTCTTCTTATTCTTCTGCGTACGCAGTCAGACAGTAACCATTATATTTTCGAAAAAAGCGGCGGTCATCCTGAGGCTGTCGCCACTGCCATAGAGCTTGTCTTGCAGTTCCACTGGTGATGGCCACATCTGCTCTCTCTGATCCTCGTGTGTCGGGCAGTTCTGCAGCAGATGTTCAGCGGTCATTTTACCAGTACCGCACGGGCATTCGTCGGAACACCCTATCTTCAATTTGTTGAATAGGTGGTACCTCAGTCTATTGTGGCCATTGCGAAGTCTGAAGACAACGACCTGCTCTCTTCGGTTCAACTGGTAATAGGCATCGTTTTTGGTGTAACCAGTATGTTCGGTTTCCCATTTGGTCATGTATCTGGCTTTGATAAGCCGTTTTGACTCTTCGTACGCGTTTTTATCTAAAATAGGATGCAATTACTAAATAAAATTCCACACATGTGATACGTAATTAGATTTTAATATAAGTATCTAGATGTTAATGTCATATTCCATAATATACGTTATCAATATATATATATATATAACACGATCTCAAAGTTAAAATACTAGTTTGTACGAGCTATCAAAGTTAAGACTGTAGTCAGGACAAGAAGTTCTGTGTCTTGTATTTTACAAAATAGCGAAGTCAATGTAGGAAGTGTGATATCTGAGAGGAAGGCCAAAAAATGATACCGCATTCGTGCAGCTATCTTCACATCAAAGTTTGACTGTCGTGTATGTCTATCTCTCTTTAATTTTGTTTGTCTGTGTATCGGTTGATTCATTCATTCATTCATCCATTTATCTATACACCAATTAATCAATCTTTACATATTGTTACAGCCTGTATTTCTTTCTGCATTTCTGTCTGCTGGTCTGTCTGTTCATATATCCTTTTGTCTATCAGTCTGGCCACTTGTCCGTTGGTGTCATTCTTTCTATTTATTTGTCGATCACTATGTCTACCAATCCATATATCTATGTGTAACATTATGTCATCGCCCTTCTGTAAGTATGTCGACCAATCCATATATCTATGTGTAACATTATGTCATCGCCTATCTGTCAGTATGTCTGCCAATTCATATATTTATGTCTGATAGTCTATCATCGTATGTATGTCTACCAATTCAAACATCTATGTTTAACATTCTGTCAGCGTCTGTATGTTTGTCTAGATATGTGATGGCAAAACAACACTTTAATTACTTCGAACATTGCACAAACCAGTTTTAATAACTTGATTATTAACATAATGAAAAAAAACTGTTTTAAATTACTTTAACAACGTTTTCGTAGCTTGATTAAACTTCCAGAAGGGAAACTAATCGGAACTTTAATCACCAAAGTACAACCACCTTTCGAATAACCAGACACTATTTAGCTTGCAGAATGTGATAAGAGAGACAATTGTCAATATCTCCGAAAGCTTGGAAGCAGACATTGGCAAGTTGATGCCCGGGCCAAGAGAGGAGACAGTAAACAGGGAGAGATTCTCAGATGGAAAATAAAAAGTCTGTGATTTGTATTCTGGACTGGACTCGGAATAAAATGGTTTCAGTCGTTCAAGTGTTTTCTTGGATTCCAGAAGTTCAGGAGGAAACTTCGAAGTCAGTTTGCTTGTACTTTAATCCAGGACAAATCTGAACGCGGAAAGTCGTGTTTGAAACGTATCAATGTGGCAGCAGGTAAGAAACTTGCAAGAAGTGAACATGTATTTGGGTTCCTATCTTAACCTATGCAGTTAGAGTAAGTCTCGATCAAATGGGGCCAAGGTAGACGATAATGATATGTGATACACATTTTGGAGATAATATTGACAATTTATTTGCAATAAATGTCATTCGTTGAAAGAAATTTAAACACTAGAATTACGCTGAAATGTATTAGGGCATGTGCTTAGAAATTAATATGTTAGGATTAATTAATGTACAATAATTGTTCTGTAATTTCTTATCGTCTTTATCATCGTATGTGGTAGTTAGTTCAGTTAATGATCTATGCTTTTCAGAACCATTCAAGGGGATTTTTGGAGGTGTTTGTGTGTGACAGAGACAAGAATATGACCACTGCTATACCGAGAGAATGCGACTAAGTGTGCACTCTAACTCCTCGAAGTAGAAGCCTTGTCACCTCAAAGATTTGTACACTCGAACATTCAGAAAGGCATGATACTCGTACCTGCTGGATATAGAGTGCTCTTCTTGGTGTAGATAAAACATTAGAAACACATTTAATAAAACAGCATTCAAATACATAACTAGAAACCAAGTTTTCCTAAAAACTAATCGAATAAAAAGTATTTGATAACTTTCAACGTTCATTACTTTTTGCCACGCCATCACAGGCCTTTCTTCTTGTGTTGCAGCCGCCTCGATCTGGCCGTTCAATCAGTATTCTTTCTTGTGGGTGTCTTCATTGAATTGTGTATTACTTTTGACATAATTTTTGCCTTGGAATATATCCTAATATCAGATCGCTACTGTATGTAGGTCATTCTCATACACGACTACATTTCTAACGCTATAAGTGATATTATGTATGCATAACATGTAAAGTTGAACTACAGAACACATACAGACGATATATGGAAACATATTTAATATACACAAAAGAAGACACTTGTGGGACAAAATCTGCATCTAATCAGGATGATCTGTACAGAATTACAGTTAAAGGTTTGTTTTGTACTAGGAGATCTAGACGAGAGATTGACATCAGCTATATGTCTTTATGATACACCTGAGGCAAAAAGTCTTTTTGTGGATAGATTGACGCATATATGAATGATATGGATAGATTACAATAAACAATAATGAATAGATATGTGAATCGATAAATCTTTGAATGGATATGTGGATGGATGAGTGAGTGGATGGATATGTATAAACTGCCGAATGAAATAGTTGAACAAAGGAGTAGTAACTTCTTTCAGTCATTGCTGATTATAGACTGATACACCAATAGAGGGGCAATTTGCTGAGGAGTTTGTTGTTTACCTTTACCTTACAGTGTTTCCTTTTCACTTCTCCATATCTCAATAGCTTCTTTTCGGCCAGTCTGAGGTGGTTTAGCCTCGTACATTTCCCCTTGGAATGGTCTGCAACTTCGTCCTCCCATGATCTCAGACCA
This sequence comes from Ariolimax columbianus, assembly GCA_036924085.1. Taxonomy (NCBI): domain Eukaryota; kingdom Metazoa; phylum Mollusca; class Gastropoda; order Stylommatophora; family Arionidae; genus Ariolimax; species Ariolimax columbianus. The sequence goes on from JAVGWX010000006.1 coordinate 18,476,509, forward strand.
ATGTCTAATGCCTTCGTTTCCTTCTGGCATACGTCTTTGAACCTCTCCTGTGGTTGATTGTTTTTGTCATTCTTTAATTGTCCACATAGAATATCTTTGTGAATATAACCATCTTCTATGCGCTAACCTAACCAGACAGTTCTTCGCTGTCTAAGCGTACATGCTTGAGAGACCGGTGCTAGAACGCATCTCTGCGACTGACACTTTCTCCCTCTGTGAAACGTTGAAGATGGAACGCAGCGCCTTAGATATGTTCTTGTTTACCACAGGTTGTCCAAGTTTCACTACCATATATAAGCCAGCAGCGACACACACGCCGTAAACAATAGTTTTAGTATAGTTGTAAGTTTGAGGTTTTCCCAAACGCTGTGAGACGGGAAATTAAGGTAATTCGATTGTAAATTTCAGGGTAACAGATCGAACATTCCTGTACAGTTTCTCAGGACTTGACTCTTTGTTATATACTGCATCGATATAATTATTTCTGCCTGTCTTTCTCTCTCCCTCTCTCTCTCTCTCTCTATCTCTCCCTCTCTCTCTCTGTCTATCTCTATCTCTCTCTCTTTCTTCTATTTCTATGTACAGGTTAGAGAGAGAGAGAGAGTTTGGAGCAGGTTAGAGAGGGTTTGGGGCAGGTTAGAGAGGGTTTGGGGCAGGTTAGAGAGAGTTTGGGGGTGGTTAAAGAGGGTTTGGGGCAGGTTAGAGAGGGTTTGGGGCAGGTTAGAGAGGGTTTGAGGCAGGTTAGAGCGAGTTTGGGGGTGGTTAAAGAGGGTTTGGGGCAGGATAGAGAGGGTTTGGGGGTGGTTAAAGAGGGTTTGGGGCAGGTTAGAGAGGGTTTGGGGCAGGTTAGAGAGGGTTTGGGGGTGGTTAAAGAGGGTTTGAGGCAGGTTAGAGCGAGTTTGGGGGTGGTTAAAGAGGGTTTGGGGCAGGAAAGAGAGGGTTTGAGGCAGGTTAGAGCGAGTTTGGGGGTGGTTAAAGAGGGTTTGGGGCAGGTTAGAGAGGGTTTGAGGCAGGTTAGAGCGAGTTTTGGGGTGGTTAAAGAGGGTTTGGGGCAGGATAGAGAGGGTTTGAGGCAGGTTAGAGCGAGTTTGGGGGTGGTTAAAGAGGGTTTGGGGCAGGTTAGAGAGGGTTTGAGGCAGGTTAGAGAGGGTTTGAGGCAGGTTAGAGCGAGTTTGGGGGTGGTTAAAGACGGTTTGGGGCAGGTTAGAGCGAGTTTGGGGGTGGTTAAAGAGGGTTTGGGGCAGGATAGAGACGGTTTGAGGCAGGTTAGAGCGAGTTTTGGGGGTGGTTAATGAGGGTTTGGGGCAGGATAGAGAGGGTTTGAAGCAGGTTAGAGCGAGTTTGGGGGTGGTTAAAGAGGGTTTGGGGCAGGATAGAGAGGGTTTGGGGCAGGTTAGAGAGGGTTTGGGGGTGGTTAAAGAGGGTTTGGGGCAGGTTAGAGAGGGTTTTAGGCAGGTTAGAGAGGGTTTGGGGGTGGTTAAAGAGGGTTTGGGGCAGGATAGAGAAGGTTTGAGGCAGGTTAGAGCGAGTTTAGGGGTGGTTAAAGAGGGTTTGGGGCAGGATATAGAGGGTTTGGGGCAGGTTAGAGAGGGTTTGGGGGTGGTTAAAGAGGGTTTGAGGCAGGTTAGAGCGAGTTTGGGGGTGGTTAAAGAGGGTTTGGGGCAGGAAAGAGAGGGTTTGAGGCAGGTTAGAGCGAGTTTGGGGGTGGTTAAAGAGGGTTTGGTGCAGGTTAGAGAGGGTTTGAGGCAGGTTAGAGCGAGTTTGGGGGTGGTTAAAGAGGGTTTGGGGCAGGATAGAGAGGGTTTGAGGCAGGTTAGAGCGAGTTTAGGGGTGGTTAAAGAGGGTTTGGGGCAGGTTAGAGAGGGTTTGAGGCAGGTTAGAGCGAGTTTGGGGTGGTTAAAGAGGGTTTGGGGCAGGTTAGAGAGGGTTTGAGGCAGGTTAGAGAGGGTTTTTAGGCAGGTTAGAGCGAGTTTGGGGGTGGTTAAAGAGGGTTTGGGGCAGGTTAGAGCGAGTTTGGGGGTCGTTAAAGAGGGTTTGGGGCAGGATAGAGAGGGTTTGAGGCAGGTTAGAGCGAGTTTGGGGGTGGTTAATGAGGTTTTGGGGCAGGATAGAGAGGGTTTGAAGCAGGTTAGAGCGAGTTTGGGGTGGTTAAAGAGGGTTTGGGGCAGGATATAGAGGGTTTGGGGCAGGTTAGAGAGGGTTTGGGGGTGGGTAAAGAGGGTTTGGGGCAGGTTAAAGAGGGTTTGAGGCAGGTTAGAGAGGGTTTGGGGGTGGTTAAAGAGGGTTTGGGGCAGGATAGAGAGGGTTTGAGGCAGGTTAGAGCGAGTTTGGGGGTGGTTAAAGAGGGTTTGGGGCAGGTTAGAGAGGGTTTGAGGCAGGTTAGAGCGAGTTTGGGGGTGGTTAAAGAGGGTTTGGGGCAGGATAGAGAGGGTTTGAGGCAGGTTAGAGCGAGTTTAGGGGTGGTTAAAGAGGGTTTGGGGCAGGTTAGAGAGGGTTTGAGGCAGGTTAGAGCGAGTTTGGGGGTAGTTAAAGAGGGTTTGGGGCAGGTTAGAGAGGGTTTGAGGCAGCTTAGAGAGGGTTTGAGGCTGGTTAGAGCGAGTTTGGGGGTGGTTAAAGAGGGTTTGGGGCAGGTTAGAGCGAGTTTGGGGGTGGTTAAAGAGGGTTTGGGACAGGATAGAGAGGGTTTGAGGCAGGTTAGAGCGAGTTTTTGGGTGGTTAATGAGGGTTTGGGGCAGGATAAAGAGGGTTTGAAGCAGGTTAGAGCGAGTTTTGGGGTGGTTAAAGAGGGTTTGGGGCAGGATATAGAGGGTTTGGGGCAGGTTAGAGAGGGTTTAGGGGTGGTTAAAGAGGGTTTGGGGCAGGTTAGAGAGGGGTTGAGGCAGGTTAGAGAGGGTTTGGGGGTGGTTAAAGAGGGTTTGGGGCAGGATAGAGAGGGTTTGAGGCAGGTTAGAGCGAGTTTGGGGATGGTTAAAGAGGGTTTCGGGCAGGATAGAGAGGGTTTGAGGCAGGTTAGAGCGAGTTTAGGGGTGGTTAAAGAGGGTTTGGGGCAGGATAGAGAGGGTTTGAGGCAGGTTAGAGAGGGTTTGGGGGGTTTAAAGAGGGTTTTGGGCAGGTTAGAAAGGGTTTGGGCAGGTTAGAGAGGGTTTGGGGCAGGTTAGAGAGGGTATTGGGCAGGTTAGAGAGGGTTTGGGGCAGGTTAGAGAGGGTTTGGGGGTGGTTAAAGAGGGTTTGGTGCAGGTTAGAGAGGGTATTGGGCAGGTTAGAGAGGGTTTGGGGCAGGTTAGAGAGGGTTTGGGGGTGGTTAAAGAGGGTTTGGTGCAGGTTAGAGAGGGTATTGGGCAGGTTAGAGAGGGTTTGGGGCAGGTTAGAGAGGGTTTGGGGCAGGTGAGAGAGGGTTTGAGGGTGGTTAAAGAGGGTTTGGGACAGGTTATAGAGGGTGTGGGGCAGGTTAGAGAGGGTTTGGGGTGGTTAAAGAGGGTTTGGGGCAGGTTAGAGAAGGTTTTGGGCAGGTTAGAGAGGGTTTGGGGGTGGTTAAAGAGAGTTTGGGGCAGGTTAGAGAGGGTTTTGGGCAGGTTAGAGAGGGTTTGGGGCAGGTTAGAGAGGGTTTGGGGCAGGTTAGAGAGGGTTTGGGGGTGGTTAAAGAGGGTTTGGGGTGGTTAAAGAGGGTTTGGGGCAGGTTAGAGAGGGTTTGGGGCAGGTTAAAGAGGGTTTGGGGGTGGTTAAAGAGGGTTTGGGGCAGGTTAGAGAGGGTTTGGGGCAGGTTAAAGAGGGTTTGGGGGTGGTTAAAGAGGGTTTGGGGGTGGTTAAAGAGGGTTTGGGGCAGGTTAGAGAGAGTTTGGGGCAGGTTGGAGAATGTTTGGGGCAGGATAGAGAGGGTTTCATACAGGTTAGAGCGAGTTTGCGGTTGAAAAGAGAATTAATGACCGAGTTTAGGGGTGGTTAAAGAGGGTTTGGGGCAGGATAGAGAGGGTTTGAGGCAGGTTAGAGCGAGTTTGGGGGTTGTTAAAGAGGGTTTGGGGCAGGTTAGAGAGGGTTTGAGGCAGGTTAGAGAGGGTTTGAGGCAGGTTAGAGCGAGTTTGGGGGTGGTTAAAGAGGGTTTGGGGCAGGTTAGAGCGAGTTTAGGGGTGGTTAAAGAGGGTTTGGGACAGGATAGAGAGGGTTTGAGGCAGGTTAGAGCGAGTTTTTGGGTGGTTAATGAGGGTTTGGGGCAGGATAAAGAGGGTTTGAAGCAGGTTAGAGCGAGTTTTGGGGTGGTTAAAGAGGGTTTAGGGCAGGATATAAAGGGTTTGGGGCAGGTTAGAGAGGGTTTAGGGGTGGTTAAAGAGGGTTTGGGGCAGGTTAGAGAGGGGTTGAGGCAGGTTAGAGAGGGTTTGGGGGTGGTTAAAGAGGGTTTGGGGCAGGATAGAGAGGGTTTGAGGCAGGTTAGAGCGAGTTTGGGGATGGTTAAAGAGGGTTTGGGGCAGGATAGAGAGGGTTTGAGGCAGGTTAGAGCGAGTTTGGGGATGGTTAAAGAGGGTTTGGGGCAGGTTAGAGAGGGTTTGGGGGTGGTTAAAGAGGGTTTGGTGCAGGTTAGAGAGGGTATTGGGCAGGTTAGAGAGGGTTTGGGGCAGGTTAGAGAGGGTTTGAGGGTGGTTAAAGAGGGTTTGGGGCAGGTTAGAGAGGGTTTGGGGCAGGTTAGAGAGGGTTTGGGGGTGGTTAGAGGGTTTGGGGCAGGATAGAGAGGGTTTTGGGTAGGTTAGAGAGGGTTTGGGGGTGGTTAAAGAGGGTTTGGGGCAGGTTAGAGAGGGTTTGAGGGTGGTTAAAGAGGGTTTGGGACAGGTTATAGAGGGTTTGGGGCAGGTTAGAGAGGGTTTGAGGCAGGTTAGAGCGAGTTTGGGGGTGGTTAAAGAGGGTTTGGGGCAGGTTAGAGAGGGTTTGGGGGTGGTTAAAGAGGGTTTGGTGCAGGTTAGAGAGGGTATTGGGCAGGTTAGAGAGGGTTTGGGGCAGGTTAGAGAGGGTTTGAGGGTGGTTAAAGAGGGTTTGGGGCAGGTTAGAGAGGGTTTGGGGCAGGTTAGAGAGGGTTTGGGGGTGGTTAGAGGGTTTGGGGCAGGATAGAGAGGGTTTTGGGTAGGTTAGAGAGGGTTTGGGGGTGGTTAAAGAGGGTTTGGGGCAGGTTAGAGAGGGTTTGAGGGTGGTTAAAGAGGGTTTGGGACAGGTTATAGAGGGTTTGGGGCAGGTTAGAGAGGGTTTGGGGTGGTTAAAGAGGGTTTGGGGCAGGTTAGAGAAGATTTTGGGCAGGTTAGAGAGGGTTTGGGGGTGGTTAAAGAGAGTTTGGGGCAGGTTAGAGAGGGTTTTGGGCAGGTTAGAGAGGATATGGGGCAGGTTAAATTGTTTGGGTGTGGTTAAAGAGGGTTTGGGGTGGTTAAAGAGGGTTTGGGGCAGGTTAGAGAGGGTTTGTGGCAGGTTAAAGAGGGTTTGGGGGTGGTTAAAGAGGGTTTGGGGCAGGTTAGAGAGGGTTTGGGGCAGGTTAAAGAGGGTTGGGGGGTGGTTAAAGAGGGTTTGGGGGTGGTTAAAGAGGGTTTGGGGCAGGTTAGAGAGAGTTTGGGGCAGGATAGAGAGGGTTTCATACAGGTTAGAGCGAGTTTGCGGTTGAAAAGAGAATTAATGACCGAAAACAAGAGTTAGACAGTTACATTATTTTGATCAATTAAAACAATGCTTCTTTGTTGAAGACAATACTGGAGTGTTGGGTTGAATGCGGTCGTTCACGAGACAGACACCGTTTTAAGTGGGTGGATAACATCAGGAGATTGGCTGGGACAAGCCTCTCAGATTGCACAACTACGTCAAGAGATAGAGTACACTGGAGATCCATTGCAGCCGACGTTCAATGCGCTAAACGGTATTTATTAAATAGGTCTGTAAATACTGCTGGGGAAGTCCATTATGGAAATACTAACAGTAATAATAGTGTCCTCTTATAGTTAGTTTTCGTAACGAGCATTACGGATAGTAGCGGAATTCTGAAAAATAAACTCTTGCAAGAACGACAAAAGCAAAAACGCACAAAAACGAGCGTGTTTCCTGTGAGAAGCATTCAACATTGGTAGCCATATGCTTTACTTAGAACGGTATGCTGAAGAAGAACAATAGACCTGTTGCAGATGGAGAAGTGATTAAATTGATACTATAGAACAATCAGCATACGTAGTTCTGGAAAGAAAACGTTGGTTTTTTTCGGCGCTTAAAAGATAAGGTGTATTCAACATATTTCGTAATTTTTAAGTAAGCAACGGCGTGATAGATTTAGCAAACTGAAGTTAGCATTTACTTGATTTGATTAATTGTCTAATTGAAGTTAGCATTGATTTGATTTGAATAATTACCAAATGATTAATGCGTACGTACACTGGTCCTGTCAATATTCCTCTATGCTTGTGAGACATGGACAGTTACAGCTGACCTTCAGCGAAGAAAACAGGCTTTGGAGATGAGATGTTTCCGAAGACTTTTAAACGTCACGTACAAAGATCGAGTTTCAATTGAGGAAATACGAGATAGAATTACAACAGCATTAGGCCCTTTTGAAGACCTCTTAGCAACTGTCAAAAGAAGAAAAAACTCACTTGGTATAGTCACATATCGAGATCAAATAGTCTTGCAAATATTATCCTCTACGAAAATGTGCAAGGCAGACGACGATGAGACCGTCCCAAAAAGAGGTGAGAGGACAACATAAAAGAATAGACCAATCTCCGACCAGAAGAGGCACAGGCAGATGTCGCTGACAGAGAAGGGTGGAGTGGTTTTGTGAGGATGTCTTCATGTGTGCCCCAACGACCACATCGGTACGGGATAACCTGATCTGAATTACTAAATTGGGGGACTCAGTGGTCTCGAGATAAGGTGTTTGCCTACGATGGGAAATTCAGTGGTCTCGAGATAAGGTGTTCGCCTAGGATGGGGGACTCAGTGGTCTTAAGGTAAGATGTTCGCCTAGGATGCTGGAGGCAACGGTTTCAAATCACGGTGGAGAATGGAGATATTTTCAGATGGATCATCTTGCAAAAATTTTACCTGATCTCTGAGTAGTAAGATCGGATACCCGTGTGCATGGCAGACGCTTAAAAAAATTCTTTGCACCTGGAAATTCAAAAGAGTAGCTGTAACGGCCGATGCTCTGGCAAATTTAAATTTGAAAATCTACTCAAATTATTCTAGGGATTCTCTCCCCACAGAGAAATTGTAACAAAAAACGGAACTGTGTGGCTATAACATTAGGTATGGATGATGTGGTAAGCAGAGCAGCATAGATGGCGCCTTACAGTGTACGAGTCTGCATTGCTCTAATTTACGCTTCCCATATCGATCGCATATTCCCGGGGCAACCAACCTAATTTGTGATAATATATACTGGAATTGACCTGGCAAGTCACCAGCGTATTTTTGTCTACTAAAAATGAATGCAACAAATGAGGTTACACCATTCCACAGCGCCTAAAGACACAAGGGACATGAAGATAGATATATAGATGTAATTACCAAATTGAAGATTGCATTGATTTGATTTGATTAATTACCAAATTAAGGTTAGCTTTGATTTGATTAACTGCCTTATTTAAGTTATGCTTGATTTTATTTGATTAATTTCCAAATGGAAGTTAGCATCGATTAGATTTGATTAATTAGCTAATTGAAGCTAACATTGATTTGATTTGATTAAATCTTCCCACTTCAAGTAAATTATAATGCTACCACTAGATATGGTTCCTTTATTCGAAGCTTGAACCCATTTTTTTTTGCTGGCGATTTCATTAGCAGTTGTTTTATATGAGGAGGTTGCTAGCTCCATTCCCAATCCTACTCAGCCATCCTTCACGGCATGCTTGGTTATGTTTAACCCATGTATCATCGGGGTGTTAAGTTAGCATAGTACGGACCAAAGAACAAAAATATATAGAAACAAGAGTGAGAGAAGAAGTCGGGACATCTCGAGTCGCAATGAACGAACCTCAAGAAAACGGGTCAAAATAGGAATAGGTAAAGAGTGAAAACTACAATCACACGTTTTATTATATAAATTCAAAAGGACATATCATAATGTGATTATTGGAACGATTCAATGTTATAGAGACAGGAAGGGACATTTCAGTGTGTCATTATAGAGACAGTAAGGGACGTTTCAATAAGTGATTATAGAGATAGGAAGGGACGTTTCAATTAGTGATTATAGAGATAGGAAGGGACGTTTCAGTAAGTGATTATAGAGATAGGAACGGACATTTTAGTAAGTGATTATAAAGACATGAAGGGACGTTTCAGTATGTGATTATAGAGACAGAAAGTGACGTTTCAGTATGTTATTATAGCGAAAGAAAGGGCCATGTTTTGATGCTATTAGAAATATAATGTATAATATTTGAGTTGACCTAGGATATCAATAGACCTGATGTGTCTGATACAGGTTACAGTAATACAAACCAACAGTGAAAATGTGAAACGGTCCCATAGTAGACACTGCCGCCAGGGATGAAGTGTTAGAGAATTCCGTATATAGGGTCTGTTGTGTTTCTGAGATGGTGTGGAGTTTTTTTTCGCCTGACATCTTGCCTTTTGTAACTTATTCTTAAAAGCAATTAAGGCTGGGTAGACTGCAGCGTGTTGTTGCCTGTCATATTACGCTAACAACAGGCACGTGGTGCATAGTAGAAAGGTCTTCCCCTCCACAATGAGATCAATATTTCATCTCCAATTTTCTACAACTGAGTGGCTTTTCATTTTGGTGGAGTTTTATGTTGGTAGAGTTTCATTTTGATAAAGTAATTCTCGGAAAGTATAAACAAAAATCCACAACTTAACATCAGCGCTGGCTGTAGATTTCAACTTGAGTGAAATTCTGAAATCTTCGAGTCTACCTCTGTGACTCTCTGTCTGTTAGTCTGTCTTTTTGTAGGTCTGTTTGTCTGCAAGGCTATCTAAATGTGGCTGCTTGGTGTTGCTTGATTTTTTTCCAAAGTTGACAGCATGTAGTGCTTTTTTATATCTTTTTTAATTACTCAAAGAATTCAGGAAAGTGACTTTGAAATTTTGAACTCCAAAGTTAATTTAGGTATTCCTGATGCATGACCCATCATCATCACAATCCTCTTACCCCAGCAGGATCTAACGACCACTAGCACAGTTCTCCTCCTTCTGGAAGTCTGTGCATGTTTTTGCAAGAGTTGTTTATGTAGGAGTATGCTCTTCATTGTAAAACTACAAGCACTGTGGTTTTTAGTCGGTTTTTAGAACATGTTTGGAGATGTAATCGACCTATTTTCCCCTCTATAGTAAGGGGGTACCAGAATTCAAACACGTAGAATGTCCAATTTCCTTATTGTTTTAATTTATGATCTCACTACCACATAAGAACCAAATGCTGGAAGGTACACAACTGTACCTTGAAGGTGACGGTTTGAACCCTTCACGTACCTTCGTCTGACTGACATGCTTTTATTTTGCTGCCTATCCACATTTCATTGTTAGCATGCTTCTACTTTTGTTTCTCCATTTCGTTACATTTGAAGTATAGGACTACCAGTGCAGTTGGTCTCATAAGCTTGTACCAAATCACTTTGAGGGGTGGGTGTCTGTAAGAGTGTTTAAAAGGATGAAGGTAGCCAAATGTATAACACCTTTTAGGCGCCTTCAATATATATGTCAGCTGTAATTATGTTCGCTTAACGTCATTCTTTGACAGCCGTCGATATACACCATCATTCTTTTTTATTTCATGGGGCAATTTTGAATGTGCTATTAGTTAGTTTTTTTTACTTATTTATTTGATGAACCTAGAGGATTGTTTTTTTTCTGCTTTCGCTTTCGCCTAATTCTGGATAAATACTTTTTAAGATCGATTTTGGGTTTATTCGATCCTGATTAATGACAGGCAAAAAAGTCAATGAACATCACGCGTGATGGAATCTCAAAGCGGCCAGTGAATATCACACCTGATGGAGTCACAAAGCGGCCAGTGAATATCACACCTGATGGAGTCACAAAGCGGCCAGTGAATATCACACCTGATGGAGTCACAAAGCGGCCAGTGAATATCACACCTGATGGAGTCACAAAGCGGCCAGTGAATATCACACCTGATGGAGTCACAAAGCGGCCAGTGAATATCACACTTGATGGAGTCACAAAGCGGCCAGTGAATATCACGCATTGGGGGTAGAGGGGCGGGTTCAAAGCGGTCAGTGAACATCACGCATGGTGAAGTCACAAAGCATTCAGTGAACGTGACGCCTGGTGGTGTCTCAAAGCGGTCAGCGAACATCACACCTGGTGAAGTCACAAAGCATTCAGTGAACGTGACGCCTGGTGGTGTCTCAAAGCGGTCAGCGAACATCACACCTGGTGAAGTCACAAAGCATTCAGTGAACGTGACGCCTGGTGGTGTCTCAAAGCGGTCAGCGAACATCACACCTTGTGAAGTCACAAAGCATTCAGTGAACGTGACGCCTGGTGGTGTCTCAAAGCGGTCAGCGAACATCACACCTGGTGAAGTCACAAAGCATTCAGTGAACATGACGCCTGGTGGAGTCCTTAAGGGCAGTACAACCTCCCTCCACTTCACCTAGGTTATCATGTGTGTGGTGCATTAGATCTGATTGATGTCTTCCATTTTGGGCTCCATTATTCTTCACCAGTTTGTCATATACTGGACTCTCTAGAACCTTCCCTTTGGGGCCCAGGCCATGGCCATTTAAGTGACAGTATCAGGTTCTGTTCCCTGGAGAATTTCCCACAATTCCCACGTTGACCTATCATGCTGGTATGCATATGTTTTAGCTTCCTCCGAGAAAGTAATTCTTTGTTTATTTTTTACCCATCCATTGATAAAGATCACTACAGTTGGCACGTTATAGGAAGCCTGTATGTAGCTGTCCCAGAAGCACTAGTTTTACATGAAGATGTTGCAAGCTCCATGCACAACTTTCTGTAATCACCATTTACCAGATGCTTGCAAGCTACACAATTGCAGGCTCTTCAATTATAAGCTGGTTGTCTGATTTAGAATTGAAAATTTTTTGACAGTTTCGGTTTTTCAAACTTGAGGTAACATTTGTTAGGTTATATCAGGGAGCGAACCCAGTATAACGGATAGACAGGAGTGCCCCTATAGTGGGGCCCAAGATGAAGTGAACTAGCTGATAGCAGCCAGCGACTTATAGCTGACTGCTTGCATCACGGTTAGCGTACTATTGCTTATCAACACTCAATTCCACTTCTAAGCGGAGGCCTTGTAGACAAGCTGCACTTGCGAAGTTTGTCTAAGAGAATACGTTTCGCAGTAGAAAGTCATACGGTGCCTAAAGAAAGCCAGCTCAAATTAGAAGTGTCGGACCAAAAGGTGCAGATATCGCAGCCTTGTTGTAAGCTGCGACATACGCTCCCTACAGTGTCACGTAAGCCACGTGCACACTACGATTGTATTTCATCTCCACGGGCAAACAAGTCCGCCTGTGGTATCCATGATGTCACTAATAGAACAACTGTCACCGTCTAAGTATTTCATATACATGGACTAAAGAGGGTTGTGCTAGAAGTTGGTAAACTCACCATCTAGCAATGTCGATGTAGGTATGTAGTCCTAAGGCGATAAAAAGTCCGTCACGCCAAACGTCCTTTAGCATGATGAGAGATTGAGTTCCAGGCCGTATTCAAAGTGGATTATGTCTTCCTAATTTGACCTTACCAGGTGGTGTGTGGATGGCCGCATGGGCTAGACCATGTCGGAGAGGTTCGCTTAACATACTGATTTTCATGACCGTCTTTAAGAGCAGGTCAACGGATACTTTTTGGCTAGACGAGCCACATATTCAAATAGGGCAACACAGTGAAATCTGTCCCTAGCGTGACTCCATCGTTTGAGACCCGGTCATACAAATATATCGTCAGAATTCGCCTCTGACCTCGCATGTGGAATGCTTCAATGTTCTTTTGATCCTCATACATACTAGTCCATGTTTCGGAGACGTCCAGTAGGATTGAGGATAGCGTAGGTCACGTAAATTCCTATGTTAATTTTCAGTACCAAACCCCCTTTTCCTCCCCTGCTTGCTCAAGACCCACAGCATGGCGCTCATAGAGACGGCAGCCATACCGACTCTTGGAATGATATCCGGAAGGTTTCGTACGTCGGAGTTTTGTTTAGTGCCTAGGTAAATTAAATCCTCAGTGCAGTTGACATTGTTGCCATACAAAATAACTTCTACTGTTGTAGGATTGCAACCAAACTTCTTTATCTTGGTTTGTGTCCATCAGATGTGGAGGCCTAATGTAGATGTACGATCTTATAGTTGCTCCAGTAGTTTTTACTTTTTTGATGAGGGTGGGAGCTTGGTATGACTACATCCTCTGCTTAGTCGAGGTCGATCAAGTGTTTATGCAAAGTGACACGGGGTATGTATTTATTTCAATAGCAGTAAGTAAAATCATCATGTACTGCGGCGTGGCTGTTTTTTCTTTTGTTGTTACTTCTGCAATCCTAGGGTTGTTGGAATCCTGGTCCTTGATAGAGGTTTGTAAGATGGAAGTCGCTCGATGACTCTTGAGATGGAGCAGCTGCTGGCAGCTGATGGCATTGTTATAGTGCTCGATCCACAATCTGGTGATCGCTTCAATTAAGCAACATGCTATGCCATTGTATCTTTTTATCTGTTGGGGGACGCAGTAAAATTGGTATAGCAAATGAGCCCTTCGGGTTTCAATTACATGATAAGTTAGTTGGTGTCTCATCCCTCCCAATGCGGCACTGGTTGCTGTATTGTAGTAATGCCCTCAATAACTTAATGCGGAATAAGTGTCAGTTCAATTACCAGATCGTTATGGAGAACAGCGATCTATTGCAGAGGTTCTTGAACATTGGTAGTCTACGGGTCCACTCAGTGGTGGTTGTTTTCATTGATATAATGCCAGCGCTAGCCATGCAGACCAGTTTAGGAGAGATTGAATCTCGGCATTTAGTGGTCAAGACGAGACGTGGCCTGGAAGGAGGATCTGGAATAGGAGAACATTATAGCATCTGGTAATATGGAAGTTCAGAGATATCGAGCGAGGTAGAGATATTAGAAGAAAGAGAGAGGAGAGATGGGAAACAGAGAGATATATGAGAAGAGAGAGTGATATAGGGGAAGGGATAAATGTATAGACAGTGAAGGAGAGAAGGGGCCAGAAACATAGATGGAGTAGGAAATATTGAACGGAAAAATGTGAAGAGAGAGAGAGAGAGACACACACAGAGAGAGAGAGAGAGAGAGAGGAAAGTAAGTACACGGATTGAAAGAGAGATTAAGAAGAAGAGTCACGGACAGAGTCATGAAGAGGATATATATATATATATATATATATATATATATATATATATATATATATATATATATAGATAGATTAGATAGATAGATAGATAGATAGATTGATAGATATTTATATAGATACATAGATAGATAGATAAATAGATATATATATATATATATATATATATATACATATAGATAGATAGATATATAGATAGATAGATAGATAGATAGATAGATATATATATATAGATAGATATATAGATAGATAGATAGATAGATAGATAGATAGATAGATAGATAGATAGATAGATAGATAGATAGATAGATAGATAGATAGATAACGAGAAAGAGAGGGAGAGAGAAAGAGCGAGAGAGAGGGAAAAGAAAGTGCAAAAGTTGAAAGAGAGATAAAGAAGAAGTCCGAGACAAAACACAGGAAAGAGAGCGAGAGCTAGAGAGACAGAGAGAGAGAGAGAGAGAGAATACGAGGGCAATGTAAAAGAAAGTAGCGTGAAAGACAGAAGAGGGGAAGCAAAACATTGGTAAAGAGAGTGCATGGAGGGAGGAATGAAAAGATGAGAGAGGTGGGAGAAAAAGAGGTAGATATAGGAAATGGGGCTTAACAATAATGGGGAAGTGTTAGAGAGATAGAATGGAGAAGAGGGAAGCAGCGAGAGGCGGAAGAGAGAGATCGAGAGAGAGAGAGAGAGTGAGAGAGAGAGAAGGTGGATGTGATAGAGTGACAGGGGTAGAAATATAAATAATGAAGAGAGAGAAGAAAATAATGACAGAAGAGTGAGAGAGAAAAGACAAGCTACATTTTCTCCGTCAGAAAAGATAAGTCCAGTTGAGAACTCTAAGTACTCCCTATGGGACATGTAGATTCAGCACAACCAGCGGACTCTATTTTAAAAGGTACATAAACTACAGTGTCGCGTGAGATCTCCGGCAGGCAGAGCTCATTCTTGTGCAAAACGGTAGACATGATTATTCTCTGCCTAATTAACCACAAAACTGGCCGACTCTAGTGAGTCAGGGACGAGATTTGCGATGTGTTCGTCACAACTACAAAACGCCCAGAAATTATTTACTGCTGGAACTAAGATGACAAGTAAGTTGTCATTTGTGTCATTCCAATTGCCGTCCTATGGATTTATCGATATTATTGTGAAATCGTAAACATAGTTTATTATTAAATAATATTTTATTGTTACATACAACTTTCGACGGTGTTCATCCTGTGAGCAAATAATATAATTAATATAGCCTTCCGATTTACGATATATCAAAGGTGACGGATGAAGGTTCCTCAGGGTGTTTGTGACCTCATCCTGAATACCTAGATTTGAAGAAAGTATGAAGTGATTTGATCCTGGTTTCATTTATTAAGAAGACAACAATAGTATTGACTTTTTGCTTAGTAAGTAGAGTTGGACATGGACACGAAGAATATTAAAACGACAGCTAATTGCTTACTGCGCATATAATATATGATATTTATGTAGACTGTTCTCAATGATGCTATGTTGTAATGAGGCTTTTGTGATTTCACATGAAAGTATAAATTGTCGTTCAACAGCTGTTGGACATGCTAGGTTGTAACAAAGTGTGTAGAGCTACTTCTTACTTTCCGTATTTGGCAATCTCACAAACTATTTGACCAAACATTAGCTGTTCTGGACACTCTTTCTTTTATTCTTACTTTCCGTATTTGACAATCTCACAAACTATTTGACTAAACATTAGCTGTTCTGGACACTCTTTCTTTTATTCTTACTTTCCGTATTTGACAATCTCACAAACTATTTGACTAAACATTAGCTGTTCTGGACACTCTTTCTTTTATTCTTACTTTCCGTATTTGGCAATCTCACAAACTATTTGACTAAACATTAGCTGTTCTGGACACTCTTTCTTTTATTCTTACTTTCCGTATTTGACAATCTCACAAACTATTTGACTAAACATTAGCTGTTCTGGACACTCTTTCTTTTATTCTTACTTTCCGTATTTGACAATCTCACAAACTATTTGACTAAACATTAGCTGTTCTGGACACTCTTTCTTTTATTCTTACTTTCCGTATTTGACAATCTCACAAACTATTTGACTAAACATTAGCTGTTCTGGACACTCTTTCTTTTATTCTTACTTTCCGTATTTGACAATCTCACAAACTATTTGACCAAACATTAGCTGTTCTGGACACTCTTTCTTTTATTCTTACTTTCCGTATTTGGCAATCTCACAAACTATTTGACCAAACATTAGCTGTTCTGGACACTCTTTCTTTTATTCTTACTTTCCGTATTTGACAATCTCACAAACTATTTGACTAAACATTAGCTGTTCTGGACACTCTTTCTTTTATTCTTACTTTCCGTATTTGACAATCTCACAAACTATTTGACTAAACATTAGCTGTTCTGGACACTCTTTCTTTTATTCTTACTTTCCGTATTTGACAATCTCACAAACTATTTGACTAAACATTAGCTGTTCTGGACACTCTTTCTTTTATTCTTACTTTCCGTATTTGACAATCTCACAAACTATTTGACTAAACATTAGCTGTTCTGGACCCTCTTTCTTTTATTCTTACTTTCCGTATTTGACAATCTCACAAACTATTTGACTAAACATTAGCTGTTCTGGACACTCTTTCTTTTATTCTTACTTTCCGTATTTGACAATCTCACAAACTATTTGACTAAACATTAGCTGTTCTGGACACTCTTTCTTTTATTCTTACTTTCCGTATTTGACAATCTCACAAACTATTTGACTAAACATTAGCTGTTC
This sequence comes from Ariolimax columbianus, assembly GCA_036924085.1. Classification (NCBI taxonomy): domain Eukaryota; kingdom Metazoa; phylum Mollusca; class Gastropoda; order Stylommatophora; family Arionidae; genus Ariolimax; species Ariolimax columbianus. Next base: position 18,492,633 of record JAVGWX010000006.1, read on the forward strand.
TGGACACTCTTTCTTTTATTCTTACTTTCCGTATTTGACAATCTCACAAACTATTTGACTAAACATTAGCTGTTCTGGACACTCTTTCTTTTATTCTTACTTTCCGTATTTGGCAATCTCACAAACTATTTGACTAAACATTAGCTGTTCTGGACACTCTTTCTTTTATTCTTACTTTCCGTATTTGACAATCTCACAAACTATTTGACTAAACATTAGCTGTTCTGGACACTCTTTCTTTTATTCTTACTTTCCGTATTTGACAATCTCACAAACTATTTGACTAAACATTAGCTGTTCTGGACACTCTTTCTTTTATTCTTACTTTCCGTATTTGGCAATCTCACAAACTATTTGACTAAACATTAGCTGTTCTGGACACTCTTTCTTTTATTCTTACTTTCCGTATTTGGCAATCTCACAAACTATTTGACCAAAAATTAGCTATCCTGGACACTCTTTGTTTTGCTGAAATGAAATCCGCCAAAATGCAGTGCAGTCTTGGGCAGTTATACCGATTTTCGGGGTCTTGAATGGATTCGTCTTCTCATACATCCTCGTCCGCAAAGCTCCATTTTTTCAGGTTCGACCAGCACCTGGACACTTCCGTTTGTAATTTGTTCAGGGCTCCACATACAAAAGCAAAGTCAAAGGCCGCCGTCCATCGTAGACAATGATGGCATAATTAATTTTGCTAGCGCTATATTTAGTAAGGATTAACTGCGCTACTTTTTATCCTCACTCTCTCGTCTCGTTCCGCCCGACCCCAGTGGCAAGTCAAGGACAAGACGACAAGGGGGCGAAAACCAGATGCAGGGGACTCCGCATCAAGCACCAGTTAAAAAGACTGCAGAGTCCAGAGTCGAACCCACACCACATGATCACGAGGCCGACGGCTTAATCACTTCGCCACGGAATTCCCTTTGCTTTTGCTCTACATACAGGGAATGGCATATTATGCTTTGTCACAAGATCTCTCCATCCATTTCTCACCCTATGCTTGACGCCATTTTTCGGTGCGGTTTTGTTCAGGTTGCTGATCTGTTAAATGTGCAGTGTGAAGGAAACTTTTCAAGGGGCTTCACTGATCACAGAACTGCTTTTTCCTTTCGACTTCTGACGTAACACAACTACGGATTCTGGTGGAGCGATACTAGCGATTGCACAAACGATTCCTTGGTTTGGCTTAAGGCACCTTGTTACAATGAGACATGCCCCATTTACTGGCACATCGACGTGTTTCGTGTATGCTGACTTGTTTCATACTGACGCGGCGTTATCTGCTGTAGAAATGCACAATCTGAGGTCCGATATGCACTACATCCTTGGTAATGTTCTCCATGTCATGTTTATTAGCTTACGCAAAATGTTATTTCTTGCGCCAACTTTTTATTTCACCGTCTTACGTTGTTCCAAGTAGGATAATGCGCGATTCATTATAATTGTAGGATAATGGGCGATTCATTATAATTGTAGGATCATGTGCGATTCATTATAATTCCTAGGTTCGTAGGTGTATCGTTATTTTCAACTTCATGCGTCTGCCAACAAATACGGATTTTCCGTCTGTCTTCTCTGTTCTTCAGGTGAAATGCATATTCCTGAGTTTCGCTGGGGTTAACTTTGAGATGAATATCTTCATATTAATCAGTCAATTGGTCACGGGCTTCAGTGAGTTTGAGCTTTACTTCATTTAAGCCTTTTCTCTGAAAAAATTCCATGTCGTCTGTATATATGAGATGTCTAATGCATGGACTGATTGGTTAATCATTTGTGAAAACATTGAATAGCGTAGGTGCTAGACCAATTTTGTTTTATTTCCTCCAACTACTACTTTTTGTTTTGCAATGTGACGTAAAGTCATGTATTCTGCAGAAGACAACTACCTGGGTCAGGCGCTAATCATCTGCGTATATCTTTGATAGAAGTAGGCGGTGATTTACCTTGTCGTATGCCGCTGTAAGGTCAATAACAGCTACCCTTGTCACCTGCTTACGCTATGTTGAGCTAGGTTAAGGACTTAAAGATTCGACTCCGGACTCCGTCGTCTTTTTCACGGGTGCTTGATGCGGAGACTTCTGCATCCTGTAGGTCCCCTAGTGGTCTTGTCCTTGACTTGCCACTGAGGTCGGGCAGCTCGAGACGAGAGAGTGAGAATAAAAAGAAGAGCAGTTAATCCTTACTAAAAATAGCGCTAGCAAAATTAATTAGGCCATCATCGTCTATGATGGACGGCGGCCTTTGCCTTTGCCTTTCTGACATTTTTTGCTTCTGGTTGCGTTTTCTCTGATTTAAGCAATACAGAAGCAAAAACAATACAAAGCAAAACAAAAGCAAAAACAATACAAAGCAATACAAAAGCAAAAACAGTACAAAGCAAAACAAAAGGAAAAAAACAATACAAAGCAATACAAAAGCAAAAAACAATACAAAGCAATACAAAAGCAAAAACAATACAAAGCAATACTCTGGTCTTCCTCTAGTTTTTGAAATCTTCAGGCTTATCACACATGAGTTAATTAAATCCTGCACCAACTTCACGCTTTCCGGGCCAAATGTTTAATTTGCTCTGTTTCCAGTTCGTCCGTCCCAGCTGTCCTATTTATTTTTATTCCATTATTCGCGTTGTCAAATTCTCCAATGGTGAAATGTGTTCCCAACGTTTCTTTTCACACTATAAAAAGAGTGCACTTTCCCATGCAATTGGAACAATTTTTAACATTAACACAAAACAATATGTTTATATAGAACAAAATGTTAACACAAAACAAAATGTTTACAAAGAACAACATGTTTACACAGAAGAAAATGTTTACACAGAACAATATGTTTTCACAGAACAAAATAATTACACATAACACAATGTTTACATAGAACATAATGTAAACACAGAACAAGATGTTTACAAAGAACAAAATGTTTACACGGATCAAAATGTTTACAAAGAACATCATGTTTACACAGAACAAAATGCTTACATAGAACAAAATGTATACAAATGAACATAATAAAATTGGATCAAGACGCTGAGCAGCGCATGAGCTGCAGTGGTCAGCGACCCATAGCTGACTGCTAGCGTCAGGGTCAGCGACCCATAGCTGACTGCTAGCGTCAGGGCCAGCGAACCAAAGCTGCCAAGACCCTTCTACACCTCCACCCGGTGATCCTGGAAAACAGGCTGCAGCAGGGCAGACTGACTAAGGAGAAGAGATCGAAGAGGGAATGCTAACCAGGTGCTCAAAAAATGCTTGCTGAAGTCGGAGGTGTTGGACCGAAAGGTGCAAATATTGCAGTCAAGCTGTAAACTACGACACAAGACATTCCGTTCTCTGGACTACATTCTGCTACTTAAGCCCTTTCAGGGTTTGGTAGCGGGAGATTGTGAACGAACGCAGAAGAAGAAGAATAACATAATAAAATGTTTTGATGTATAGAGAACATGCGAGGCATCAATATCTGCAGAGTATCGATTCAAAAATATATCAGATAGGCGGAGGACACTGTTCTGATGGCTGAAAGCGAACAAGAACTTCAGGTATTGGTGATTCAAGTAAAGAACAAAGTGAAGTCAGGTGTATGGATTGGACAATAACGCTGAGAAAACAAAAACTGTGATGATTAGCAGAGTAAACACAACAGACAATAACAGATGCCAAAATACTCGACACAGTTCAAGAGCTTTCAGTTTCATGAAACTAAAATAACGGAAAAGGAAAGATTAGAGATAGGATGAGAACATCAATGGCGAAATCAGTTGTCACAAACACGAGTCACATATTGACAGTCGAAAATGTCACTTGGAAATTCAAAATGAAAGTGATCAGGTATTATATATATTCATCTTCACTGTAGGGTGTAGAAACTTGTACTATGAACAACTAGTTGAACGAGAAAATTGACACATTTGACAAATAAAAACCAAGAAGTAAGCAGCAATTCTCAAGGAAAGAAAAAAGACATAATAAGATGATCTTCTAGAAATTAGGTGCAGAGAGAATCGATGAAGGAAATCAGTCAGATAGTTCATATATTTCGGTCAGAACACAAGACATAACACCTTCTTACAAACATAACTGGACAGTAAGGTGGAGGGTAAACGTGCCACAAGTACACAATGTTATAAGCAGGAGGGTATCATCAAACGATGGACATGGAAGAGGTTGGTATTTTGTATCATCAAAAGAAGGTTGGAGATCCATGGCAGCCGATATTCGATGTGGAGGTTACACTCGGACTGTTATGATCAGCGGACCTTTGATGTGTAGAAGTCACCTTAACTAAACTGATCAGTGACCTTTCGATGGGGAGAAGGCACTTGAACTAAACTGATCTGCCGATCTTCGATGTGGAGATGGCACTGAACACATTAACTGAACTGATCAACTATCCGATGTGGAGATGTCACCTGGATTGAACTGATCGTCCGACCTTCGATGGGGAGATATCACCTGGCTTGAACTGATCGTCCGACCTTCGATGTGGAGATGGCACTGAACACATGAACTGAACTGATCAACTATTCGATGGGGAGATGGCACCTGGACTGAACTTAGAGGATAAGATTTGCAGACTAGTTTTTGTATCACTATCGATAGAAAAAGATTAGGTCTGACACTGGCTTTTCCAAAGTAGAAGACGGACATTCTAACCAGTAGATCAGATGATTCTCAGTAATGTAGAAGCCGAGATAACAGTCTAGAACCATAACACAAAAGATGGTCGCAAGCTGGGGCAGTGTAGGGAGTTTGTTGTTTTTCTGAAAGACACCATTACGCGTGACGACCACATACATATTTAATAATCATTGTACAAGTGTATCAGATGAAGATTATAATTTTATGTTGCTTTACACTTTCAGTTAGCAAAAAAAATGTTTTCCCAAGACATTCTATTTTATTGTGAGATACATTTGTCGAGAAAATATATCGTGCCTTTTTAGAGCAGGTGTCCGTCGTCGATTGCACTTTGAAGTTTGAGAAACCTGGTCTCCTAGCAACCAGTATTTACTTAGTTCCGTTAACCGCCGTAGGGAACTAAAGTTATCTTTCTTGGATCAAGTATGTTGCTTCAGATGTTGTTAAGTCTGTGTTATAGAATTGACTATCTGTTGTGTTCAAATGTTCTTGAAGTATTATTTACGTCGTTTTTATCTTACCTACTCATTCAATATCGGGGATCCATTTTTTTTCGCTGTTGATTAAAATAGAAGTAAAACGCTCATCTTTTAACCTCAATCATTTATACTTTCTTATAATCTTTTGGTTGATTATTGCATGTATATAATAATTGCTTTCCATATATCTTCCCCGATTCTTGTTTCGTTTATTAGATTACTCGTTTCGTATTTAGTCTTGATATTTGATAACTAATATGATTTTTCTGCGTCTTGGGAGCTGGCCATGTTCCTTCCTTTTCAGACTGAATTGATTCTTTAGCTAGTATTACACAAAGTCGGTTGTTTGATTTCTTTGCTCTGCTTTAAGTTTTGTTTTTAACATTTCAAATTGAGTGTATCTGTAATGAATGCTTTAAAAAGGACCTATGTCTCCAGATTCTCTGTTTGACGTCTACAAATCGTTGTTATTTCATGGCAAGTTTTTTTAAAAAAAGCTTCATCTTCTATCTTTAACAAAATACTTTTCGACGATTGTTGCGTTTCTATTTTTTAACCTTTTCACTGTGATCTATGTTTGTGTTATTAACACTTGTCGATGATCATTGTATATACAGAGGTTGACTGTGTTATTAGCACTAGTCTATAATCAGTGTCTATACAGATAATGTTTGTTGGATCAGCACTGGTCTATGATCAGTGTCTATACATATATTGTTTGTGTTATTAGCACTGGTATGTGATCAGTGTCTGTACATATATTGTTTGTTTTATTAGCACTGGTCTATAATCAGTATCTATACATTTATTGTTTGCTTTATTAGCACTGGTCTATGATCGGTGTCTATACATATATTGCTTGCTTTATTAGCACTGGTCTATGATCAGTGTCTATATATATATTGTTTGTGGTATTAGCACTGGTCTATGATCTGTGTCTATACTGATATTGTTTGAGTTATTAGCACTGGTCTATGATCAGTATCTATAGAGAGATTAATTGTGTTATTAGCACTAGTCTATGATCAGTGTCTATACAGAGATTGACAATTATTTGAGTGTGTACACTACATTGTTGTTGCTGTCTTGTTCTTCGTAGTTCTTAGTCGACCTGAACTTCTACAGGGTAAATGCCCATGTGCAGGTCCCAGCTCTGGTATGAGCTGGATGTAGTCGCGAGAAGGGTTTCCTGCTTAGCGGGCTAGGGCTCGAGCAGCTTAATACTCCGCTGTTTTGGGAGGGACAAGCGCTTACGGAGGGTGGTTAACCGATGTGCGAGTCCATCTTAACACACTTAAACACTAGAGGAAAGTAGACCAGCAGCCTGTTAGCCGCCATCTATGCTGCTCTAAACAAACTACCTAACCATGGCCGGCGTTATGCCATGTCACACAGTTAGTCACATCTTACGATATGCTGTCATTAAGAAAGTGGTGCTATTATTGTCCTTGTCATACATAAAGACCCCGGCAGACTACTAGTTCATATCTAGTAAATGTGTCATGCTATAGCTATAATGGGTTTTTCCACTTGTACCATGTTTTGATATGACTTTCCCGGTATTGGAAAATGGTGTTTACTATTTTTAAACAATGCTCAATATATGCATATATAAACTATTCTCCGTTGTTGTGTCTCTCTAGTGAGGTTCCTTCAATTTCCCTAAACAATATTCTTATCATTATAATTTTTCATGTTTGGTCACTAAAAATATTCATTAAGTTCAGATCATCCTTCTCGTTTATAATGAAAACGCATGAAAGACACTCTACCAATTCACTTCTGCCTTCTTCATTGTTGCTTTCATTGCATGGTGCATATAAGGCGATTATTGTTGTTCTGCAACATTCTACTGTTTGATAGGCATATTGCTCTTTCCCTGATGCAGTCTGTTTCTTGAATGAACTTTTCTCTTTCTCTAGATGTACAAGAAATCAAACAGTCTAATCTAATAATGTACATAGTATTCTAACCGTAAACCCATTTACACTTTCGCCTGTGTACATATGCGTATGTATGTGTGTATGTATATATTTGTGTATGTTTTTGTGTGTAAATGTATTTGTATATGCATGTGTGTGTTTTTGTGTGTGTATGTGAATACATGCACATGTATGTATGTATGTGTGAAGGTATATGTGTATGTGTGTATGTATGTGTTTGTATGTGTATTAATCTATGACAGCATTTATTCACTCATAGAAACCGCCACTACAACTAGCTCCCTAACAAAAAGTCTACATAAGAGCGCTTGGAAGTGGTTTTTTTCTTTAGAGATATTACTTTTATGCGTTTGCTAGACTCACACACAACCCTCTTACTCGTATTTCACACCATACTTCAGACGTGACAGCGGTACTCTTCATTTCCTCAAGTGATTCCTGGCGATGTAGGAGCGCTTTAGAAGCTGTTATCGGTCTACGAGTATATATGCAACGTTACTACACTAGCTTAACGACATTCCATACAGTATAAATACACATTTTGTTATCCATAGATCAATATCTAGGTTAGGTGTATCATATTGGTCCCTAATTCCCGTTATCAACACGTTCCAGTCGACCGATTTGCAAATAAGTGACTGAATTACTTTTTGAAAATTACATTCAAAGAAGAAATGAAATAGTTACATCACATAATACACAGCTGCGGTCATTAAAATGTATGCTTACATTAAACTTGTACGAGTTTACCAACAGTCGTTTGCTGCTACCATGGAAAACCATCTCCAAACTGTCTCGTTAAACGACAAAAGTGTAGATAACAATTGGTAGGCCCTTAGTGCACATATATATAACACATCTACCGAAATCCTGGATCACGCTATTAGTAAACCCAATTGATCGGCCCTTCGTGCACATGTATATAACACATCTACCGAAATCCTGGATCACGCTATTAGTAAACCCAATTGATCGGCCCTTCGTGCACAGGTCTATAACACGTCTACCGAAATCCTGGATCACGCTATTAGTAAACCCAATTGATCGGCCCTTCGTGCACAGGTCTATAACACATCTACCGAAATCCTGGATCACGCTATTAGTAAACAAAACGACTGGTTTAATGAGAACTCAGAGGACATAAGAACGATGCTAGCTGACAAACGCCGTATCCACAAAATGTATTCCAATGACCCAGCGTCCACATCCAAGAAAGCAGATATCCTAAACGCGCACAGGACTGTTCAACACAATAAAGCGGATGAGATACAGGGATTGTATGACAATCATAACGTGAGAAACATCTATCATGACACCAGGGTGGTCTATGGCCCATCTTCCTTAGGTTTCCTACCCCTCCTCCATGGAGATGGGACAACACTAATTACAGATCCGGAAACAATTATCACACTCTGGGCAGAGCACTTTGGTGATATCTTGAACCAGCCGTCATCTGTTAGCAGCGAAGCCATTGACCGCCTGCCCCATATTCTCTAAACGAGGCTCTGGATCTTATACCGACTGTAGAGGAGACCCAAAAAGGGGTCAGACAACTCTCCAGTGGCAAAACACCTGGCTACAATAGAATTCTTGTGGAGGTCTACACAAATGGTGGTATAGCACTAATTGTAAAACTCCACCTGCTCTTCAAACAGATGTGTCACAGTGAAACCATCCCGAAAGATCTGAAGGATGCCTCAATAATATATTTGTATAAACAGAAAGGTAACCGCCAATCATGCGATAACCACCGCGGCATTTCTGTACTGTCCATCGCAGGGAAGATATTCGCCAGAATCCTCCTCAATCGCCTCACAGCTCATCTGGATGAAGGTCTTCTACCTGAAAGTCAGTGTGGATTCCGGAAAGAGCGTGGAACCGCAGATTTGGTGTTTGCAGCCAGACAGCTACAAGAGAAATGTCAGCAACACCACTGTGACCTGTACATATCCTTTATCGATCTGACAAAGGCGTTTGATAAGGTCAACAGAGAAGGCCTGTGGAAAATCATTATAAAGTACGGCTGCCCAATACAATTTGTCAACGTAGTACGGCAGCTGCATGATGGAATGCAGGCTAGAGCTCAGGAAAATGGTTCTATTTCTAAGTCCTTTCCAGTAACAAATAGCGTTAAACAGTGTGTGTGCTTGCACCAACTTTGTTCAGCTTGCTGTTCTGTGCAAGGCTGACTGGTGCTTTCAGAGACGGGAACATAGGAATCGATATAATATATCGTATAGATGGTCAACTGTTCAACCTAAGGGAGCTTCAAGCAAAAACTAAGGTCAAGACACACACCATCAGAGATCTGTTTGCTGACGATTGTGCCCTGTAGGCTGTCACAGAGGATGATCTGCAGAAAAGCGTGGATAATTTCTCATTAGCGTGTTTCGACTTTGGACTTACCGTCAACACAGAGAAAACTGAAATAATGTACCAACCAGCTCCTGGCAAAAACAGGTATACTGAGCTAATCATCAATGGTGATAAACTGAAAGTTGTAAATAGATTCACAAACCTCGGTAGTACACTGTCTCAGAATGTACTGAAGGTTGTAAATAGATTCACAAACCTTGGTAGTACACTGTCTCAGAATGTACTGAAGGTTGTAAATAGATTCACAAACCTCGGTAGTACACTGTCTCAGAATGTACTGAAGGTTGTAAATAGATTCACATACCTCGGTAGTACACTGTCTCAGAATGTAGTCATAGATGACGAGATAGACGTTAGAATCATCAAAGCCAGCGCCACTTTTGGCAGACTAAACTCAAACATCTGGCGTCGAAATGGCATCAGCCTCCAGACGAAGCTGGAAGTGAACAGTGCAGTGGTGGTCCCTGTGTTGCTATATGCAAGTGAAACATGGACTGTATACAGGCAACATGCAAAGAAGCTGAATCACTTTCACACACTTTGTCTCAGGAGGGCGATGAATGTCAAAAGGCAAGACAGGGCACCGGACACTGCTGTTCTTGAGAGAGCTTGTATCCCTGGCATTGATACCATCATGATGCAATCACAGATTAAATGGGCGGGTCATGTGGTTTGCATGCCAGACTATCTGTTGCCAAAAATAATCTTCTATGGTGAGAGGCAGAATGGCGAATGCGCCCAAGCAAGCCATAAAAGCGCTTTAAAGATACACTAAAACGTCTTTAAAAGCCTTCAGCATAAATCTTGAAACATGGAAGGATGCTGCAAAAGACCATACAGCCTGGCGTACATCTCCGCAGAGGAGCAATGTCATGCGAGGCTTCTAAAAAGACTGCAGCAGAACAACGGATAAAGGCCAGAAGAGCCAGTGAAATATTACAGTCTCGCGAAGCGAACTTCCCATGCCCTCACTGCCTGCAAGTATGCAGATCCCAAAATCGGACTTGTCAGCCATCTCTGCACCTATCCACAACCCGGAAGTACGGTACACTCGACTTGAAGGACTAGCTAAAATGAAAAAGGAAAGGTGCTCATCACACGTGATGGACGAACAACATGTATAAGTTGCTTTGATAAAAAGGAAAACAAATAGTGAGATTCTGGAACAGCTCAAGGCACTTCTGAAGGAAATAAAATCTGGGTCATGTCAAGAGACACGACAGTTTGCTGGAGGTTATATTGGAGGCCAGAGCGTAGGGCATGAGAGCCAGAGGGCCGAAGGGGTACCAGACAACACTATGATATGGTCGGGACAGAGACAGCTGGAGATCTATTATTGTAAACCTCCGATGCGGAGACGGCACTTGATTATGATGATAAGAAGGAGTGACATTCTGAGGTCGATCAACGACCATTTCTTTGACCATGATAAATCACCAATTCACAGACTCCGTGAATTGTAATATCAAAAGTGAGTTTATCAGGATTGGCACCTGATAGAACTGGACTGGAGAACGTACAACCAGTAGGTTTACACTAGAATTCACTCTTGAACATTTGCTGGGGGAGATTGAACACCGCAGAGTAGTCACGTCGATATGTGACAAAATAGAACATGTCTTCTAGCTGTTTACACGGTCTATCGGAGTCGGTCACCAAGAACAAAAGTGGCGTTCGGTGTAGAAACGTTGAAGACCTCGTTTACTCTTTCTCCCCATTTAGCGGCCTTACATTATAAAAGCCTGTCTAGGGTTGCAATTAATACGCTAACATATTCAAGTTAATACCTAGGTTCAATGCCATTATGTCGGTGGTTTCCCCGAAGGACAGCTGATTTTATATCATGACTTTTTACCAGCTTCAGGAAAAGCATATTTGGTTGTTAGTATTTGTATGCGTGCATTTTTATGTGTATGTTTTTTAATGTGTATGCCTGTGCTAGTATGAATGCTGGTATATTTGTTTGTGCTTATATGTGTGAAATGTGCGTATTAGTGTTGTATCTACCATGCATAAGTCATATACAATAAGCACACACACACACACTCATAACATTTAACAATACTATTTTAGTTTTTCTTGCTACTCTGTGGAGTGTGTGTTTATTAAATTGCTGATGTGTGTGTGTTTAGTTGCTGCACTAGTGAATTTAGTTGTTGGCTTGTTTGTCTATGTTTATATATTTAAATAAATTTGTTACATGCGTGTCTGTGTGTTTAGTTGCTATATGTAAGTGTAAGTGTGTAATGTGTGTCTGTGTGTTTAGTTGCTATGTGTAAGTGTGAGTTTGTATCTATTCGGTGTATCAGAACGTAAATACCATCACAAAATAATCTGCATTCAGTTTTGAAACCTTGATCAGTACTTTAGAGCATTTTCCCAACCACGCAAATAATAAAGTACCATAGCCAACGTGTGTTTTATCTAAGCCCGTATCAGATGCAAAGTCTTCTTCTCCTTTGTTTTAATGTCAAAGGACCGTTGCGTCGATTGACCACTACCATGTCCAACTGCTGAGGCTGTATTCATGCGTACCGTGTCGACCGACATCCCTACAGACTCCCAGTTGGAGCCGTGTACTCCGCTGCCTAGGGATGGAGGCCACGAGAAGTGTATTAAACCAATGTTTGTGTCAGGCTTTCCGTGTCTGTCCGTATCAAATTCTCTGTTTTCTCGTATCCCGCCGCCGAGGCTTCTGATCGTGTCCACCTTTTGGTCAGCGTGACCCTTGCTGTGCTGAAAATATCGTGTAACCTCGGGTGGAGGGAGGGGTGGGCAGGATGAAGTCGATTCAGTCCGAGCAGAAAGGTCCTTGAGCAGTGGTAACATCAACTGAATTCCAGTGTGCAATTAAACGGAATGTTGAGCTCCATCATGGACTGGTCTTCTACGGCTTAAGCCGGCATGAAATGCAGAAAATGCAGCATAACAATCGGGATAATCTGTCGAAAGCACACCGATTCCACACAATAAAGTCCCGGATACCACCCGATGAAGAATTTGTGAAATATAATCCGAACAGGAGCCACCAAACATCGGAAAACGACACAAACACCGGAGTGAGTCGAGAGCGCAACCATTAAGGCGCGGCCATCTTACTTTTCATCTTTTTTCATCCTTTTTTACGGTGTGTTTTAAATAGACCACATGCGACGCTTTAAACCATATAGTCCTTTTGTATTTATCAGAGCGGCCGTCTATTTCAACTTCAGTTAGGAACGGTAGCGGCAGTTTCCTAGTGGTTCCAGGGGCTAACACCATAGGCCCATCGTTTTCTTTCTTGCATTTCGCGAAAGGCATATAATAAAGATGGTTCACGTAGTTTCCATCAAGATTTAAAAACAGCTGCTATAAAATTGCAATAGACATGGCTGAAATCAAGCTTTCTTAAACGGCGGTTCGGACACCAAAAAATATTGGACTTACGCTTCAATCAATTACTGGAGTCCAGCTTTTCTAAGCAGAGGTTAGACTCACCAAATAGTGTTAGACCCTTGATTTAACAAAGGGAGTGACGAAAGAAGTTAATTAGCAGATATTGTTTGAAATATTATAATGTTGAATGCTTATTATGAGTAAGATTACGCTAAAAATGACGTTAATTGACGCGTTACAGTGGCTTTCCTCACATTCCGAACGCGCTGATGAAGGTGGGCCGGGGTCCTCCAGGCGATTGTGCTATGCTTGGCTTTATCTGCATAGCTAGTCCGATACGAAGGTCAGTATTAAAGTATGGTGTAAAGTGCTGATGAAGATTCCATATCATTGTTCACTGTGTCCCTATCTAAAAACAGGTTGGGTTACAGCATCCTGGTCAATGAAGTAGGTGATTTCAGTTATGGATAGCCTATGGAAATGTTGTACATTGCAGTGCAGCGAGTAGGATCCCCTTCTTCAGTGAGCCCGGAGGAATACGAAGCATCAATAAACCCGCAACCAGAGAAAATGTGTAAAGAGGAAAGAACTCATACAATAAAGAGCGTAGAATACAAACAAACGAACAAACAAGCAAACGAACAAACAAGCAAACAAGTAAATACATCTGCTGCACGCTTCATAATATGTGTTTGTTATTATAGCGTTTATTTACGTTTGATTATATATTCGTTTATTTGCTGAGCAAATTTGTACTTTGATTTTTGAAATTGGGATTCGTGGAACAGAGCAGACATTTGTAACACTGACTTATGGGAAATAAAATTGACGTACGGCGGCTAGACTTACCATTCTTAAGCTGTCATTTGGGTCGAAGGAGCGAATTTTGTTTACTCTCTACTTAAGTCGGAATTAGGGGTACTACTTCAGAGACCTGCCGAGGTGGTTCTGGGTGAGAATGGGTTGATTGCAACCTTACAAGAAAGTCGTAAAAGGAGACTAGGAAGTTTGTCATCAGGTTAACAACCTCATTATGTAAAATAAATTACTAAAGGACATTGATAAATACGGGCTATTGGAATTTATACATTAACTTAATAATTCAATAACCTATCAACTTGAATTTGTTCATGTGCCCTATTTTGAAATATTATGTAGCCTGCACGGTTTTTTTTGTTATTTGAACGAGGGTTATAGTTATCGTTTATAGACATAACACAAGTTACAGCACTTTTGATAATTGATAATACATTAAGGACGTCATTTATGATAAGGATATGAGTAAATTTGTGGCTTATATATGTGCATCAATGTTTATAATATATGAATTTCCAGTAAGAGCTGTGTGTTTAAGGAAATTTATATGACTAATATTTATGATTTTGTGTCAGTGCTTCTTTGTAATTCAATGTTATGTTCCCATCTTTACGACAAGTTTCAGGTCAGGTTTTCGAGTAACCAGTGAGGTCGTTGGAGCACACATGAAGACATCTTCACAACCTTACACATCCCTTTCTGTCGGCGGCCTCTGCTTGGGCCTCTTCTTGTGCCTCCTCTGGTCGGATATTGGTCAATTCTTTTATGTTGTCGTCTCCCCTTTTTTTGGGACGACATCTTCGTTGTCTGCCTTAAACCTTTTCTTGCTGAATCATATGTTGTAAGACCATTCGATCTCCATATGTGCCCGTACCAAGTTTCTTTCTTTTGACAGCTGCCAAAAGGTCTTGAAAAGGTTCTATTGCTGTTGCACTTCTGTTTCTCATTTCCTCATTAGTAGATACGTTTAACCATGTATTAATTCATGCAATTTTTGCTCTACGTATACATACACATAGACTGTACTTACCTTATTCAGAATCCGATGACTCAACGAGTTTGACAACTATTGCTTGTTGAATGTATCGCAACCTTCTCTCTGCCAATAACAATCTTTCTCTTTCATTACTAGGTTATCACATTGACTCCTGAATTGTTTATTCATGTCGGAGAAGGCTTCACATGCAATTTTCTTGAAATCTGACAGTTATGCAGATGTTGTTACGTACCACCTGTTTTTTTTTCACCTTTTCCAAAACTAATTCTTCCGGATTTAAGTGTGGAGAGTACGTTAGCAATATTTACCACATATGATCACGCTTCTGGATTACGTTACCAATATGAAACTTGTGTGTCCTGTGTACATTATTTTCGAGTGACACAATTTCAGATCTGAAGTGCATTTCCGTAAATTGAGTGTGTTCATTTGTTAGCCAAAATCTTACCTCGTTCTTAGTCCTTGCTGATGGCTGGACCTTGTCTGCAATATGATGGAAAGCATTGTTCATTACTAGACAGAAGGATCCACGTAATGACCCAAATACAGTTTTCTCAACACACTCTCAGAATATGTCGCCATTTATCTCTGAATGAGAATCCCGATTGTTGATAGATTTAGAAACAAACGATAGTTCACCATTCTTCAGCAGTCCATTATGTCTACTACCTACACGGGTCATTATCAGTCGTTGTACTTTACTACGTAGCACAATTCTTTTCGGTTCCATATGTAGATTTTCATTCCTTCAATTTTCTATTTCCTTGGCGTGAAAAGTTTTTTTGGGATCCAATATTCAATAAATTGATTGTTTAAAACTGTTTTGTCAAAGTTGTGATATTTTTCCTCCCCCTGTCTCCGATGGTATTTGAGACAGACGGTACAGGTTAGGTTCCAGATTGAGAATAACCTGTCACTAATACCTAGGGCATGAATTATTATCTATTCTGAGTTTTAATTACCATGATACACACTCCTATGTCCAGATTCAAAGGAAATATTTATACATTTTTTTGGTCATCTGTTTTGTTTTGTTTTCCTTTTTTTCCGCGTTCACCTTATTTCTCTATTCCCCAAAAGGGTTGTGCGTTGCACTAGGTTTGTATTTTGCGCCTGTCGGCCAAATGCATTTTATGTAAGGGTCTGCTTCCCTGGGATAACCGCCGGTGCTGTGATGGGATCGAACCTAGCACCTTCGGCTTGTGAGCCGTGTCACTTAACCACTAGCCCATACCTTCCATCACAGTTCTCTTGAGACCGTTGTGTCTCTAGATGTGACCAAAGTATTTGCATTTTCTAGCCAACATGGAATAGAAAAATCAGTTTTCCTCTATGCTTAACTCTTGCAGAATGTCTACATTTGTTTTTTTTCTTTGTTCAGGGTATTTTGAGGACCTTTCTGTAACATTTTGACTCGAAGGATTCTTCTTCTTCTTCTTCTTCTTCTTCTTCTTCTTCTTCTTCTTCTTCTTCTTCGTACGCAGTCAGACAGTAACCATTATTTTTTCGAAAAAAGCGGCGGTCATCCTGAGGCTGTCGCCACTGCCATAGAGCTTGTCTTGCAGTTCCACTGGTGATGGTCACATCTGCTCTCTCTGATCCTCGTATGTCGGGCAGTTCTGCAGCAGATGTTCAGCGGTCATTTTACCGGTACCGCACGGGCATTCGTCGGTACCACCTATCTTCAATTTGTTGAATAGGTGGTACCTCAGTCTATTGTGGCCAGTGCGAAGTCTGAAGACAACGACCTGCTCTCTTCGGTTCAACTGGTAATAGGCATCGTTTTTGGTGTAACCAGTATGTTCGTTTTCCCATGTGGTCATGTATCTGGCTTTGATAAGCCGTTTTGACTCTTAGTATGTCATACTAGTATCTGTTTGTGGTAGTCTTGCACCTTCTTTTGACAGTCTGTCTGCCTCCTCGTTGCCTTGGATGTTGCAGTGTGATGGGACCCACTGTACCACTACCCTTTTTGGTGCGGACTGCTGGCACAGTTTGCAGAGTGCTGCTCTTAAGTCATTAAGCTCAGTGTTTTTCTGGCTTTTTAGCGCTGTGACTACGGCGAGAGCATCTGTAAGCAGGACTGTATGGCTTTCATTTTCTTTGTGTGTCACGATTTCTTCCACTGCCGCCCTCAGTGCCTCTGCCTCAGCTCTGAAATTGCTTGTGTACTTACCAGTAGCGAATGTCAGTGTTATTTGTCTGCCATTTGGTAGGTTCATGAATGCTCCTGCCCCTCCGTTCTGTGTAGTGTTTGTTACAGAACCGTCGGTGTATGCATGGGTCCAGTCCATGCTTGGGTAGCTTTTCGATATAAAGCTTAGGGTAGTACTCGAAGGATTTGATTCTTTGACTCCTCGAGCGAGCCCGGTCGGTCGGTCGTCTGGTGCGTGTGGGAGGCCCCTGTCAGGCGGTCCTAGGTCGACGGAGTGAGGGACGGGTGGAACAAACCGTCCGTCCCGTCAGTCGGTCCCTGCGGCCGTCGTCCCAGCGAGGCTTTTTACACACCCTTCCTCCGCCGACCGGTGTGTGCTGTACGTACGTCTCCGACAGATATCTGGTTGATCCTGCCAGTAGTCATATGCTTGTCTCAAAGATTAAGCCATGCATGTCTAAGTTCACACTGTCTCACGGTGAAACCGCGAATGGCTCATTAAATCAGTCGAGGTTCCTTAGATGACACGATCCTACTTGGATAACTGTGGCAATTCTAGAGCTAATACATGCTTACCAAGCTCCGACCCTCGCGGAAAGAGCGCTTTTATTAGTTCAAAACCAATCGTCGTTTCCCCTCGCGGGGTTGCGGCGTCCCCACTGGTGACTCTGGATAACTTTGTGCTGATCGCATGGCCTCATGTGCCGGCGACGCATCTTTCAAATGTCTGCCCTATCAAATGTCGATGGTACGTGACATGCCTACCATGTTTGTAACGGGTAACGGGGAATCAGGGTTCGATTCCGGAGAGGGAGCATGAGAAACGGCTACCACATCCAAGGAAGGCAGCAGGCGCGCAACTTACCCACTCCCGGCACGGGGAGGTAGTGACGAAAAATAACAATACGGGACTCTTTCGAGGCCCCGTAATTGGAATGAGTACACTTTAAACCCTTTAACGAGGATCTATTGGAGGGCCAGTCTGGTGCCAGCAGCCGCGGTAATTCCAGCTCCAATAGCGTATATTAAAGTTGTTGCAGTTAAAAAGCTCGTAGTTGGATCTCAGGCGCAGGCGGGCGGTCCGGCTCGCGCCGGTTCACTGCCCGTTGTCTCCTGCCCTACCGTCTGCCGGCTCTCTCCCACGGGTGCTCTTCGCTGAGCGTCCTGGGTGGCCGGCGCGTTTACTTTGAAAAAATTAGAGTGTTCAAAGCAGGCCTCGGCTGCCTGAATAATGGTGCATGGAATAATGGAATAGGACCTCGGTTCTATTTTGTTGGTTTTCGGAACTGGAGGTAATGATTAACAGGGACAAACGGGGGCATTCGTATTGCGGCGTTAGAGGTGAAATTCTTGGATCGCCGCAAGACGAGCTACTGCGAAAGCATTTGTCAAGAATGTTTTCATTAATCAAGAACGAAAGTCAGAGGCGCGAAGACGATCAGATACCGTCGTAGTTCTGACCATAAACGATGCCGACTAGCGATCCGCAGGAGTTGCTTCGATGACTCTGCGGGCAGCTTCCGGGAAACCAAAGTGTTTGGGTTCCGGGGGAAGTATGGTTGCAAAGCTGAAACTTAAAGGAATTGACGGAAGGGCACCACCAGGAGTGGAGCCTGCGGCTTAATTTGACTCAACACGGCCAACACTGAAATGATTGACATGCCGAGACCACTCTTCTGGGGCCTAATATGGAACTGGTGCTGGACTTAGACCCCCATAAATCTGGGGTTATGCCCCCTGTGGCTCGGTTTTGTCTGCATCCAGTGTTTGATAAAGGAATTGACGGAAGAGCACTATCAGGAGTGGAGCCTGAGACCAAAGTTAACTTACCACGCCAATAATGCAGAATGACTATCAAAAAGTACACCTTCGTGGGGTCTAATAGAGAACATGTGCTGGAATTAGACCCTCGAAAATTTTGGGGCTACCCTCTTGATTGTCTCGCTAAGGGAATTGACGGAAGGGCACCACCAGGTGTGGAACCTGCGGCTTAATTTGACTGAACACGCCAATACTGTAGAACAACTGACAAATCGAGAGCACTGCCGTTTGGGTCTAATAATGAACGTACGCTGGTATTAGACTCACGGATGACAAGTCAGCTCTCAAACACTCAAATGAAAGAACGCTACGGAAATCGTGTTTAACTCCGCAGAAACCGCAGATCTCAAATACCTGGTCATTGACAAACAAAAGCCCTCAATAAATTCGTCTGACCAAATAGTGAACGGGTGCTGGAAATAGATCATCTGAAGACAGGTCAGTCTTACCCTACAAATGACAGGGCGTTGCTACGGAAAACCAGCTCAAATCGAGAGGAGCCGCAGACACTTTGGTTCACGTACCAGGCTGATAAGCCAAGGGCGCGAGGCTACCATGTGGGGGATTACGGCCGAACCCTTGTAAGCCGCAATCCCGCCCAAAATCTCAGCACCACTGCAATGGGAGGCTCATACATGCTCGGGACCTGGGGCTTGCGCCCCAGCCCTATCAGGTAGAGCCACAGTAAGAGGTTCTTGCCGCCCGCCAATCAAAGCGGGCGGACAACTGCTTGATACTCACCCTATACGGCGATGGGGTGCGAAAAAACACCAACCAAAGACTTAGAACCTGGTCGGGGTGTCGAAAACAGTAGAGCAGCCACCTCACTGTGAACTGTCAAGACTCAACCACTGACCATGAGAGTTGTCCGCACACCAGGCGATCAACATCTCTGTGACATTACCAGGCTTGTCCTCTGGCGAAATGCACTCCGGCTACGATATCTACCTCTGTACGTTATCAGATATAACTATCATGCTGGACGCAGAAGAGATGCAGACCAGCGGACATTGCACACCTGCCCCACTGTGTCAACACCCCAGGTGGCGGGGAATGCTAGGCGTACCATCCCTGCATAGAAGCCAAGAAAACAAAGGGAAAAAGAGATACCCCACTCACATGCAAATGCTACGTTTCTGGCAGGACGTGACGATCCTGGGATACAAACACACTGGACTGCCTCTCTTCCGGGTAAACCAGTCCATCTCATATATCATATCATCATTGCACCCTATAGACACGAGTAGTGAAGACTCGAAAGTCTGGTAAGACAACTTCCATAGGAGAGAAAACTCTGATCGTAAACAACTGCTGCCTTGCAGATAGGCTGGGGACAGCCAAAGGCTAAGGAGGGCATCCCTACAGAAACGCCTGTTGAAATCGGATGCACGGGGCCGCAAGCCTAACAAAACAGTGCAACGTAAATCACAGTATGATGGCAGCACAACCTATTCGAAAAACGTATGGCGCTCATCCTGAGGAGACCCGCCAGGCAGCGATAGCGCCGGGCCTCACGCCTCGAAGGGGCCCACCCTTGACTACTGGTGGTCACCCACCCATGTGTCGTGGAGTCAAGGCACATGGCTATGGGGTAACGTCTATTGGCCAAAACCTCAAGACCCTCAAAATACTACAGTGGAATGCGGAGGGAGTCATTAACAAAAAACTTTCCCTAACACACCACCTGCATGAAGGTAAGATTGACGTGACATGTATCCAGGAAACGCACCTCAACAATAACCATAAATTCTCAATCAGAGGATACCAGACCTTCCGTCTAGATAGAGAAGGCCACAAAGGAGGGGTCCTGATACTGACCAGAAACAGCATACCGAGTAGCGCGGTACCTGTCAATCACACCGGACAAGCAGAAATTGTAGGAGTTGACATAATGGCTCAAGAGACGAAACTCCGCATTTTCAATCTGTACGGACCACCAAACAGAGACCTATCGCTCTCGAGTATGGAGGTCAGAGACTCCAACTGCATAGTAGTTGGAGATTTCAACAGCCACTCGGAGAGATGGGGATACTCTGACACAGACAGTAGAGGTGACGAAGTGGAAGATTGGGAGATAGATGCAAATCTCTCCCTAATCAATAGGCCGGAGGATAGCCCTAGCTTCTATTCAAGAACATGGCATACCACCTCGACTCCAGATTTGGCCTTCTCCACACAGGACATACACTATAAAATAGACCGCCAGGTGCTGAACCAACTGGCAGGTAGCGACCACAGGCCGATCAGGCTAACCATTGACATGGAAGTAAGCCCACAGGAAACAAAACCGCTCCCACGTTGGAATTACAAACGAGCCGACTGGGACAGATTTGCAATCCTGACAGATGGGCTGTGTGAAACCATCAACACACGAAACACCAAAATGAAGCCCATGGTGGAGAGCCTAAGCAAGGCAATAATGCAAGCCGCCACTGAAACCATCCCAAGAGGAGCTAGGAAAAACTATAAGCCCTACTGGAATGATGAGTTACAGAAAGTGGAAGATGCAGTAACAAATGCTAGGAACATGGCAAAACGAGAAAAATCCATGGAGGCAAACATCGCCCTCAAAGCCGCCGCGGCGAAGTACAAACACACTCTCAAGCAAACAGCAAGAGAAAGTTGCAAAAATAAAACGGAAAGTCTGAACCTGGACAAAGACGGGAACAAGCTATGGAAGCTAGTCAGAGCCATGAACGACGAAACCCCGTCAAATAAACAAATTACTATCAAGCAGGGCGAGAACTTGATCACAGGTAAGAAAGCCGCAAACGCCTTTGTCGATCACTATGCCAGAGCAAACCACATCGAGGTCCCTGCAGATAAGCATACAGACATTAGCGAAGAGCTAAAGGGACACGAAAACATAAATACGGCTCCTGAAGAGCACATGATGGCCAAACTAACAATGCGCGAAATGGAAGAGGCTATGAGTACACTAAAGAAAAGGAAATCTCCCGGAAAAGACGGGATAACAAACGAAATGCTGATGGGGCTGGGCCAAACAGCGAAGAAGAAACTACTATCAGTCCTGAACCAAAGCTGGAAAAGGGGTATTGTACCCCAGGCATGGAAAGATGCAATACTGGTACCAGTACCAAAAACAGGGAAGGACAAAACAGATCCAAATGGATACAGGCCCATAAGCCTACTGAGCTGTGTTGGCAAGCTGATGGAACGGATGATAAACACCAGACTGATGTGGCATCTGGAAGAAAAACGAATACTAATTCCACAGCAAGCCGGCTTTAGACAGCACAGATCCACTGAGGACCAGGTCATCCTCATAGCCCAGGAGATAGAAGATGCCTACCAGGCACAGAAACACACAGTAGCTGTTTGGGTGGATCTGGAAAAGGCATTTGACAAAGTCTGGAAGGATGGACTTAGAGTCAAGCTAAGAAGAAGTGATGTCTGTGGGAAGATGTACAAGTGGATCAACCACTACCTCAAACAAAGAACGGCCAGAGTCCAAGTACAAGGGCAGATGAGCAAAAAGGTGACACTCGAGCAGGGAGTACCCCAAGGGGGAGTATTGTCACCCACACTCTTCCTGGTATATATAAACGATATTACAGAGAATATACCAAGAAGAGTCCATAGCTCAATGTTTGCAGACGATCTGGCTATGTGGACCTCTGAAAAGAATCTCACCATAGCAAGAAATCGGATGCAGACGGCCCTAACATCGCTGGAAGAATGGGCGAACTCATGGCTGGTCAAAATAAACGAGGAGAAAACCACGTGCACAATATTCTCGCTCTCATTAAAACCCCAAAGTACCAAATTAAGGCTAAATGGCAAAATCCTGCAGCCAAACGACAACCCAACCTATCTGGGAGTCACATTTGATCGGCGCATGACATGGAAAAGTCAGATTGAGAGAAACCGAATGAAAGCCAGAGAAAGAATGGCGATCATGAGGAAACTTGCTGGCACAAGCTGGGGAGCAGACGAAGGCATACTAAAGAAACTGTACACTGGAAGAGTGAGACCAGTTCTCGAGTATGGCATTGCGGCATGGACAACCGCAGCGAAGGCGAACTTCGATAAAGTTAACAAACTTCAAAACCAAGCCATGAGAATTATAACAGGTGGCATGAAGTCAACGCCAATTGTAGAACTTGAAAAGATTACAAAACTGCAATCCATGACCGATAGAAGAGACTGCAGAGCCCAGCTGCAGTCAGAGAAACTCAGAAGACTGACGGACCATCCAATGTACCAGAGACTAAACAATTTGGGAAATGGGAAACTAAAGCGGAGAAACTTTGCAGAAATAGCCAAAGCAAAGATGCACGAAGATCCCATAAACGCACTAACAACACCAAAACCCATCACTACTGTACGAAAACCTACTTGGAGGCAGGATATATTTCCAGAGGTGGTAGAAAATATACCAGGTATTGCAAACAACTACTGCCAGAGTGAAAAAGAAAGGAGAGACACTACCCTAAGCTTCATAACGAAAAGCTACCCAAGCATGGACTGGACCCATGCATACACCGACGGTTCTGTAACAAACACTACACAGAACGGAGGGGCAGGAGCATTCCTGAACCTACCAAATGGCAGAAAAATAACACTGTCATTCGCTACTGGTAAGTACACAAGCAATTTCAGAGCAGAGGCAGAGGCACTGAGGGCGGCAGTGGAAGAAATGGTAACACACAGTGAAAATGAGAGCCATATAGTCCTGCTGACAGATGCTCTCGAAGTAGTCACAGCGCTAAAAAGCCAGAAAAACACTGAGCTTAATGACTTAAGAGCAGCACTCTGCAAACTGTGCCAGCAGTCCGCACCAAAAAGGGTAGTGGTACAGTGGGTCCCGTCACACTGCAACATCCAAGGCAACGAGGAGGCAGACAGACTGGCAAAAGAAGGTGCAAGGCTACCACAAACAGATACCAGTATGACGTACGAAGAGTGAAAACGGCTTATCAAAGCCAGATACATGTCCAAATGGGAAACCGAACATACTGGTTACACCAAAAACGATGCCTATTACCAGTTGAACCGAAGAGAGCAGGTCGTTGTCTTCAGACTTCGCACTGGCCACAACAGACTGAGGTACCACCTATTCAACAAATTGAAGATAGGGTGTACCGACGAATGCCCGTGCGGTACTGGTAAAATGACCACTGAACATCTGCTGCAGAACTGCCCGACATACGAGGATCAGAGAGAGCAGATGTGGCCATTGCCAGTGGAACTGCAAGACAAGCTCTATGGTAGTGGCGAGAGTCTCAGGATGACCGCCGCTTTTTTCGAGAAAATAATGGTTACTGTCTGACTGTGTACGCAGAAGAAGAAGAAGAAGAAGATTCTTTGTCTAGAAGTTTAGGTAATCGTCCATGATTCACAGCCATAAGCTGCTACAGGAAGAACACAGGCTCTCAAGACTTTTACTTTTATCATTTTGTTGGTGCTCTGCCATAATTTCTTCAGGCTGTTCAGTCTCTGCATTGTGATAGCTAGTCTTCTTCTGATTTCTTTATATATATATATATATATATATATATATATATATATATATATATATATATATATATATATATACAACGGGCCTATCATAAGTTTTTACCTTGACCATGAAAGAGTAGGGGGAGAAAGTTTAAATTTAGCACAGTGCTTATTCCTTCTCAATGTAGCCACCATCAGGATTTATACATTTCTGCGATCTCTGCGTGACCTTGAAAAGACCTTTGAAATAAAATAACTTATTTTTCGAACTAAACCCGCAGCAAGCAGAGAAACTAAGAAGACTGACAGATCATCCAATGCATCAGAGACTAAATATATTTGGAAAAGGGAAACTAAAGCGGAGAAACTTTGCAGAAATAGCCAAAGCAAAGATGAGCGAAGACCATATGAACACCATAACAACCCTAAAGCCCATCCCTACTGTACGCAAACCCACATGGAAGCAGCATATCATTCCCTTGGAAACAAGAACAGTCAGACTGAAACAGAAAGAAGGGACATAACCCTGAGGTACATAGCTGAAAAATACCCAAGCGTGGACTGGACCCATGCATACACCAACGGTTCAGTAACAAACACAACACAGAATGGAGGGGAGGTGTATTCCTGAGCGTAACAAATGGTAGAAAAATAACACTGTCAATGGCAACTGGAAAATTCTCAAGCAATTTCAGAGCGGAGGCAGAGGCAATGAAGGCTGCAGTAAAAGCAATGCTGACAGGCGAAAGCAATGAAAGCCAGATAGTCCTGTTTACCGATGCCCTGGCCGTGGTTACAGCACTAAAAAGCCAGAAAAATACTGAACTTAATGATCTAAGAGCAGTACTCTATCAACTATGCCAGCAGTCCGCACCAAAAAGAGTAGTGGTACAATGGGTTCCATCCCACTGTAACATCAAAGGCAACGAGGAGGCAGACAGACTTGCATAAGAAGGTGCAAGACTACCACAAACAGATTCTAGTGGGACATACGAAGAGTCCAAAAGGTTTCTTAGGGCCAGATACATGGCCAAATAGGAAACAGAACATACTGGCTACACAAAAAATGATGCCTACTACCAGGTGAACAGAAGAGAGCAGGTCGTGGTCTTCAGAATCCGCACAGGCCACAACAGACTGAGGTACCATCTATTCAATAAACTGAAGATAGGTGGCACTGACGAATGCACCTGTGGTACAGGGAAAATGACCGCTGAACATCAGCTTCAAAATTGCCCGACATACGAGGACCAGAGAAAGCACATGTGGTCATCACCGGTGGCATCACTACACAAGCTCTATGGCAGTGTCGACAGCTTCAGGATGACCGCTGCTTTTTTCGATCAAATTCAAGTTGACGTCTGACAGCGTACAAAGAAGAGGAAGAAGAAGAAGAACTAAAACAATTATCACAAGCCAGTATGGCATCTTTATCACTGTCAAAATGATTTCCTTTCAGCTGTTTTTTAAGTTTTGGGAAAAGAAAAAAAGTCTGATGGAACTAAATCCTGAGAATACGATGGGTGTGGAAGAATTTCAATATTCAAATCGTTGTCTGTTTGCAGCACACGCCTTGCTTTATGGGAAGGCGCGCTGTTTTCGAAGCAAAGGCAGAATTTGGGTGCGCGCTATCCTTTGTTTTCTGGTCACAGTCTTTCTTAGTTTGGTAAGGAGATCTGCATAATATTGCATATACCGCGTTGCCACGAGGCAGGTAATCCTTCAATATGATACCTCTGACGTCCCAAAAAACAGTCAGCATCACTTTTCTTGGAAATTTCTCTACTCTTTGCTTGACATGTGTTGGTGAACCCGGGGTTGTCCCACTGCATGCTGGAAATTTTAGATTCTGGGTTCGTAATGGTGAACCTAAGTCTCATCTACTGTCACCATGGTCGGCAACATGTTTTTCGAACGACACATTTTGAGCAACTGGCCACAACAATCAACCCTTGTTTGTTTCTGTTCACATGTCAGCAGACACGGGACCCAGCGGGCACATACTTTTCTCACGTTCAGTTTGTTGTGTAAAATTCTAAAAACTGTAATTTCATTCAGTTTTGCTGACCTAGATATCTCAGCAATTGTCATTTTCCTTGAACGCACTCACGCCTTATGATTTGGTGCCGTTATAGCAAAGGGCTGTACTTTCACCTTATGATTTGGTGCCGTTATAGCAAAGGCTGTACTTTCACCTTATGATTTGGTGCCGTTATAGCAAAGGCTGTACTTTCACCTTAAGATTTGGTGCCGTTATAGCAAAGGCTGTACTCTCACCTCAAGTCCTGGTATCGTGTATGCAAGAGTTTACTTTCGCTTAAGATCTGGTGTCATTATAGTAAAGACTGTACTCTCGTCTGAAGATTTGGAGTTTGTATAGCAAACCGTGCACTCCATCTTAAGATTAAGTGTTGTTGTTGCAATGAATGTAATCTCGCATTAAGAAGTGGTGTCATTGTCGCAAAGATTGTAATCTCGCCTTAAGAAGTGGTGTCCATTGTCGCAAAGATTGTAATCTCGCCTTAAGAAGTGGTGTCATTGTCGCAAAGATTGTAATCTCGCCTTAAGAAGTGGTGTCATTGTCGCAAAGATTGTAATCTCGCCTTAAGAAGTGGTGTCATTGTCGCAAAGATTGTAATCTCGCCTTAAGAAGTGGTGTCATTGTCGCAAAGATTGTAATCTCGCCTTAAGAAGTGGTGTCCATTGTCGCAACGATTGTAATCTCGCCTTAAGAAGTGGTGTCATTATAGCAAAGATTGTAATCTCGCATTAAGAAGTGGTGTCATTGTCGCAAAGATTGTAATCTCGCTTAAGAAGTGGTGTCATTATAGCAAAGATAGGTAATCTCGCCTTAAGAAGTGTGTCATTATAGCAAAAGATTGTAATCTCGCATAAGAAGTGGTGTCATTATAGCAAAGATTGTAATCTCGCATTAAGAAGTGGTGTCATTATAGCAAAGATAGTAATCTCGCCTTAAGAAGTGGTGTCATTATAGCAAAGATTGTAATCTCGCATTAAGAAGTGGTGTCATTATAGCAAAGATTGTAATCTCGCCTTAAGAAGTGGTGTCATTGTCGCAAAGATTGTAATCTCGCCTTAAGAAGTGGTGTCATTGTCGCAAAGATTGTAATCTCGCCTTAAGAAGTGGTGTCATTGTCGCAAAGATTGTAATCTCGCCTTAAGAAGTGGTGTCATTGTCGCAAAGATTGTAATCTCGCCTTAAGAAGTGGTGTCATTGTCGCAAAGATTGTAATCTCGCCTTAAGAAGTGGTGTCATTGTCGCAAAGATTGTAATCTCGCCTTAAGAAGTGGTGTCATTGTCGCAACGATTGTAATCTCGCCTTAAGAAGTGGTGTCATTATAGCAAAGATTGTAATCTCGCATTAAGAAGTGGTGTCATTGTCGCAAAGATTGTAATCTCGCCTTAAGAAGTGGTGTCATTATAGCAAAGATAGTAATCTCGCCTTAAGAAGTGGTGTCATTATAGCAAAGATTGTAATCTCGCATTAAGAAGTGGTGTCATTATAGCAAAGATTGTAATCTCGCATTAAGAAGTGGTGTCATCTATAGCAAAGATAGTAATCTCGCCTTAAGAAGTGGTGTCATTATAGCAAAGATTGTAATCTCGCATTAAGAAGTGGTGTCATTATAGCAAAGATTGTAATTCTCGCCTTAAGAAGTGGTGTCATTGTCGCAAAGATTGTAATCTCGCCTTAAGAAGTGGTGTCATTGTCGCAAAGATTGTAATCTCGCTTAAGAAGTGGTGTCATTGTCGCAAAGATTGTAATCTCGCCTTAAGAAGTGGTGTCATTGGTCGCAAAGATTGTAATCTCGCCTTAAGAAGTGGTGTCATTGTCGCAAAGATTGTAATCTCGCCTTAAGAAGTGGTGTCATTGTCGCAAAGATTGTAATCTCGCCTTAAGAAGTGGTGTCATTGTCGCAAAGATTGTAATCTCGCCTTAAGAAGTGGTGTCATTGTCGCAACGATTGTAATCTCGCCTTAAGAAGTGGTTGTCATTATAGCAAAGATTGTAATCTCGCATTAAGAAGTGGTGTCATTGTCGCAAAGATTGTAATCTCGCCTTAGAATGGTGTCTTATAGCAAAGATAGTAATCTCGCCTTAAGAAGTGGTGTCATTATAGCAAAGATTGTAATCTCGCATTAAGAAGTGGTGTCATTATAGCAAAGATTGTAATCTCGCATTAAGAAGTGGTGTCATTATAGCAAAGATTGTAATCTCGCATTAAGAAGTGGTGTCATTATAGCAAAGATAGTAATCTCGCCTTAAGAAGTGGTGTCATTATAGCAAAGATTGTAATCTCGCATTTAAGAAGTGGTGTCATTATAGCAAAGATTGTAATCTCGCCTTAAGAAGTGGTGTCATTGTCGCAAAGATTGTAATCTCGCCTTAAGAAGTGGTGTCATTGTCGCAAAGATTGTAATCTCGCCTTAAGAAGTGGTGTCATTGTCGCAAAGATTGTAATCTCGCCTTAAGAAGTGGTGTCATTGTCGCAAAGATTGTAATCTCGCCTTAAGAAGTGGTGTCATTGTCGCAAAGATTGTAATCTCGCCTTAAGAAGTGGTGTCATTATAGCAAAGATTGTAATCTCGCATTAATAAGTGGTGTCATTGTCGCAAAGATTGTAATCTCGCCTTAAGAAGTGGTGTCATTATAGCAAAGATAGTAATCTCGCCTTAAGAAGTGGTGTCCATTATAGCAAAGATTGTAATCTCGCATTAGAAGTGGTGTCATTATAGCAAAGATTGTATCTCGCATAAGAAGTGGTGTCATTATAGCAAAGATTGTAATCTCGCATTAAGAAGTGGTGTCATTATAGCAAAGATAGTAATCTCGCCTTAAGAAGTGGTGTCATTATAGCAAAGATTGTAATCTCGCATTAAGAAGTGGTGTCATTATAGCAAAGATTGTAATCTCGCCTTAAGAAGTGGTGTCATTGTCGCAAAGATTGTAATCTCGCCTTAAGAAGTGGTGTCATTGTCGCAAAGATTGTAATCTCGCCTTAAGAAGTGGTGTCATTGTCGCAAAGATTGTAATCTCGCCTTAAGAAGTGGTGTCATTGTCGCAAAAGATTGTAATCTCGCCTTAAGAAGTGGTGTCATTGTCGCAAAGATTGTAATCTCGCCTAAGAAGTGGTGTCATTATAGCAAAGATTGTAATCTCGCATTAAGAAGTGGTGTCATTGTCGCAAAGATTGTAATCTCGCCTTAAGAAGTGGTGTCATTATAGCAAAGATAGTAATCTCGCCTTAAGAAGTGGTGTCATTATAGCAAAGATTGTAATCTCGCATTAAGAAGTGGTGTCATTATAGCAAAGATTGTAATCTCGCATTAAGAAGTGGTGTCATTATAGCAAAGATTGTAATCTCGCATTAAGAAGTGGTGTCATTATAGCAAAGATAGTAATCTCGCCTAAGAAGTGGTGTCATTATAGCAAAGATTGTAATCTCGCATTAAGAAGTGGTGTCATTATAGCAAAGATAGTAATCTCGCCTTAAGAAGTGGTGTCATTATAGCAAAGATAGTAATCTCGCCTTAAGAAGTGGTGTCATTATAGCAAAGATTGTAATCTCGCATTAATAAGTGGTGTCATTATAGCAAAGATTGTAATCTCGCATTAAGAAGTGATGTCAATTATAGTCAAAGATAAGTAATCTCGCCTTAAAGAAGTGGTGTCATTATAGCAAAGATTGTAATCTCGCATTAAGAAGTGGTGTCATTATAGCGAAGATTGTAATCTCGCATTAAGAAGTGGTGTCATTATAGCAAAGATTGTAATCTCGCATTAAGAAGTGGTGTCATTATAGCAAAGATAGTAATCTCGCCTTAAGAAGTGGTGTCATTATAGCAAAGATTGTAATCTCGCATTAAGAAGTGGTGTCATTATAGCAAAGATTGTAATCTCGCCTTAAGAGTGGTGTCATTGTCGCAAAGATTGTAATCTCGCCTTAAGAAGTGGTGTCATTGTCGCAAAGATTGTAATCTCGCCTTAAGAAGTGGTGTCATTGTCGCAAAGATGTAATCTCGCCTTAAGAAGTGGTGTCATTGTCGCAAAGATTGTAATCTCGCCTTAAGAAGTGGTGTCATTGTCGCAAAGATTGTAATCTCGCCTTAAGAAGTGGTGTCATTATAGCAAAGATTGTAATCTCGCATTAAGAAGTGGTGTCATTGTCGCAAAGATTGTAATCTCGCCTTAAGAAGTGGTGTCATTATAGCAAAGATAGTAATCTCGCCTTAAGAAGTGGTGTCATTATAGCAAAGATTGTAATCTCGCATTAAGAAGTGGTGTCATTATAGCAAAGATTGTAATCTCGCATTAAGAAGTGGTGTCATTATAGCAAAGATTGTAATCTCGCATTAAGAAGTGGTCTCATTATAGCAAAGATAGTAATCTCGCCTTAAGAAGTGGTGTCATTATAGCAAAGATTGTAATCTCGCATTAAGAAGATGGGTGTCATTATAGCAAAGATAGTAATCTCGCCTTAAGAAGTGGTGTCATTATAGCAAAGATAGTAATCTCGCCTTAAGAAGTGGTGTCATTATAGCAAAGATTGTAATCTCGCATTAATAAGTGGTGTCATTATAGCAAAGATTGTAATCTCGCATTAAGAAGTGATGTCATTATAGCAAAGATAGTAATCTCGCCTTAAGAAGTGGTGTCATTATAGCAAAGATTGTAATCTCGCATTAAGAAGTGGTGTCATTATAGCGAAGATTGTAATCTCGCATTAAGAAGTGGTGTCATTATAGCAAAGATTGTAATCTCGCATTAAGAAGTGGTGTCATTATAGCAAAGATAGTAATCTCGCCTTAAGAAGTGGTGTCATTATAGCAAAGATTGTAATCTCGCATTAAGAAGTGGTGTCATATAGCAAAGATTGTAATCTCGCCTTAAGAAGTGGTGTCCATTGTCGCAAAGATTTGTAATCTCGCCTTAAGAAGTGGTGTCATTGTCGCAAAGATTGTAATCTCGCTTAAGAAGTGGTGTCATTGTCGCAAAGATTGTAATCTCGCCTTAAGAAGTGGTGTCATTGTCGCAAAGATTGTAATCTCGCCTTAAGAAGTGGTGTCATTGTCGCAAAGATTGTAATCTCGCCTTAAGAAGTGGTGTCATTATAGCAAAGATTGTAATCTCGCATTAAGAAGTGGTGTCATTGTCGCAAAGATTGTAATCTCGCCTTAAGAAGTGGTGTCATTATAGCAAAGATAGTAATCTCGCCTTAAGAAGTGGTGTCATTATAGCAAAGATTGTAATCTCGCATTAAGAAGTGGTGTCATTATAGCAAAGATTGTAATCTCGCATTAAGAAGTGGGTGTCATTATAGCAAAGATTGTAATCTCGCATTAAGAGTGGTGTCATTATAGCAAAGATAGTAAATCTCGCCTTAAGAAGTTGTGTCATTATAGCAAAGATTGTAATCTCGCATTAAGAAGTGGTGTCATTATAGCAAAGATTGTAATCTCGCCTTAAGAAGTGGTGTCATTGTCGCAAAGATTGTATCTCGCCTTAAGAAGTGGTGTCATTGTCGCAAAGATTGTAATCTCGCCTTAAGAAGTCGGTGTCATTGTCCGCAAAGATTCGTAATCTCGCCTTAAGAAGTGGTGTCATTGTCGCAAAGATTGTAATCTCGCCTTAAGAAGTGGTGTCATTGTCGCAAAGATTGTAATCTCGCCTTAAGAAGTGGTGTCATTATAGCCAAAGATTGTAATCTCGCATTAAGAAGTGGTGTCATTGTCGCAAAGATTGTAATCTCGCCTTAAGAAGTGGTGTCATTATAGCAAAGATAGTAATCTCGCCTTAAGAAGTGGTGTCATTATAGCAAAGATTGTAATCTCGCATTAAGAAGTGGTGTCATTATAGCAAAGATTGTAATCTCGCATAAGAAGTGGTGTCATTATAGCAAAGATAGTAATCTCGCCTTAAGAAGTGGTGTCATTATAGCAAAGATAGTAATCTCGCCTTAAGAAGTGGTGTCATTATAGCAAAGATTGTAATCTCGCATTAAGAAGTGGTGTCATTATAGCAAAGATTGTAATCTCGCATTAAGAAGTGATGTCATTATAGCAAAGATTGTAATCTCGCATTAAGAAGTGATGTCATTATAGCAAAGATTGTAATCTCGCATTAAGAAGTGGTGTCATTATAGCAAAGATTGTAATCTCGCCTTAAGAAGTGGTGTCATTATAGCAAAGATAGTAATCTCGCCTTAAGAAGTGGTGTCATTATAGCAAAGATTGTAATCTCGCATTAAGAAGTGGTGTCATTATAGCAAAGATTGTAATCTCGCATTAAGAAGTGATGTCATTATAGCAAAGATTGTAATCTCGCATTAAGAAGTGGTGTCATTATAGCAAAGATAGTAATCTTCGCCTTAAGAAGTGGTGTCATTATAGCAAAGATTGTAATCTCGCATTAAGAAGTGGTGTCATTATAGCAAAGATTGTAATCTCGCCTTAAGAAGTGGTGTCATTGTCGCAAAGATTGTAATCTCGCCTTAAGAAGTGGTGTCATTGTCGCAAAGATTGTAATCTCGCCTTAAGAAGTGGTGTCATTGTCGCAAAGATTGTAATCTCGCCTTAAGAAGTGGTGTCATTGTCGCAAAGATTGTAATCTCGCCTTAAGAAGTGGTGTCATTGTCGCAAAGATTGTAATCTCGCCTTAAGAAGTGGTGTCATTATAGCAAAGATTGTAATCTCGCATTAAGAAGTGGTGTCATTGTCGCAAAGATTGTAATCTCGCCTTAAGAAGTGGTGTCATTATAGCAAAGATAGTAATCTCGCCTTAAGAAGTGGTGTCATTATAGCAAAGATTGTAATCTCGCATTAAGAAGTGGTGTCATTATAGCAAAGATTGTAATCTCGCATTAAGAAGTGGTGTCATTATAGCAAAGATTGTAATCTCGCATTAAGAAGTGGTGTCATTATAGCAAAGATAGTAATCTCGCCTTAAGAAGTGGTGTCATTATAGCAAAGATTGTAATCTCGCCTTAAGAAGTGGTGTCATTATAGCAAAGATTGTAATCTCGCATTAAGAAGTGGTGTCATTATAGCGAAGATTGTAATCTCGCATTAAGAAGTGGTGTCATTATAGCAAAGATTGTAATCTCGCATTAAGAAGTGGTGTCATTATAGCAAAGATAGTAATCTCGCCTTAAGAAGTGGTGTCATTATAGCAAAGATTGTAATCTCGCATTAAGAAGTGGTGTCATTATAGCAAAGATTGTAATCTCGCCTTAAGAAGTGGTGTCATTGTCGCAAAGATTGTAATCTCGCCTTAAGAAGTGGTGTCATTGTCGCAAAGATTGTAATCTCGCCTTAAGAAGTGGTGTCATTGTCGCTAATAGCAAGATTGTAATCTCGCCTTAAGAAGTGGTGTCATTGTCGCAAAGATTGTAATCTCGCCTTAAGAAGTGGTGTCATTGTCGCAAAGATTGTAATCTCGCCTTAAGAAGTGGTGTCATTATAGCAAAGATTGTAATCTCGCATTAAGAAGTGGTGTCATTGTCGCAAAGATTGTAATCTCGCCTTAAGAAGTGGGTGTCATTATAGCAAAGATAGTAATCTCGCCTTAAGAAGTGGTGTCATTATAGCAAAGATTGTAATCTCGCATTAAGAAGTGGTGTCATTATAGCAAAGATTGTAATCTCGCATTAAGAAGTGGTGTCATTATAGCAAAGATTGTAATCTCGCATTAAGAAGTGGTCTCATTATAGCAAAGATAGTAATCTCGCCTTAAGAAGTGGTGTCATTATAGCAAAGATTGTAATCCTCGCATTAAGAAGTGGTGTCATTATAGCAAAGATAGTAATCTCGCCTTAAGAAGTGGTGTCATTATAGCAAAGATAGTAATCTCGCCTTAAGAAGTGGTGTCATTATAGCAAAGATTGTAATCTCGCATTAATAAGTGGTGTCATTATAGCAAAGATTGTAATCTCGCATTAAGAAGTGATGTCATTATAGCAAAGATAGTAATCTCGCCTTAAGAAGTGGTGTCATTATAGCAAAGATTGTAATCTCGCATTAAGAAGTGGTGTCATTATAGCGAAGATGTAATCTCGCATTAAGAAGTGGTGTCATTATAGCAAAGATTGTAATCTCGCATTAAGAAGTGGTGTCATTATAGCAAAGATAGTAATCTCGCCTTAAGAAGTGGTGTCATTATAGCAAAGATTGTAATCTCGCATTAAGAAGTGGTGTCATTATAGCAAAGATTGTAATCTCGCCTTAAGAAGTGGTGTCATTGTCGCAAAGATTGTAATCTCGCCTTAAGAAGTGGTGTCATTGTCGCAAAGATTGTAATCTCGCCTTAAGAAGTGGTGTCATTGTCGCAAAGATTGTAATCTCGCCTTAAGAAGTGGTGTCATTGTCGCAAAGATTGTAATCTCGCCTTAAGAAGTGGTGTCATTGTCGCAAAGATTGTAATCTCGCCTTAAGAAGTG
Source organism: Ariolimax columbianus (assembly GCA_036924085.1). Classification (NCBI taxonomy): domain Eukaryota; kingdom Metazoa; phylum Mollusca; class Gastropoda; order Stylommatophora; family Arionidae; genus Ariolimax; species Ariolimax columbianus. Next base: position 18,527,150 of record JAVGWX010000006.1, read on the forward strand.
GTGTCATTATAGCAAAGATTGTAATCTCGCATTAAGAAGTGGTGTCATTGTCGCAAAGATTGTAATCTCGCCTTAAGAAGTGGTGTCATTATAGCAAAGATAGTAATCTCGCCTTAAGAAGTGGTGTCATTATAGCAAAGATTGTAATCTCGCATTAAGAAGTGGTGTCATTATAGCAAAGATTGTAATCTCGCATTAAGAAGTGGTGTCATTATAGCAAAAGATTGTAATCTCGCATTAAGAAGTGGTGTCATTATAGCAAAGATAGTAATCTCGCCTTAAGAAGTGGTGTCATTATAGCAAAGATTGTAATCTCGCATTAAGAAGTGGTGTCATTATAGCAAAGATTGTAATCTCGCCTTAAGAAGTGGTGTCATTGTCGCAAAGATTGTAATCTCGCCTTAAGAAGTGGTGTCATTGTCGCAAAGATTGTAATCTCGCCTTAAGAAGTGGTGTCATTGTCGCAAAGATTGTAATCTCGCCTTAAGAAGTGGTGTCATTGTCGCAAAGATTGTAATCTCGCCTAAGAAGTGGTGTCATTGTCGCAAAGATTGTAATCTCGCCTTAAGAAGTGTGTCATTATAGCAAAGATTGTAATCTCGCATTAAGAAGTGGTGTCATTGTCGCAAAGATTGTAATCTCGCCTTAAGAAGTGGTGTCATTATAGCAAAGATAGTAATCTCGCCTTAAGAAGTGGTGTCATTATAGCAAAGATTGTAATCTCGCATTAAGAAGTGGTGTCATTAATAGCAAAGATTGTAATCTCGCATTAAGAAGTGGTGTCATTATAGCAAAGATTGTAATCTCGCATTAAGAAGTGGTGTCATTATAGCAAAGTTAGTAATCTCGCCTTAAGAAGTGGTGTCATTATAGCAAAGATAGTAATCTCGCCTTAAGAAGTGGTGTCATTATAGCAAAGATTGTAATCTCGCATTAAGAAGTGGTGTCATTATAGCAAGATTGTAATCTCGCATTAGAAGTGATGTCATTATAGCAAAGATTGTAATCTCGCATTAAGAAGTGATGTCATTATAGCAAAGATTGTAATCTCGCATTAAGAAGTGGTGTCATTATAGCAAAGATTGTAATCTCGCCTTAAGAAGTGGTGTCATTATAGCAAAGATAGTAATCTCGCCTTAAGAAGTGGTGTCATTATAGCAAAGATTGTAATCTCGCATTAAGAAGTGGTGTCATTATAGCAAAGATTGTAATCTCGCATTAAGAAGTGATGTCATTATAGCAAAGATTGTAATCTCGCATTAAGAAGTGGTGTCATTATAGCAAAGATAGTAATCTCGCCTTAAGAAGTGGTGTCATTATAGCAAAGATTGTAATCTCGCATTAAGAATGGTGTCATTATAGCAAAGATTGTAATCTCGCCTTAAGAAGTGGTGTCATTGTCGCAAAGATTGTAATCTCGCCTTAAGAAGTGGTGTCATTGTCGCAAAGATTGTAATCTCGCCTTAAGAAGTGGTGTCATTGTCGCAAAGATTGTAATCTCGCCTTAAGAAGTGGTGTCATTGTCGCAAAGATTGTAATCTCGCCTTAAGAAGTGGTGTCATTGTCGCAAAGATTGTAATCTCGCCTTAAGAAGTGGTGTCATTATAGCAAAGATTGTAATCTCGCATTAAGAAGTGGTGTCATTGTCGCAAAGATTGTAATCTCGCCTTAAGAAGTGGTGTCATTATAGCAAAGATAGTAATCTCGCCTTAAGAAGTGGTGTCATTATAGCAAAGATTGTAATCTCGCATTAAGAAGTGGTGTCATTATAGCAAAGATTGTAATCTCGCATTAAGAAGTGGTGTCATATAGCAAAGATTGTAATCTCGCATTAAGAAGTGGTGTCATTATAGCAAAGATAGTGTAATCTCGCATTAAGAAGTGGTGTCATTATAGCAAAGATTAGTAATCTCGCCCTTAAGAAGTGGTGTCATTATAGCAAAGATTGTAATCTCGCCTTAAGAAGTGGTGTCATTGTCGCAAAGATTGTAATCTCGCCTTAAGAAGTGGTGTCATTGTCGCAAAGATTGTAATCTCGCCTTAAGAAGTGGTGTCATTGTCGCAAAGATTGTAATCTCGCCTTAAGAAGTGGTGTCATTGTCGCAAAGATTGTAATCTCGCCTTAAGAAGTGGTGTCATTGTCGCAAAGATTGTAATCTCGCCTTAAGAAGTGGTGTCATTGTCGCAAAGATTGTAATCTCGCCTTAAGAAGTGGTGTCATTGTCGCAACGATTGTAATCTCGCCTTAAGAAGTGGTGTCATTATAGCAAAGATTGTAATCTCGCATTAAGAAGTGGTGTCATTGTCGCAAAGATTGTAATCTCGCCTTAAGAAGTGGTGTCATTATAGCAAAGATAGTAATCTCGCCTTAAGAAGTGGTGTCATTATAGCAAAGATTGTAATCTCGCATTAAGAAGTGGTGTCATTATAGCAAAGATTGTAATCTCGCATTAAGAAGTGGTGTCATTATAGCAAAGATTGTAATCTCGCATTAAGAAGTGGTGTCATTATAGCAAAGATAGTAATCTCGCCTTAAGAAGTGGTGTCATTATAGCAAAGATTGTAATCTCGCATTAAGAAGTGGTGTCATTATAGCAAAGATTGTAATCTCGCCTTAAGAAGTGGTGTCATTGTCGCAAAGATTGTAATCTCGCCTTAAGAAGTGGTGTCATTGTCGCAAAGATTGTAATCTCGCCTTAAGAAGTGGTGTCATTGTCGCAAAGATTGTAATCTCGCCTTAAGAAGTGGTGTCATTGTCGCAAAGATTGTAATCTCGCCTTAAGAAGTGGTGTCATTGTCGCAAAGATTGTAATCTCGCCTTAAGAAGTGGTGTCATTATAGCAAAGATTGTAATCTCGCATTAACAAGTGGTGTCATTGTCGCAAAGATTGTAATCTCGCCTTAAAAAGTGGTGTCATTATAGCAAAGATAGTAATCTCGCCTTAAGAAGTGGTGTCATTATAGCAAAGATTGTAATCTCGCATTAAGAAGTGGTGTCATTATAGCAAAGATTGTAATCTCGCATTAAGAAGTGGTGTTATTATAGCAAAGATTGTAATCTCGCATTAAGAAGTGGTGTCATTATAGCAAAGATAGTAATCTCGCCTTAAGAAGTGGTGTCATTATAGCAAAGATTGTAATCTCGCATTAAGAAGTGGTGTCATTATAGCAAAGATTGTAATCTCGCCTTAAGAAGTGGTGTCATTGTCGCAAAGATTGTAATCTCGCCTTAAGAAGTGGTGTCATTGTCGCAAAGATTGTAATCTCGCCTTAAGAAGTGGTGTCATTGTCGCAAAGATTGTAATCTCGCCTTAAGAAGTGGTGTCATTGTCGCAAAGATTGTAATCTCGCCTTAAGAAGTGGTGTCATTGTCGCAAAGATTGTAATCTCGCCTTAAGAAGTGGTGTCATTATAGCAAAGATTGTAATCTCGCATTAAGAAGTGGTGTCATTGTCGCAAAGATTGTAATCTCGCCTTAAGAAGTGGTGTCATTATAGCAAAAATAGTAATCTCGCCTTAAGAAGTGGTGTCATTATAGCAAAGATTGTAATCTCGCATTAAGAAGTGGTGTCATTATAGCAAAGATTGTAATCTCGCATTAAGAAGTGGTGTCATTATAGCAAAGATTGTAATCTCGCATTAAGAAGTGGTGTCATTATAGCAAAGATTGTAATCTCGCATTAAGAAGTGGTGTCATTATAGCAAAGATTGTAATCTCGCATTAAGAAGTGATGTCATTATAGCAAAGATAGTAATCTCGCCTTAAGAAGTGGTGTCATTATAGCAAAGATTGTAATCTCGCATTAAGAAGTGGTGTCATTATAGCAAAGATTGTAATCTCGCATTAAGAAGTGGTGTCATTATAGCAAAGATTGTAATCTCGCATTAAGAAGTGGTGTCATTATAGCAAAGATAGTAATCTCGCCTTAAGAAGTGGTGTCATTATAGCAAAGATTGTAATCTCGCATTAAGAAGTGGTGTCATTATAGCAAAGATTGTAATCTCGCCTTAAGAAGTGGTGTCATTGTCGCAAAGATTGTAATCTCGCCTTAAGAAGTGGTGTCATTGTCGCAAAGATTGTAATCTCGCCTTAAGAAGTGGTGTCATTGTCGCAAAGATTGTAATCTCGCCTTAAGAAGTGGTGTCATTATAGCAAAGATTGTAATCTCGCATTAAGAAGTGGTGTCATTGTCGCAAAGATTGTAATCTCGCCTTAAGAAGTGGTGTCATTATAGCAAAGATAGTAATCTCGCCTTAAGAAGTGGTGTCATTATAGCAAAGATTGTAATCTCGCATTAAGAAGTGGTGTCATTATAGCAAAGATTGTAATCTCGCATTAAGAAGTGGTGTCATTATAGCAAAGATTGTAATCTCGCATTAAGAAGTGGTGTCATTATAGCAAAGATAGTAATCTCGCCTTAAGAAGTGGTGTCATTATAGCAAAGATAGTAATCTCGCCTTAAGAAGTGGTGTCATTATAGCAAAGATTGTAATCTCGCATTAAGAAGTGGTGTCATTATAGCAAAGATTGTAATCTCGCATTAAGAAGTGATGTCATTATAGCAAAGATTGTAATCTCGCATTAAGAAGTGATGTCATTATAGCAAAGATTGTAATCTCGCATTAAGAAGTGGTGTCATTATAGCAAAGATTGTAATCTCGCCTTAAGAAGTGGTGTCATTGTCGCAAAGATTGTAATCTCGCCTTAAGAAGTGGTGTCATTGTCGCAAAGATTGTAATCTCGCCTTAAGAAGTGGTGTCATTGTCGCAAAGATTGTAATCTCGCCTTAAGAAGTGGTGTCATTGTCGCAAAGATTGTAATCTCGCCTTAAGAAGTGGTGTCATTGTCGCAAAGATTGTAATCTCGCCTTAAGAAGTGGTGTCATTATAGCAAAGATTGTAATCTCGCATTAAGAAGTGGTGTCATTGTCGCAAAGATTGTAATCTCGCCTTAAGAAGTGGTGTCATTATAGCAAAGATAGTAATCTCGCCTTAAGAAGTGGTGTCATTATAGCAAAGATTGTAATCTCGCATTAAGAAGTGGTGTCATTATAGCAAAGATTGTAATCTCGCAGTAAGAAGTGGTGTCATTATAGCAAAGATTGTAATCTCGCATTAAGAAGTGGTGTCATTATAGCAAAGATAGTAATCTCGCCTTAAGAAGTGGTGTCATTATAGCAAAGATAGTAATCTCGCCTTAAGAAGTGGTGTCATTATAGCAAAGATTGTAATCTCGCATTAAGAAGTGGTGTCATTATAGCAAAGATTGTAATCTCGCATTAAGAAGTGATGTCATTATAGCAAAGATAGTAATCTCGCCTTAAGAAGTGGTGTCATTATAGCAACGATTGTAATCTCGCATTAAGAAGTGGTGTCATTATAGCAAAGATTGTAATCTCGCATTAAGAAGTGGTGTCATTATAGCAAAGATTGTAATCTCGCATTAAGAAGTGGTGTCATTATAGCAAAGATAGTAATCTCGCCTTAAGAAGTGGTGTCATTATAGCAAAGATTGTAATCTCGCATTAAGAAGTGGTGTCATTATAGCAAAGATTGTAATCTCGCCTTAAGAAGTGGTGTCATTGTCGCAAAGATTGTAATCTCGCCTTAAGAAGTGGTGTCATTGTCGCAAAGATTGTAATCTCGCCTTAAGAAGTGGTGTCATTGTCGCAAAGATTGTAATCTCGCCTTAAGAAGTGGTGTCATTGTCGCAAAGATTGTAATCTCGCCTTAAGAAGTGGTGTCATTGTCGCAAAGATTGTAATCTCGCCTTAAGAAGTGGTGTCATTATAGCAAAGATTGTAATCTCGCATTAAGAAGTGGTGTCATTGTCGCAAAGATTGTAATCTCGCCTTAAGAAGTGGTGTCATTATAGCAAAGATAGTAATCTCGCCTTAAGAAGTTGTGTCATTATAGCAAAGATTGTAATCTCGCATTAAGAAGTGGTGTCATTATAGCAAAGATTGTAATCTCGCATTAAGAAGTGGTGTCATTATAGCAAAGATTGTAATCTCGCATTAAGAAGTGGTGTCATTATAGCAAAGATAGTAATCTCGCCTTAAGAAGTGGTGTCATTATAGCAAAGATTGTAATCTCGCATTAAGAAGTGGTGTCATTATAGCAAAGATTGTAATCTCGCATTAAGAAGTGGTGTCATTATAGCAAAGATAGTAATCTCGCCTTAAGAAGTGGTGTCATTATAGCAAAGATTGTAATCTCGCATTAAGAAGTGGTGTCATTATAGCAAAGATTGTAATCTCGCCTTAAGAAGTGGTGTCATTGTCGCAAAGATTGTAATCTCGCCTTAAGAAGTGGTGTCATTGTCGCAAAGATTGTAATCTCGCCTTAAGAAGTGGTGTCATTGTCGCAAAGATTGTAATCTCGCCTTAAGAAGTGGTGTCATTGTCGCAAAGATTGTAATCTCGCCTTAAGAAGTGGTGTCATTGTCGCAAAGATTGTAATCTCGCCTTAAGAAGTGGTGTCATTATAGCAAAGATTGTAATCTCGCCTTAAGAAGTGGTGTCAATATAGCAAAGATTGTAATCTCGCATTAAGAAGTGGTGTCATTATAGCAAAGATTGTAATCTCGCATTAAGAAGTGGTGTCATTATAGCAAAGATTGTAATCTCGCATTAAGAAGTGGTGTCATTATAGCAAAGATAGTAATCTCGCCTTAAGAAGTGGTGTCATTATAGCAAAGATAGTAATCTCGCCTTAAGAAGTGGTGTCATTATAGCAAAGATTGTAATCTCGCATTAAGAAGTGATGTCATTATAGCAAAGATTGTAATCTCGCATTAAGAAGTGGTGTCATTATAGCAAAGATTGTAATCTCGCATTAAGAAGTGGTGTCATTATAGCAAAGATTGTAATCTCGCATTAAGAAGTGGTGTCATTATAGCAAAGATTGTAATCTCGCATTAAGAAGTGGTGTCATTATAGCAAAGATAGTAATCTCGCCTTAAGAAGTGGTGTCATTATAGCAAAGATAGTAATCTCGCCTTAAGAAGTGGTGTCATTATAGCAAAGATTGTAATCTCGCATTAAGAAGTGGTGTCATTATAGCAAAGATTGTAATCTCGCATTAAGAAGTGATGTCATTATAGCAAAGATTGTAATCTCGCATTAAGAAGTGGTGTCATTATAGCAAAGATAGTAATCTCGCCTTAAGAAGTGGTGTCATTATAGCAAAGATAGTAATCTCGCCTTAAGAAGTGGTGTCATTATAGCAAAGATTGTAATCTCGCATTAAGAAGTGGTGTCATTATAGCAAAGATTGTAATCTCGCATTAAGAAGTGATGTCATTATAGCAAAGATTGTAATCTCGCATTAAGAAGTGGTGTCATTATAGCAAAGATAGTAATCTCGCCTTAAGAAGTGGTGTCATTATAGCAAAGATAGTAATCTCGCCTTAAGAAGTGGTGTCATTATAGCAAAGATTGTAATCTCGCATTAAGTCTGTATGTCGTTGCAGCATAAAGTACATTATCATACAATTAGAGAATCCAAACACTTTTGGCTTACTTTCTCAATTCTGAGTTATTTTCATGTCTTTTACAAAAGATTTGCACCCTTGTTTTAGTCAAGACAGATCAGATTATTATTTATCTTTCGACCTGAAAAAAACTGACCATTTCTTACCACTGATTGTGACACCAATATCTGGTCTTTTGCTTTATTAATATGTGGAAGTAGTGAGCTGGAACCAAGACTGGAAAAGGGTCCTGTGATCAATGTTTTATCTTACGTCCTTGTCGTGGCTCCTGGGAACGGGCTGTGTTATAGAAGTCTGGCCAACGAGAACGGATTAACATTGCAATCCACATAGATGTGAGTTCACTGATCAGCGTCGAAATACACTACAGCCAGGAGGACCCTGGCCCACCTTCTAAAGTATACCACGAGATGTAAAGTCTAAATAGTCGTCAAAGAAAATGGCTTGGCTTGGCTTCGTTCATTCTCAATCTCCCACTACCAAACACTGAAAGGGCTTAAGTAGTAGAATGTAGTCCAGAGAACGGAATGCGTTGTGTCGTAGTTTACAGCTTGACTGCGATATTTGCACCTTTCGGTCTAACACATCCGACTTCGGCAAGCATTTTTTGAGTACCGGGTTAGCATTCTCTCTTCGATCCCTTCTTCTTGGCCAGTCTGCCCTGCTGCAGCCTGTTATCCAGGATCACCGCGTGGCGGTGTAGAAGGGTCTTGGCAGCTTTGGTTCGCTGGTCCTGAGGCTAGCAGTCAGCTATGAGTCGCTGACCACTGCAGCTCATGCGCTGCTCAGCATCTTGATTCCGTCAAAGAAAATAAGTCACGATTTGAAATTAACACTTAGAAAGTGACCACAATAAAACCAACAATTATAACTACGAAAATAACAACAACAATAGTAGAGCAGGATACAAGAGCTCCTATGTCAAAGGTCGTGCCCATGGGCTGCTCCTGACCTAGATTCTCACACAAATGTATCGTTTTACTTTGAAATATAAAAACGATAGGTTTAGCGAGAGGTCAGCGGATTGAACAGCTAATATATCAATGACTGTACGAATGGAGTTGTAACCTGGGTGGACAGAGTAAAAGAATCATGACCACCTGATCACATCGCAAAGGTTATCCACATCTTCATGTAAAAGCAGTTGTTACAGAAAATACCACTGAAAAATGACATTGCATTTGGATACAGTCTTTACACAGATGACCGGCTGCCGTGATTGATCTTTGACTTGAATAGAGACGACTAGAAATACCATGACAACAATGTATCCCGTAGTGATCTAACGAGCCATCGTTTGGACATCAACTTCTTATTTAACTTGTGCTACATCGTCTTAGACTTCTTTTTTGTAGACATGTATTTTCTCCAAGCAATAACTGACAGAATTAGTTTTAGGCTAAACTCGTCCACACTTGAAGCTATTTTCATATTAGAAGCGCGCACAACCGCATCCTATTTTCCATCCAGTGTAAACTGTTTACACTCTTTCATCGTATTTTCCCTCGCTTGTATCCCATCTTAATTGTAATCAATTCCTTTAATCGAAAAACGATCAAGTCTATGTGGCAAAAATTAGATCAGTTGAATACAGATTGAGATTATACGATGTTCGAAAGATGAAAACACATTACCTCTTTCTTCTTAACGCCCCATATTGTTGATCAAACTTGTTGAGCCGTATTAATACAACTAAACTCGTGTTTAGTATTTATATGTGTTAATATTTGGCTTATGTTCTGTTTTAGATATATATTATTTCTAAGTATAGAACTTAAGTGCTAGCTCTTCTTGCTCCCTTTTTGTAAATGGGATTTTGTTTGAGAATGTTTTTACAATCCTGTTAAGCCGTGGCCATTCAGAAGGCGTTTGGCCTATCTGAATGGGGGAGTGTATATACACACGCGCTGGAGAACCTTCTGCTGCAGGGAAGTTTGGTCAAAATATTGAGCCACCATTTGTGACATGCAGTCAATATGGCAGTGGTGCTATCCTCGTCTCACAGAGCTTAACTGGAATTCCACTGAGCTACACTGATAAGTATGCAGTTTCTGAACTCGGCCCTTTCCCTGATATACACAATCTATTAATTCGCATTTCTAAAATATGAGGGGACTTCAAATGAAAACCTTCAATATATTTTTGTTGCGTACATTTATTTTGAAAAAGTGAAACACATCTGTAACCTTTTTCGATGTAGTCACCATTGCGTTTAATTCAAGTCCCGCAGCGCCTATAAATGCATGGTTTCCTCTAAAAAAAATACTGATAGTCGCTTATGTAATCACCCATGCACCTCCTGCTGGGCTTGTACATTGGACCTGAAAGTCTTTCTCCCAATGTATCTTTCAATAGTGGAAATACCCTTTGTTTAGGTCTGGTGACTAGGACGGATGTGGTAGACATTAAAAGTAGAGGTCTTCGAGGGTTGCGGTCGTTGCAGGCGCAGTATTTGGGGGGGGGGGGGGCGGGATTCTCAGGTCCACGTAGTTGTGTTGGTTGGTATGATATGTTGGCTAGTGTGGTAGGTTGGTCGCTGTGGTTGGTTTGTAACATAGATTTTTGCACAGGTTAGTGTGAAATGTTTGTGTAATAGGTTGGTTGGTCTGACAGATTAGTGTGATAGGTTGTTGTGGTAGGTTGGTGTGGTAGGTTGATTTGATTGGTTGGTGTGATAGGTTGGTTTGATTTGTTGGTGTGATTGGTTGGTGTGATATGTTTGTGGAATATGTTGGTGTGAAATAGTGATCTAATATTTTATTGTAATAGGTTTGTAAAATAGATTTGATGTAATTTTTGGTGCACTTTTGGAAGAACATAATAGTGATATTAATTTGTGCGTGTGCAGTTGGTGTGTGGTTACTAGTGTGTGTGAACAGTGGAGGTTGGTGTAAAGTAGGCGAAGGATGTGTTATGTTCATCTCAGCTTCAATTGCTTGGCGTGAAGTGTGTAGTCCCTATGCACACGTAGTCAATGTAGGTGTGAAGTACTGAAAGTAATGTAAGCTTTGTGTGAATTCCTCGTTTGAAATGTATAGTTTGTGTGTGGGAAGTCATTCCCTGTGTGTAGTTGCCTAACGTTGGTCCCAATGACGATGAATGAGGTCGGGAAGGCTTGGTTTAAAGTCCATCAGGGTTGTATGTGCGTGTCAATGTCAATGTGCGAAGGTTGGGTAAGGTAAGTCAACATTGGTGTAGTATTGTATGCGGTTCTGATATGTTTTTGTAGATTTGATGCGCTGTTAGAGGAATATGGTTAAGAGGTTGGTTTATTATTATGAAAAGTTAGTGTGATGGTTTTAGGGATTGTGTGAAGTTATGTAAGCTAGGTCGAGGTTGTGGGAGATTTGGTGACGTTAGTGTGACATTGATGGAGCATGGCGTGTCATAGCTAAAGTAATCTCCATGTTGTGACGTATTAATAGTAAGAGCAACATATTGTTTGGTCCTCCGAAAAAACATATCAATAATATCGTCCTTCTTCAATCAAGGCAGATCTAATTATATCCCCCAAACTACGATAATAATAGTAATAATTATGTAAAGTGCGTGGCGCAACATACCTTATTAGCCGGATCTGCTACTCTAACGGTTTGTCAGAACAATGGAAACATCAGAGGCCAGAACTGTGATAAAATTCTTGATGTTGCATATTTCAGACTTCTCAAGTTCAGTACAAATTGAATGAGTTGCATATTTCAGACTTCTCAAGTTCAGTACAAATTGAATGAGTTGCATATTTCAGACTTCTCAAGTTCAGTACAAATTGAATGAGTTGCATATTTCAGACTTCTCAAGTTCAGTACAAATTGAATGAGTTGCATATTTCAGACTTCTCAAGTTCAGTACAAATTGAATGAGTTGCATATTTCAGACTTCTCAAGTTCAGTACAAATTGAATGAGTTGCATATTTCAGACTTCTCAAGTTCAGTACAAATTGAATGAGTTGCATATTTCAGACTTCTCAAGTTCAGTACAAATTGAATGAGTTGCATATTTCAGACTTCTCAAGTTCAGTACAAATTGAATGAGTTGCATATGGGCCACATTTCAATCTTCTCCTCCTACTTCTTCATGGTCAGGGTAAAGACGTATGACAAGCCCCTTGTATATATGTGTGCGTGGGTGTGTGTGTGTGTGTATGTATGTGTGTGCACTAGCAAAGGGTAATAAAACATAAATGATTCAGATATTGCACTGGCACAGAATCAAGGATATGTATTGTTCAAATAGTATACGCTTCCCTGATATGATGTGCAATATCCCCAACATCGAAGACAAAAAGACACAAACAGAGGAACAGAAAAAACACATAGTTACAAATTACATCAACCAAAAATGTCTACCAACAGCCTGGACGCACGCCTATACAGATGGCTCAGGCAAAGATGCCATTATAAATGGGGAAGGAGGCATCACTATAAAACTAAAAAGCAAAGTATACTCAGCAGCATTTGCCACTGGGAGACGCTGCAGCAAATTCAGTGCCGAAGCTGGTGCCCTGAGACAAGCAGCTGAAACCCTTATAGACCATAAGTAGCAGGCAGAAAAGCAAGTGGTCATCTTTACAGACGCCCTATCAGTGTTAATGGCGCTCAAGAACCAGCACAAAAATGAACTCAGTGCTCTGGCAGACTCGCTCGAACGCCTGTCCCAGTGCTTCAAGAAAAAGCACAGTCCAGTGGATACCAGCCCACTGTTACATTACAGGCAACTAGGAGGCAGACAGACTCGTCAGAGAGAGAGGAATGCTGCAGCAGAGTGATACAGAAATCACATACAATGAGACAAAAGCATTCATCAGGGTAACGTACAGTGCAAAATGGAAAAAAATACCACCCTGGTCACTTATAAAACGAAGCCTACCATCAACTCTCCAGGCGAGACCAGGTGATAATTCTCCGGCTACGCACAGGTCACAACAGACTTAGATGCTATCTGTACAACAAGTTCAAGATTGGCACTATAGACCTTTGTGCCTGCGGCACAGCCCCCATGAAGGCAGAACATATTTTGCACTCCTGTCCACTGTATACCGACAAAAGAAGTAGCATTTGGCAACAGACAGTGTCCTTCCAAGAGAAGCTGTACGGAAGTGTACAGAGCCTTGAGTCAACTTCTGCCTTCGTTAGAGTTATTGAAGATGACGTCTGAAGATGAAAGAGGAAGAAGTAGAAGACGAATATTATATCGGTGCAGAGTCAAGGATAGGTATGTTTAAGATTCTGCTCTGACACAGACTCAAGGTTAGTTCTGGTTAATATTGTGGACTGAGACAGAGTCAAGGATAGGTATGTTTAAGATTCTGCTCTGACACAGACTCAAGGTTAGTTCTGGTTAATATTGTGGACTGAGACAGAGTCAAGGATAGGTATGTTTAAGATTCTGCTCTGACACAGACTCAAGGTTAGTTCTGGTTAATATTGTGGACTGAGACAGAGTCAAGGATAGGTATGTTTAAGATTCTGCTCTGACACAGACTCAAGGTTAGTTCTGGTTAATATTGTGGACTGAGACAGAGTCAAGGATAGGTATGTTTAAGATTCTGCTCTGACACAGACTCAAGGTTAGTTCTGGTTAATATTGTGGACTGAGACAGAGTCAAGGATAGGTATGTTTAAGATTCTGCTCTGACACAGACTCAAGGTTAGTTCTGGTTAATATTGTGGACTGAGACAGAGTCAATGATAGGTATGGTTAAGATTCTGCACTGACACAGAGTCAAGGATAGACAAAGTTAAGATTCTGCTCTGACACAGTTTCAATGATAGGTATCGTTAAATTTATGCACTGGTACAGAGTCATGGATAGGTATGGCTGGCTGGATAATGCACTGGCACGGCGTCAACGATACGTATGGTTAAGATTATGCACTGGTACAGATTCAAGGATAGGTATGGTTAATATTATGCACTGGTACAGATTCAAGGATAGGTATGGTTAATATTATGCACTGGTACAGATTCAAGGATAGGTATGGTTAATATTATGCACTGGTACAGATTCAAGGATAGGTATGGTTAAGATTATGCACTGGTACAGATTCAAGGATAGGTATGGTTAATATTATGCACTGGTACAGATTCAAGGATAGGTATGGTTAATATTATGCACTGGTACCGTCAAGGATAGGTATGGTTAATATTATGCACTGGCACAGTCAAGGATAGGTATGGTTAATATTATGCACTGGTACAGATTCAAGGATAGGTATGGTTAATATTATGCACTGGTACAGTCAAGGATAGGTATGGTTAACATTATGCACTGGCACAGTCAAGGATAGGTATGGTTAATATTATGCACTGGTACAGATTCAAGGATAGGTATGGTTAACATTATGCACTGGCACAGAGTCTGCGGCATCTTCTTGGACCTTATAGAGGTAGTACTCAGCGCTCAACGATGTTAAACAAATGCTTCTTCCCCCGAGACTAGATGAGTAGAACACGTTGTACCGCATTAGACAAGAACTGTTAAACACGTGCAGATATACACCAGTATATGTCATTGGACTGAAGAGCGAGAGCCCGGATGATGCTGGATCGATAACAACAACAATAACAGTTGCTGATTTGTTGACACGTTGATGCTCGACAGTTGATAAGTGACAGAAGTGGCTTTCTGACATCTCATTTTAATATCTCTACAAATTTCCTACATTTAAAAAAAAAATGAATATCCCCCAAATATTTGAATTCTAATACTTGCATACGTTTGATATTTCTTACACTAATGTTTAGTGTACTAGATGGTACGCTATTCCTTACAGTGTCTGTCTTCCATGTGCTAATTTATATTTATCTTTCACAGGCTGCGCCAAGCGTATTCATTTGATTTTGTAATGATTTCCTACTCTTCATGAAACGTCTGTTTCTCAACCCCAACATAGTCGGTTTTTAATCTCAATGTAACCAGTTTATCAGAAACGTATTTTTTTTCTCTCGCTTCGATCACTCCGCTGCATACGGAAAGTATTGGCAAACTACCGTACTGCATACCTGCCAAGAAACTTGAAACAGCCAAATAGGTAGGCGGTTGCAAGAAGCGACGTTCTGTCAAGGAAATGAGACTTACATTCGTGAATCCCCGCACATCATGCTTTGGCTGTATACAATGAGAAGTGCATGCATTCAGTTTCGTGCCACTTCTGGTGTTAAAAATAGGCTGGCATCTGTTGTTGTTTTGTCCGTGTCAATCTGGAATAGCAATTGTGGAAGCGCACATCCTTGTTATTATTTCAAAAAACATATGTGATTTTATCAAATGCTTTTATTACATTTTAAATTTATATCGTATACCGCTTTCAAATAGTTGTCTTTGCATTCCGCAGTTCTCTAATATTGTCCATAGTTTATTAATACCTACTGTATCAAAAGCATTCTTATGATCAATAAATATTTTGTTTGAATTGCCTGTCGCATTCTACATTTTTTCCGTTCAGGTGAATAATGCGTTGATACAGCCCATAGGCTTTCATAATCCAAATTGGGTTTTTCTCAGCTGAAGTTTAACAATAGGACTTTTTCTTTGTTAATTTATTTACACATAGATTTTTCTTGTACCATTTAGTACTGATATGCCCTTGTATGTAACACAGTTTCTTTTACTGCTGTTGTCTTGCAGGTTGGTGCTACGGTATCTTTTTGCGAGTACTCTTCTTTCTGTCAATGCTTTTGTAACGATTCTTTCTAGTTCTGTTTCCCCACAATCATGAATGTCCTCAAAAGTTGTAGTCCTAATCCGATATTTTTTTTATATGACTGTTATTTACGACTCCTTCTCTTTCTTGAATCAATGTATCATGTTTCACATGACACTTGTTTCTTGTGACAAATACTTATTGTTCCTGGGTGGGTGTCGAGTTGAAAAGTTTTTACCGTAACGTATTTATACTGGTTTAGAAGACTCTGCAGAGATTGTATACAACATGGCCTTCTTTTGAATTTAGAGATGACCATGGTATACAGTCTATTGTATATTCACTTGATCTAAAAATAACTATGCGCATCCAATTTATTCTTGAATGCATTTATTGACCCTTCCTTCACTATTTCAAGTGGCAATGCATTCCAAGCATCCACCACTCTCTGACTAAAAAATATTTCCTGGTATTAAATCAGGGCCTTGCAAGTACTCGTTCTATCGCCGTTGTCCTATTTACTCGTTAAATATACTGGATTCACATTTATCATTGGTGATTAAAGTTGGAGTGAAGCTTTCATCTCTCAGCCACATTGCTTTCATACGCCTATACACAATTTCTTGGTCACATTTTGCATATGGATGAAGTCGTCTTCCCCATGATTCTTCTTTAGCTGTTTTTATTACACGTTTCGTATTTCGTTTTGCTGTTTGGAGAGTAATGCAATCATCTTAAACCTTGTACGTGTGCCAGGTCTTTTAGAGTGTCTTTTTCGTCTGTTTTGATTCTTTAAATTCAGAAATTCAGTATTTAATCATGATGTTTGTTTTCTTTCCTTGTCATGTGTTACGTTTTTTTGTTGATAATTTTTTTGTAAATGTTTCATACATGGGTACTTCAAATATGGACTGTTTACATCTTTAATTCTCTTCTCAGTATTTTGTTATTTCATGGTATATTTCGACTTTTTATTTTTTTCTATTTCAACGCTTTTACATGTCACCTTGAATATAATTTAAGAAAGCAGAGGCTAACCTGATGCTATTGGTATATACATAGAGATTGTCTAGAGTGATGGCCACACGTGCTTTCTCTGTTCCTCGTATCTTGGACACATTTGTAACAGATGCTGAGCAGTCATATTGTCAGTGATATTTGTTCTTATAGTCTTTCCTTTAATTTGAGTTTATATTTGTAACGTTTACTTGATTTTCTCTTTTCGGACTGTTCCTCTGCGATGGTTCTTGCGTCATTACTATTGACCAATGCTAGTTATCTATACAGGCGTTGAGGATTACTCTAAACTCGATTATATTTACAATTTGTCTTTGCCTTATTAATATGAAATCTATGTGTGATGTTACATTTGGATTGCTTCACCCGTATCATGTTTTGATATGCATTTTTCCGTGTTTGAAGATGCTGTTTATTTCTTTAGACCGTACCCAATACTCACATTTATAATCTCTTCTACATTGCTCTTCTCTCTAAAGTGGTGTCACCCAATATTCCTAAGCAGCGTAAATGTGATGATATTTTTCCCCCCTGTTCTTCTATTAATATCGCCCATTACGAGCTGATTATGCATCTCAATTACTTCATTGATAATGTCTGGTAGACATTGATAAAATACATCACATCTTCGTCATTGCTGCTGTTTTGCATGGGGCATAGATCTGGATCATTGTTGTTGTTTTTTCACTGTCAACTGTTTGTTGAAGTTTAGTTTTCACTGGTATATTCTGTTTCTATAATGAGCTTTGTAATTATTGAATGCATAAGAAAACCAATATCCTGGTTGTCTCTTTTCTTTGTGTCGACACCGCTACTTCACCAATACAGGAGCATCAAATGAAAACCTTAAAGTTGGGATATAAAGGAGAAAACCCATCCGTTTGTTTTGTAACTTGTTAATATGGTTGCTAAGGATGTCAATGGTGTTCTGCATGTGCAGAGACGAACAGCATGACACCATAATTGCAGTTAAAAGATGGCCGCTTCACTTTTGACATGCACCATAGAGAAGCAACGTTTTGTTATCCGAACATCACAGGGTTGAAAGCTACCGAAATTTATCAGCGACAGAAGACCAGTACGGTGATGCATGCCTTTCCCTCCAGCAAGTGTGTGAGTAAAATAGGAAGTTCCACAATAATATGAGTTCTGTAACAGACTGTTCACGACCGGGTCTGCCACAACGAGAAGTGTCAACCAGATCAGATTCCAGCTGTTGACCGCCTCGTAAAGGAAACTCGGCGATTTACTTAATGAAATTCCCGTCCATCTGAGCATCTGTCAATGGTCAGCACACCCCATCATCCACGACAGGCAACAGTACCCCAAAGTGTCTGCAAGGTGGCTGCCACGAAAGGTTACGCCAGATTTAAATACAATGACGCTGTACGGATCTTTTGAGGAGCTGTGAAGCAAAAAATGGTAGTTTCGTAGCAAAAATTGTTGTTGGAGATGAAATCTGAGTTTTATAACTCTTCTTTGTCATGCGACATTTTACCCATTGCTCAGGTAGTCGAGTTTTTTTGAAGGCTGAGGACTACAGGCCGCTTCGCCACTGCTGTCGTCCCTTCGTGTGCTAATTATGTTTGTTTATTTCACCCCTAACAGAAAAACAACATATGCTATACCGGGGATTCGAGCCTCTGCCTTCCCTACCGGGAGGCAGGCCTCGAAACCATCCGGTCAAGTGCTCCTCCTTTTATAACACTTCATAACACTTTTTCATAACACTTGCCTGAAATGTATATAGGTTTCACCCCTTTGCTGCTCAAAGAACTATGTTCCTCATTGGTGCATTTCCAGTGAAGCGGCAACCATTTAACTGCACTTACGACGTCATGTTGTTCGTCTGCACCGTGATGGCCTGTGCAGGACACTCTTGATATCCTTAGCAGTCATTTTAACAAGTTACAATACAAAGGCATGGTTTTTCTAATATTTATTCAACTTTTAAGGTTTTCATTTGAATCCCCCTCGTAGTTTCTACCTGTCGATTTGATTGGTTTTCTGTACCTATTATCTTATTTATCTTCAATCATCAAAACCTCCCAGCTCCCTGAAAAGCAGAGGTACTCAACAGGTTTTGTAATGTCAAATTGTTTTGTATTAAATTGTTGCTGGTTGATGTTGATGTCCCCATAATCCAGTCAAAAGACAGCATAAAGAGAAATGGAGGTAAGTGGCATCCTTGTCGTTTACCATTTGCTGCCTATAAATGGTCAGAAAGATTACCTTCATAAGGTAGTCTACCTGTCATATTTCCATACGTTTTCTTAATTTTATTAATGAACTTCAAGGTTGTTCCACCCTATCCGAGCAATTTCAGAGGCACTTCATAGTTCTTAGACATCTTCAGGAGCTCCATCGTGGCTGAGCATATTCAGGGGACTCTGTAATGCCAGATAGATTCAGGGGCACTCCATTGTGCCTGGGCAGATTCAGGGGCACTCCATTGTGACTGGGCAGATTCAGGGACACTCCATTGTGACTGGACAGATTCAGGGGCACTCCATAGTGCCTGAGCAGATTCAAGGGCACTCCATTGTGACTGGACAGATTCAGGGACACTCCATAGTGCCTGAAAAGCTTCATGAGCACTCCACAGTGTCTGAGAAGCTTAGGGGCACTCAGTGTGCCTTAGCAGGTCCAGAGGCACTCCACAGTGCCTGAGAAGCTTAGGGGCACTCAGTGTGTGTTAGCAGATCCAGGGGCACTGCACGGTGTCTGAACAACTTTCAAAGTGATTCTCTGTCTGATCTATTAATTTCTTGTTCATAGTTCACGAATCTGATATAAAGTGGTTAGTTTCATTCCAGACGTTGTTAAACTATTTATCTCAATATAGCGATAATGTCTGCACATGACCTATTTTGTTGAAGCCTGTGCGTTCTTCTCTCATTTGCTTGTCTATGACCTCTTTTAATACCTCTAGCATGATCTGTTCAATGTGTTCTGTGGGACTGACAATCACGTTGTTATTTGAAATTGTGTCCAATTTTGTTTTATATCTTCTAGCCTTAGATTTGATATCCTAGTTTTATTTCTCATTAAATTCGATCAGCATTGGTTCTTATTCACGAAAGCCATTAAAATTTAAAGTTGCTATTATTTTAGCTGCGTGTTTTTTTCGTAGTCATTCAACGTCCTAAAAGCTGACAGTACAGACCCATCGGTTTGCTTAGCTACAAAGGTAAATTTATGGAAAACTGGTAAATACCAGACTTATGTGACACATAGAAGAAAAATTAGGATTATACTACAACAAGCTGGTTGCAGACAAAATAGGTCAAAAGAGGACCAACTAGCATACATTATACAGGCGATCGATCGAAGATGTTTTCAAGAAAAATAAGCACATACTGGCAGTTTGGGTAGACATGGACAAAGCAGTTGATGAGGTGTAAAAAGCAGGGAGAAAGAGAAAAAATACTTCTAAATTATGAAGTATGTGGTCGCAAAATAGATACACCAGAGTAAAGGTTCATGGTAACATAAGCCATCTCATGATATTCGAACAAGGGGTGTCACAGGAAAATGTGCTATCCCTTATATTGTACTTGATCTTCATCAACAGAATAGTGGACAAATCCCTCAGTTGGTCAACACCTCACTATACGCTAATGATCTAGAAATGTACGTAGCTGAAGAAAACATCAAATTACAGGATGCAAGAAGTCCTACAGCGAATAGATCAGAAGACTCTGAAATGACTCCTGAACATCAATGAGAAGAAAACAACATACACAATAATTACACTTTCAAATAAGGCAAACATAATCACATGGAAAAGAAATGATCCTGAGCTTCCACAAAAAGAAAGAACACCACATAATTGGGCTTTGTACTGGACAGCAGATAAACTTGGCTAATTAAATTGAAAAATATAAACAAAAAGCTAGACAGAGAAGAAAATTAAGAAAATGGCGGGAACTACATGTGGTGCAGACCGTCAAATACTGAACGTGCTGTTGTTGTTCGTCCATCACGAGTGATGAGGACCTTTACTTTGTTCACCAAGCCAGTCTTTCCAGTCGAGTATTCTGTAAATCCGGGTTGTGGATGGGTGCAAAGATGGCTGACGAGTCCGATTTGGGATCTGCATACTTGCAGACAGTGGCAGCATGGAAAGTTCGCTTTGCGAGACGGTGATCATGATTGTTACCAAATCCATGTATCTCATCCGCTTTATTCCTCAGCCAGGAGACCTACAGCTGACGCAGCTTTCTGACTGTAGTTTAGCTTGTCAGAGGACTTACGCTCTCCGTTTCGTCGCTCGCCTGTCGTCACAGAGCTCGACTGTGTTAGTACTGGATAAATGAAAAGAAAATTACTTGCGCAATGAATTTGATTTAAGTGAGGGGAGGGGGGAGGGGGAGGTTGGGCTGTTCGACGACCTCACTCTCTCGTCCGAGCCCAACTTTAACCAGTGGCAAGACAAGTCAGGACGACTGTATATGAAAGGGTGCAGTGGATGACCACGGCTGCTCAAGTGCCTCGCCGTGTTCTGTGCGGTTCCCCCCCCCCCGTACAACACATTTGCTGTCGTGGTAGCCTAATGACGAGTTTCCTGCTTAGCTGGCTGGGCTTGAGCAGGACAGGGCAAATCTAAAAAAGCTTTCCCTGTTCTTGGCTTTCTACTTTTTATTTTACCACCTCTCCTGCCCCTTTTCTTTCCGTACGTCTGTTTTGATCTCTCACTGACAAGGACTCCAATGTAGGCAAGACGTCTTGTCACCTCCAGTGGTAACGTGGTAACGAGTGACCCCTGCACACCTCCGTTCCAAGTGTCAGCAAGGTGGCTCGAAAGTACATGTGCATTTTCGCTGCACGCCCAGCGATTTTGCGCTCACGCATTTTGGGGAATAGGGGACGATAGGCTTAGAGTTCGACCACAACTAGAATACGGAAATTATTACACATATACCAACTGTAGTACGGTCCTCGTGTGGCGTTCCGTCGTTAAAACATTTCTTGAACTCATTCGAGTTTTGGAAGAAGATGAAATATCACAGAATATCCGAAGCTGACGTGTCAGCGGTCAGTCACGGCGCTCCAGCGGAAGGGAAAGTGCTGTAGACAGGTAATGTAAGACCAGCCTTAGAATATGGTATGCGAGCCTGGGCAACAGCATCAATATCCAACTGTGACAAAATATCAAAACTCAAAACAGACCAGAAAGAATTTATTACAGGAGCTATGAAATCAACAACAATAAAAGAAATGAGGACAATAACAAAACTACAACTCATGATTTAAAGAAAAGATTACAGAGTACTAATAATAATAATAATAATAATAATAGCTGTCCATCGTTGTCGATGAGGACCGCCGACATCATCCTTGTCACATATTTCCCTGTTGGGTGTGGGTGCGCATGTGGCTGAACAGACCAATGCGAGCACGAAAACATCTGCTACATATCGGGCACACGAGGTTTGTAGAAGGGGATGGTGTTCCCGCTGCTCGGGATTTCCGCGTCTCGCGTCTGTTCTGGGCTTTCACAACACGGTCGTCTTCACCGGCAGCTACACCCGATTTGACTGCGCTTCTCCAGTCAGATCTGTTTTTCGCAAGACATTCCCAGGTGTCGAAGTCTATCTGGCAACTTTTTAGTGAGTCCTTCAGACCGTCTTTAAAACGTTTCTTTGGGCGCCCTCTCTCGCGCCATCCGTCTCTCAGCTCGCCGTAGAGAAGCTTCTTTGGGAGCCGCTCGTCTGACATACGGACGAGGTGTCCGGCCCATCCTAGTCGTGCTTTTTCTAGCAGTGCATGTATGCTGGGCATGTTAGCCCTCGAGAGAACCTCGATGTCAGTGACACAATCTTGCCATCGGATGTGGAATATTCGCCTCAGGCAACCTGTGTGGAAGTGGTTTAACCTCCTTGCATGTCCAGAGTATACAGTCCAGCTTTCGCAAGCGTATAGTAGGGTTGGAATGATGGTTGCACGGTAGACTTTCAATTTGGTCTTGACGCTGATGCTACGACGTGCCCAGACCATCGAGCGCATTCTACCAAAGGCTGTGCTGGCCTTTGCTATTCTGCTTGCCACCTCATCGTCTAGGCTGACAGATCTCGACAGCGTGCTGCCCAGATATGTGAATTTGTCTACGGCATTCAACGTCTGCCCGCTGACTGTAGTCTCTGGTTTTGTGTACGGCATGCCTGGTGCTGGTTGGTACATGACCTCTGTTTTTTTGGCATTTATGGTCAGGCCAAAATTTTCGCATGCGGCAGAGAACTGGTCCATTCCAACCTGCATGTTCAGTTCTGAGTTGCTCATTAGAGCACAGTCGTCAGCAAATACAAGTTCCCTGATTATGTCGCCAGCCACTTTGGTTTTGGCCTTAATTCTTCTGGAATTGAGTAACTTGCCATCTGTGCGGTACTTTATGGGTATTCCAAGCTCCAATGATCTGAAGGCGTCTGTCATCGTGGCCGCGAACATCATGCTGAACAAAGTCGGGGCGAGTACACATCCTTGTTTTACTCCGTTTGATACTAGAAGCGTTTTAGAGATTGCACCGCTGTCCAGTTCACGAGCACACATGCCTTCGTGTAGCTGTTTCACAATTGTTATGAACTTGTTGGGGCAGCCAAACTTAGACATTATCATCCACAGCCCTCCTCTGTTTACTGTATCAAATACCTTTGTCAAATCAATAAATGTGGTGTACAGGGCCTGATTTTGCTCTCGACACTTCTCTTGTACTTGGCGAGCGGCAAAAATCATGTCCACTGTTCCTCTTCCGGCTCTGAATCCACATTGGTTTTCTGGGAGGTGGTGGCTTTGTTCAAGGTGTTTGTTGAGCCTGTTTAGCAGTAAGCGTGCTAGGATCTTGCCTGCTACGGAGAGTAGCGATATTCCACGATGATTGTCGCATTCCTGACGATTGCCTTTTCTTTTGTACAGGTGAACGATTGAGGCGTCCTTTAGCTCCTGCGGAATTTTACCTTCAGCCCACATGTGACAGAAGAGTTCAGTGATCCTTCTGGTGAGGGATGGGCCAGATGTCTTATATACCTCTGCTGGTATTGCATCAGCTCCTGGAGCTTTTCCTATAGATAGTGAACTGATTGCCCTGTCGACTTCCTCCACAGTAATGACTTCATCCAACGCCAGGTTCAGTTCCACCTGCGGCATTCGCCGGATGGCCTCTTTATTTATGGACAATGGGTGGTTTAGTATTTTGCAGAAGTGGTCTGCCCATCTGTCTAGAATCTGAACCTTATCTGTTAGCAGTACCCCATCCGCACTGCGAACTGGAGTATTACTAGAGGGCTGCGGGCCGTAGAGAGCTCTCAGTGCCTCGTAAAACCGTTTGGTGTCATGACGCTCGGCGAACATCTCAATTTCGTCAGCTCTTTTGCTGAGCCAGGAGTCTTGCATCTCTCTAAGCCTGGTCTGGACAGCTTTGCGAGCAGTATTGAAAGCAGCCTTTGCTGTCGGAGATGGTGTGTCCCTCTGGTATTCCCTATGCGCTTCATGTTTTGCATCGAGAAGGCCCTGTATTTCTAGATCGTTCTCATCAAACCAGTCCTTATGTTTGCGCGTGATTGGGCCAATGTGTTTAACAGCTGTATCGTAGAGTGTGTTTCTCAATGATGCCCAGTTCTTTTCGATGTCGTTCTTTTCAAAACGAAGCTCAGACAGTCTACCCTCAAGCTCTTCCTGGAAGCCTCCTCTCGTGGGTTCGTATTTCAACTGAGAGACATTTAGCCTCCTCGGTGGTTTCTTTCCCTGGGGGCGCATTTTGGGCTGGATCTTGAAGTTTAGCTTGGCAATGACAAGTCGATGGTCGGTCCAACATTCTGCACCACACATGCTCTTCGTTACCATAGCATCCGCTCGATCCCTACGTCTGATGATAATATAGTCAATGAGGTGCCAGTGACGGGACCTTGGGTGCATCCATGTGGCTCTATTTCGGACAGGTAGTCGGAAAGCTGTGTTTGTAATGAGTAGTTCACAAGTATACAATCAAGGCGGAAGACCAGAGGAACGAGAGGTGGAAGAAGAATACACAAACAAATGCACTCAGAAACTAATACCTCAAAGCTCCACCCCAGCGATAAAAGAGAAGGGAAGGGCTACCGAGATAATGAGGCACACGCTGACACCATACTGTCTGCATCCGAACCCTTCACTAGAAGTCTTGACAATGTCTTGCCTCTAGAACATGTTGAGTCCGGACGAGAGAGTGAGGAAGATCCTGCGCACATCTCCCTCACTATAAACATATTGCGCAACTCACGACATCACCCTACAGATCACACCCTGACTAGCAGCTCGCAACTGGCAGGGCCCCCAAACTGCAGCGGCGGAACAGGCAGAAAACGATCACGAAAACTACCCATGACGCTTGCAACATGGAATGTCCGCACGCTACTGGACAACACCAAAGCAAACAGACCCGAACGACGGACAGCACTGACCGCCAGGGAACTGGCTAGATACAACATCTGCATAGCTGCCCTGAGCGAGACACGACTGGCAGAGGAAGGGCAGATCACAGAAGAAGGCGCTGGTTATACTTTCTTCTGGAGCGGCCGCAGCAAAGAAGAACGCCGTGAAGCTGGAGTTGGCTTTGTCATCAAGACCAACATGGTCGACAAGCTCACAAGCATGCCCAGAGGAATTAATGACCGCCTGATTACACTGCGTCTCCCCCTAATAGGAGGGCGCCATGCAACACTCATCAGTGCATACGCACCCACAATGACAAATCCTCAGGAAACAAAAGATAAGTTTTATGAGGACCTTGAGGCGCTCATCGCTGCAGTCCCCAAATCTGACAAACTGGTCATCCTCGGTGATTTTAACGCTAGGGTTGGCACAGACCATACAGCATGGGAGGGGACCATTGGCAGACATGGTATCGGAAAATGCAATAGTAACGGACTGCTCCTTCTGAGGACATGTGCCACAGAGTACTACAACTGGCAGAAATATTCAAACCGCTCCCAAATCATCCAAATGGATAAAAGACTGAAAGAATATCTCCAAAGCAGACTCCATAGAAACGGTTTTGCTGAAAAATGGAAAAAAAGACGCCGCTTTGCCATGGCTTGCACAAATAAAGACAAGACAAAGCCCTTAATAATAAGCAGCATATTTCTACCATGGAAGAGAACACGACCCCTAGAGATGGTAGACAACATACCAGAAGTGAAGAAAACGGCACACAAACAAAACTAAAGTTAAAACAAATAGCTATAGAATATATTCAAGGGACATAGCCTGCCACATAACGGACGTCCATATACAGGGATGGATCAGCAATGAGAACTATGCAAAATGGAGAAGGAGGGGTATACATAACATTAATAATAAGTCAATCTATATCTCACTGGCTACTAGAAAGAAAAACCCAAACGTCTTCAGGGCTGAGGCTGAAGCACTAAGAATAGCTGCAATAGCTACCGTGGAAAACAAGAACCATGTCAGAAACAGGATAAGTTGCCTTACATATTCCCTGTCAGTCATAATGCTCCACAGAAACCATAAAAATAATAAATTAGACAGACGAAAAGAGACACTCATGAATGCAAGCTACAATTTCAACAAAGTGAGAATTCAGTGAATTCCTGCATACTGTAATATACATTTAATAGAGTATGCAACAAAACCCCAAGCTGAAGACAGTGGTATACATGAAGAAATTAAGACAATGATAAATATTAACTTCAGAGACGAATAGCACACAGAACACACGATCTGATATAGCAGGAGCAAACTACTGTTTACCTAGAAGAGATCAAGTGACGACGTTCAGACAGCGATCGGGTCACTGAAGACTGAAAAGTCATCTGTTCAATAAATTAAAAATTGAGCACACAGACCATGTGCCCATGTAGGGAGAACTAGCCAACGATGGAGCATGTTCTGCAGCTCTGTCGGTTCCACGAGAGAAGATAAGTGACTACATCTTCTTCTTTTTCGATCGCTTTCAAACTCCCGATACCAAACCCTGAAAAGGGTTATGCAAGTAGCAGGTGTAATACGGCGCTAGACCTTGTCTGCAATATTTGCATCTTTCGGTCCGACACATCCGACTTTAACATGCCATTTTTGGATACCAGGTTAGCATTATATCTTCGATCTTTTCTCCTTAGCCAGTCTGTCCTGTTGCATCTCTTATCAAGGATCTCCACGTGAAGATGGAGAAGAATCTTGACAGCTCTTGCTCGCTGGCCCTGACGCCAGCACTCAGCTTTGGATCGCTCCTGCACTGCTCCTCATCTTGATCCCGAGTGACCCTCCCAAACCCATTTGCGAGATAAACTGTAAGGCGACAAGAAAAGCAAGACAAAGACCTCTAGGTTTAGGAAGGAAATAAATGTGACTATATGAGAGAGAACAAAGAAAAGGCAGAAGTACAAGAAGTAGTCTGTTGAGATCAGCCAGTTGTGTGTATGTGTCACATGTTTCATTTGCCCGACATATGTGTGTGTCAATGTGTATATGTATGTTTGTGTATGTATGTGTGTGTGTGTATGTGTATGTGTATGTGTGTGTATGAATGTGTATGTGTGTGTATGTGTGTGTATGTATATGTTTGTATGTGTGTGTATGTGTGTGTGTGTATGTGTGTGTATATGTGTGTATGTTTGTATGTGTGTGTACGTTTGTATGTGTGTATGTGTGTGTATGTATGTCTGTATGTATGTATGTATGTGTGTATGTGTGTATGTATGTATGTCTATATGTATGTGTGTATGTCTGTATATATGTATGTATGTATGTATGTATGTATGTATGTATCTATATATGTATGTATTTAAATATGTATGTATGTATGTATGTATGTATGTATTATGTTATTTCCTGAGCGAAGCTGAGTACTAAAGCTGTTGTTTTTCATCCACATGTTGCAATTCTTATAACGTTATAGCGATGATAGCAAATAGGGCTGCATGATTTGTGTTAGGTTTTCAGAAAAGTTAAAAAAACTAAAGTGACTTTGGACTTTTCTTACCAAACGTCTTGATTTGACTGGGACTGTCGCTATTTGATTGTATGGTCCTGCGTACCGGTCATTAGTCATTTTGTCCCGTTTTTTTTTTTTAAAGGGGGGTTGGGGGGGGGGGGGGGGGGGGGGAGAGAGAATGATAAAGTGCTGACTATACACGGTCAAAAATTGCGGCCGCGGAAAATTGCAATTAGGCAACACGATAAACTGACTTAAACAATGGCCTAGTACGTAGCGAGGCACGTACATTTGTGTTGTGTGCAAGGGCAACTGAGATTGTTTAACAAATATATCTTGATTATGAAAAGTACAAAAGCAAGTACAACTGATATTATCAGTGAACTTAGAAAATGTTTTTTAAAGTCTTGAGAAAAGGCGTGATAATAAATGTATGCCTCAAGAAGCAAAAAAGCTTTTTAGAATTCAGAAAATACTACAAGAGCTTACAACATTTTATAACCGATGTATTTCTCACATTGAGCTATGGGAAAACAATTTAATTGGAACAAAATCGTTTATTTGGATAAACAACAATGAATAAACATGTTCTGAAATTAAAGCATCATGTGCTAAAAATGTATGAAACTCTTGGAAATAGAGCAATAGACTTGTATGAACTGTTTGATGAAGTGGTGAATGCAATTTGTTGTTGGTTCCCAAATTATGACATTCGGAAAATACAAGTTGCCAAGACAAATGAATGCAACTATTCAGTCATTTTAAAGAAAAGAACATTTCATTGCCCAATCTTGTCTAAATTATTGAATATATTTTTATCCTGACAGGCACATTTACACCTGTTGAAAGGATATTCTCAATAGTGAATAACAAATGTTCTGAAAAATGAAGTAGAATGTCTAAATCAACTGTCAAAGCTTTATTGCGCTGCAAAGTTCATTTCGATGCGATTAAAAATAACCACGAATTTGTTTTAAAAAAAGTTCACGCTAATGGTAAATATTAATAACTTTTTAATAATAAGTTTTGTTCAGTTAGGTGTAAATGACAAATTATTATCATATAATTGTTTTTTGTTGTTGGTTTGTTACCACCCATTACTTAGCCTTTTTGAATTATAAGTACCTACCTGAATATACTTCTCTTTCTAACATCGCATAGATGGCACTCACTTTCTGTTGCGAACAAACTCTCGACATTTTCCAGGTTTAGGAAACAAAATTATGGTAAGTCTACCTTGGACTGAATTCAGAAAAACAAAGAGAACAGTAAACCAGGGCATCGGAAGATAATATACAGAATAATGGCACTGATTTAAGACCGAAAGTGATATGAAGGGGCCTCGAGGGATGGTCAGCTAATGATAATGATACTGATAGAAAAAGCGAAAAACTGGATCGTGGAAAAGGAAGCTAACTTTAGGTAGAAGGACATTGACACTTTGATCTCACTGGTAACTTGATCAAATCAGTTGTTGTTGATGTTGTTGTTATTGTCTAATGTCCACATTAGTAGGTGTATTCTTTTGTGTAAAAAGGACTTCAAGCGCGGTTGTAGCTTTTCTCACATCCTGAGGTCCCCAAGGCGGCTGTGCTATCACTATCCTGTTTTGCTCTCTTAATCTCAAGCTTTCTCTTTTTCTTTCTCTCTTTCTTTCTTAATCGCACTCTCTCTCTCTCTCTCTCTCTCTTAATCTCTGTCAGTCTCTCTCTCTCTCATTCTCTCTCTCTCTCTTTCTCTCTGATGTTTAGCTGGTCATGGCGTATTTGTTTATCCCTCCCTCTGACAAGCTTGAAGTTAGGCTAAAATAAACAACCTCACATGCTTATGAAATAGTGTTTTCTTTTATGTGTGTTCTTCAAAATGATGTTGCTAGCTGCATGCGCACATCTTGATAGAACGTAGTGTTTCTATTTAATTATATTTATATTATAAACTATTCAACATGTCCCTCCCATTGACTAAGCGACGATCAAACAGCTGATCGAATGAATCCATTTGTTTGCTGATTGTACTGGCAATGCTTTTCACGCAAATGAGGTTATCAACCATTTCACAAACTTCTGTGAAGGAATAATGGCCCCACTCGGGATCCACTGGATTTTGAGGCGATGTTGTCGAGAGATAATCGGTAAAGACTGCTAGCAGCGGAGATATTGCCACTAACTCCATCTTCCCTATAACAAAAAAACCAAAAAAAAACCCAAACACAACGAATCTAGTAACAGAGACCATATTATTAAGTAGTGCTCCACAATATAAGCTGGGAGAACAACACGCACGAATTGACATATCTCCTACCAGAGTAGGCATACAAAGCGGCCACTGACAGAGAAGGGTGACGGGTTTTGTAGGGGTGTATTCATGGGTGCTCCAACTACCTATCTCGGTTATAGGATAACCTGATCTACAATATAAGCACAGCGTGGCTAGACCGCATAGAGGTACATTTAATACATTTATTATTGATGTATTATAATACAATATGTGTTGGTGACTGTCAGTCGTTTCCAATAAGGTCAAAGATATTTCCAGAACGAATGCAATAACCCATCCAAAGAAGACAAAACTAGTCGAGCATCTATGCGACAGCGGATAACTGGCAGGACCGACCACAAGTTTCTTAAGACGTATGTCATTCACATGTCCAAAATACCAGTCCTGTAACGCTTATCCTGCTAGTCTTTCCCGGGACACCACGCAGATCAAATCATGTCATGTAATGGAACAAATCAAGTATTGTCATCGAACAAAACATCTGTGGAAGCGTAATATCCGTAAATCATTTATTATGTATATACGCTTGTTTCCAGAATGAGTGATCCCAGAGTAACATGTATTTATGTGTCTTCTTTTGTGATTAAATGTGAAGGTTTATCTCCGATATCTCGTACATTCTTTTGTGATTAAATGTGAAGGTTTATCTCCGATAACTCGTACATTCTTTTGTGATTAAATGTGAAGGTTTATCTCCGATATCTCGTACATTTTTTTGTGTATAACAGATGTGTGATACAGCAGAAAACTGACTTGCATGAGATAAAAAGACGTGTAATACATTTATCTCATCTTCAAAGTATCATAGACTTAACACTCTATTATATAACGTCAATGTATCATTGAATTAACACTCAATTATATAACTTCAATGAAGCATACACTTAACACTCTATTATATAACTTCAATGTATCATAGACTGAATACTTCATCACATAAATTCAGTGTATCCCACTCTTAACACTAAT
Source organism: Ariolimax columbianus (assembly GCA_036924085.1). Classification (NCBI taxonomy): domain Eukaryota; kingdom Metazoa; phylum Mollusca; class Gastropoda; order Stylommatophora; family Arionidae; genus Ariolimax; species Ariolimax columbianus. The sequence continues at coordinate 18,557,481 of JAVGWX010000006.1, forward strand.
ACATATCACAGACTTAACGCTAATACATAACTTCAATGCTGTATAAATTTAACATTCTATCAAATAGCTTAAATGCATCACTAAATTAACACTATATCACATAGGTTCAAAGCATTATATACAACAGTATATCACATAGCATACATATATAATACACTTAACATTCCATCACATAACCGCAATGCATAATAAACCTATAATTATATAACATAATTGCAATGTATCATACGCTTAATATAATATCATAATTGCAATATATCGTAGACCTAATATTCTATCATATAATTGCAATGTATCATAAACATAATATTCTGTCACATAATTATAAGGTATTATTGACCTAATATTCTATCACACAATTGCAATGTATCTTAGACCTAATTTTATATCCCATAACAACAATCTATCATAGACTTAATAATATATCACAAAATTGCAATGCATCCAAGACCTTATATTATATCACACAATTGCAATGTATCAAAGACTTATTATTATTGAACACAATTCCAATGTATCAAAGACCTAAAATTCTATTACAGAATTGCAATGTATCATTGACCTAATATTCTGTCACATCTTCTTATTCTTCTTCTTCTGCGTTCGTTCTCAATCTCCCGCTACCAAACCCTGAAAGGGCTTAAGTAGCAGAATGTGGTCCAGAGAACGGAATGCGTTGTGTCGTAGTTTACAGCTTGACTGCGAAATTTGCACCTTTCGGTCCTTCTTCTCCTTCTTCTTCGTACGCTGTCAGACGTCAACCTTGATTTTTTCGAAAAAAGCAGCGGTCATCCTGAGGCTGTCGACACTGCCATAGAGCTTGTCTAGTGTTGCCACTGGTGATGGCCACATCTGCTTTTTCTGATCCTCGTATGTCGGGCAGTTTTGCAGCAGATGTTCAGCGGTCATTTTCCCAGTACCGCACCTGCATTCGTCAGTGCCACCTATCTTCAATTTATTTAATAGGTAGTACCTCAGTCTATTGTGGCCAGTGCGAAGTCTGAAGACCACGACCTGCTCTCTTCTGTTCAACTGGTAATAGGCATCGTTTTTTTGTGTAGCCAGTATGTTCTGTTTCCCATTTGGTCATGTATCTAGCTCTAATAAGCCTTTTTGACTCTTCGTTTGTCACACTAGTATCTGGTTGTGGTAGTCTTGCACCTTCTTTTGCCAGTCTGTCTGCCTCCTCGTTGCCTTAGATGTTACAGTGGGATGGAACCCACTGTACCACTACTCTTTTTGGTGCGGACTGCTGGCATAGTTGACAGAGTACTGCTCTTAAATCATTAAGTTCAGTATTTTTCTGGTTTTTTAGTGCTGTGACTACAGACAGGGCATCTGTAAACAGGACTATATGGCTTTCATTTCTTTTGCATTTCACCATTTCTTTTACTGCAGCCCTCAGTGCCTCTGCCTCCGCTCTGAAATTGCTTGAGTATTTTCCAGTAGCCTCTGACAGTGTTATTTTTCTACCATTTGGTAGGCTCAGGAATACAGCTGCCCCTCCGTTCTGTGTTGTTTTTGTTACAGAGCCGTCGGTGTATGCGTGGGTCCAGTCCATGCTTGGGTAGTTTTTCGTTATGTACCTCAGGGGTATGTCTCTTCTTTCTTTTTCAGTCTGGCTGTTCTTGTTTCCAATACCTGGTATATTTTCTACCATCTCCGGAAATATATGCTGCCTGCAGGTAGGTTTGCGTACAGTATGAATGGGCTTTGGTGTTGTTAATTCGTTCATAGGGTCTTCGCTCATCTTTGCTTTGGCTATTTCTGCAAAGTTTCTCTGTTTTAGTTTCCCATTTCCAAAATTATTTAGTCTCTTATGCATTGGATGGTCTGTCAGTCTTCTGAGTTTCTCTGCTTGCTGCTGCACCTTTCGGTCCAACATATCCGACTTCAGGAAGAAATTTTTTAGTACCGGGTTAGCATTCCCTCTTCGATCCCTCCTCCTTAGCCAGTCTGCCCTGCTGCAGCCTGTTATCCAGGATCACCACGTGAAGGTGTAGAAGGATCTTGGCAGCTATGGTTCGCTGGCCCTGAAGCTAGCAGTCAGCTATGGGTGGCTGACCATTGCAGCTCATGCGCTGCTCAGCGTCGTGAACCTATTCTGTCACATAATTATAGTGTACTATTGACCTAATATTATATCACACAATTGCAATGTATCATAGACCTAATTTAATATCCCGTAACAACAATCTATCAGAGAACTGATATTCCATGACACAATTGCAATGTATCATATAATCTAATACTAAATCACATAACAGGAATCTATCAAAAACATAATAGTATGTCAGATAATTGCAATGTATCAAACACCTAATATTATATCACATAATTGCAATGTATCATAGACATACTATTGTATCACACAATTGCAATCTATAGTTGACCTAATATTCTATCACACAATTAAATACATTATAGACTTGTTTTTCTATCGCAGACACGTTATATGCCATACATTTATAATAAAATTCCTGTTATATCACATACTTTCAATGTATTACTGAATTTCAGGGTAAATATCGAACTTTCTATGCATAGGAGGTCTTCAATGTATCCCATACTTCAATTTATCATATATCTTTCATTTAAATACTTTTATATATCTTCGGCGTATCATATTACTTTTATGATATGACATACATTAAAATGTATCATAGATCTATAATAATGTCACATACCTTCAATATATGATAAACATATCCTTATGTCCATATATTCAATGTTCTTAATCGACCTGAATTATATAGGGGGACGTTCCCCCTGTGCACGTCCCAGATCTGGTTTGAGATGGATGTAGCCGAGAGAAGGGTTTTGTGCCTAGCGGGCTAGGTTCGAGCAGCTTAATATACCCCTGCGCTGGCGCTAACGGAGGGTGGTTAACCTAGGTGGGAATCCATCTTATTAGACTCAAACACTAAAGCAAAGTAGACATGCAGTGTGTTAAGCAGAATTTTGCTGTTCTAAACAAACTACCTAACCATGGCCGGTATTATGTCATATCACAGTTAGTCGCCTCTTACGACATGCTCTCTCTAAGGCAGTGGTTCTGTTCTTGCTCTTGTCATATACAAAGAAACCCGCAGACCACTCTATTTATGATATACTAATCATTTTAACACAAGCTGTCAGGGCTTTGCAAAATCTTTGTTTAATACAATTCGAGGTATCGTAATTGTTCAATATATCCCTGACCTCAAACGTATCACAGATGTTCAATGTCTTATAGAATGACAATGCATCATATACCTGCAATGAATCGAATATCATCAATGTGTCACATACATTCGATATATTACTGACCTTCAATGAATCACATAATTTAAAGAACCATTTGCCTTGAATTTATCACAGATCATCTGTGTATTATACCCTTTCAATATATCATAGACCTTCAGTGTATCAAAGACCTTCAGAAAGTCATATTATCTCCATTTGGAATTCTATGAATAGAAACAGAGGTTGAGCACATATGGAGTCTCGCTCTGTGTTTGGTCTGGCTGGTGTAAAGTGGGAAGGGAGTGGCTGAGAGGTTGATGTGAGATTCGTGGAGCTCTGGTTGAGGATAAATGAGGCTGTGTGAATATTGAGTGATGTTGGTAAAGTGTTGTTGTAAAGTTGACCCCACGTCGTTGGAAAGTTGGTTGAGGTTAAGTGACCGTGGTGGAGACGAGATTTATGGACGTTGTGACTAGTTTCTTGTGAAGTTGTTCGACGTCATTAAATGAGAATAAAGCGAGTCATCTGAAGTTGTTCTACGTCATTAAATGAGGATAAAGCGAGGTGTACATATTGTTCGTCTAATGGAAGCCTGATATTAGTGTACCGTCTACATGTGACTTGAAGAGTGGAATATGATGTGTAGACGAGAGGGGCGGGTAGTATTGACGAGTGGAATGTGGTGAATTCAGGTGGGGGATGTGGTGTATTGACGAGCGGATGTGGTGAATTCAGGTGGGGGATGTGGTGTATTGACGAGGGGAATGTGGTGAATTCAGGTGGGGGATGTGGTGTATTGACGAGTGGAATGTGGTGAATTCAGGTGGGGGATGTAGTGTATTGACGAGCAGATGTGGAGTATTGACGTGTGGGATGTGGAGTATTGACGTGTGCAATGTGGTGTATTCAGATGGGGGATGTGGTGTATTGACGAGCGGATGTGGTGTATTGACGTGTGGGATGTGGAGTATTGAAGTGTGGAATGTGGTGTATTCAGGTGGAGGATGTGGTGTATTGACGAGCGGATGTGGTGTATTGACGTGTGGGATGTGGAGTATTGACGTGTGGAATGTGGTGTATTCAGGTGGGGGATGTGGTGTATTGACGAGCGGATGTGGTGTATTAACGTGTGGGATGTGGAGTATTGACGAGCGGATGTGGTGTATTGACGTGTGGGATGTGGAGTATTGACGAGCGGATGTGGTGTATTGACGTGTGGGATGTGGAGTATTGACGTGTGGAATGTGGTGAATTCAGGTGGGGGATGTGGTGTATTGACGAGCGGATGTGGTGTATTGACGTGTGGGATGTGGAGTACTGACGAGCGGATGTGGTGTATTGACGTGTTGGATGTGGAGTATTGACGTGTGGAATGTGGTGTATTCAGGTGGGGAATGTGGTGTATTGACGAGCGGATGTGGTGTATTGACGTGTGGGATGTAATGTATTGACGAGCAGATGTGGCGTATTTACGTGGGGGATGTGGTGTAGTGACGTGTGGGATGTGATGTATTGACGAGCAGATGTGGCGTATTGACGTGGGGGATGTGGTGTATTGACGTGTTGGATGTGGTGTATTGACGTGTGGGATGTGATGTATTGACGTATGGGATGTGGTGTATTGACGTGTGGGATGTGATGTATTGAGGTGGAGGTTGGGGTGTATTGAGGTGGGAAATTTGGTGTATTGACGTGGGGGATGTGGTGTATTGACTTGTGGGATGTGGTATATTGACGTGTGAGATGTGGTGTAATGACGTATGGGAGGTGGTGTATTGAGGTGGGAGTTGGGGTGTATTGAGGTGGGAGTTGGGGTGTCCTGAGGTGGGAATTGGGGTGTATTGAGGTGGGGGTTGGGGTATATTGAGGTGGAAGTTGGGTTTTTTTAAAGTGGTGGCTGGGGTATATTGAGGTGGGGTTTGGGGTGTTTTGAGGTGGGGAATGTGATTGATTGTCAAAGGGATGTGGTGTATTGATGTGTGGGATGTGGTGTATTGATATGTGGGATGTGGTGTATTGATGTGTGGGATGTGGTGTATTGATGTGGGTAATGTGGTGTATTGACGTGTGGGATGTGGAGTATTGACGTGTGGAATGTGGTGTATTCAGGTGGGGGATGTGGTGTATTGACGAGCGGATGTGGTGTATTAACGTGTGGGATGTGGAGTATTGACGAGCGGATGTGGTGTATTGACGTGTGGGATGTGGAGTATTGACGAGCGGATGTGGTGTATTGACGTGTGGGATGTGGAGTATTGACGTGTGGAATGTGGTGAATTCAGGTGGGGGATGTGGTGTATTGACGAGCGGATGTGGTGTATTGACGTGTGGGATGTGGAGTACTGACGAGCGGATGTGGTGTATTGACGTGTTGGATGTGGAGTATTGACGTGTGGAATGTGGTGTATTCAGGTGGGGAATGTGGTGTATTGACGAGCGGATGTGGTGTATTGACGTGTGGGATGTAATGTATTGACGAGCAGATGTGGCGTATTTACGTGGGGGATGTGGTGTAGTGACGTGTGGGATGTGATGTATTGACGAGCAGATGTGGCGTATTGACGTGGGGGATGTGGTGTATTGACGTGTTGGATGTGGTGTATTGACGTGTGGGATGTGATGTATTGACGTATGGGATGTGGTGTATTGACGTGTGGGATGTGATGTATTGAGGTGGAGGTTGGGGTGTATTGAGGTGGGAAATTTGGTGTATTGACGTGGGGGATGTGGTGTATTGACTTGTGGGATGTGGTATATTGACGTGTGAGATGTGGTGTAATGACGTATGGGAGGTGGTGTATTGAGGTGGGAGTTGGGGTGTATTGAGGTGGGAGTTGGGGTGTCCTGAGGTGGGAATTGGGGTGTATTGAGGTGGGGGTTGGGGTATATTGAGGTGGAAGTTGGGTTTTTTTAAAGTGGTGGCTGGGGTATATTGAGGTGGGGTTTGGGGTGTTTTGAGGTGGGGAATGTGATTGATTGTCAAAGGGATGTGGTGTATTGATGTGTGGGATGTGGTGTATTGATATGTGGGATGTGGTGTATTGATGTGTGGGATGTGGTGTATTGATGTGGGTAATGTGGTGTATTGACGTGGGGAATGTGGTGTATTGTCGAAGGGATGTGATGTATTGATGTGTGGGATGTGGTGTAATGATGTGTGGGATGTGGTGTATTGATGTGTGGGATGTGGTGTAATGATGTGTCGGATGTGGTGTATTGACGTGTGGGATGTGGAGTATTGACGTGTGGAATGTGGTGTATTCAGGTGGGGGATGTGGTGTATTGACGAGCGGATGTGGTGTATTAACGTGTGGGATGTCTAGTATTGACGAGCGGGTGTGGTGTATTGACGTGTGGGATGTGGAGTATTGACGAGCGGATGTGGTGTATTGACGTGTGGAATGTGGTGAATTCAGGTGGGGGATGTGGTGTATTGACGAGCGGATGTGGTGTATTGACGTGTGGGATGTGGAGTATTGACGAGCGGATGTGGTGTATTGACGTGTTGGATGTGGAGTATTGACGTGTGGAATGTGGTGTATTCATGTGGGGGATGTGGTGTATTGACGAGCGGATGTGGTGTATTGACGTGTGGGATGTGGAGTATTGACGTGTGGAATGTGGTGTATTCAGGTGTGAGATGTGGTGTATTGACGAGCGGATGTGGTGTATTGACGTGTGGGATGTAATGTATTGAGGAGCAGATGTGGCGTATTGACGTGGGGGATGTGGTGTAGTGACGTGTTGGATGTGATGTATTGACGAGCAGATGTGGCGTATTGACGTGGGGGATGTGGTGTATTGACGTGTTGGATGTGGTGTATTGACGTGTGGGATGTGATGTATTGACGTATGGGATGTGGTGTATTGACGTGTGGGATGTGATGTATTGAGGAGCAGATGTGGCGTATTGACGTGGGGGATGTGGTGTAGTGACGTGTTGGATGTGATGTATTGACGAGCAGATGTGGCGTATTGACGTGGGGGATGTGGTGTATTGACGTGTTGGATGTGGTGTATTGACGTGTGGGATGTGATGTATTGACGTATGGGATGTGGTGTATTGACGTGTGGGATGTGATGTATTGAGGTGGAGGTTGGGGTGTATTGAGGTTGGAAATTTGGTTTATTGACGTGGGGGATGTGGTGTATTGACTTGTGGGATGTGGTATATTGACGTGTGAGATGTGGTGTAATGACGTATGGGAGGTGTTGTATTGAGGTGGGAGTTGGGGTGTATTGAGGTCGGAGTTGGGGTGTCCTGAGGTGGGAATTGGGGTGTATTGAGGTGGGAGTTGGGGTATATTGAGGTGGAGGTTGGGTTTTGTTTAAGTGGGGGCTGGGGTATATTGAGGTGGGGTTTGTGGTGTATTGAGGTGGGGAATGTGATTGATTGTCAAAGGGATGTGGTGTATTGATGTGTGGGATGTGGTGTATTGATGTGTGGGATGTGGTGTATTGATGTGGGTAATGTGGTGTATTGACGTGGGGAATGTGGTGTATTGTCGAAGGGATGTGGTGTATTGATGTGTGGGATGTGGTGTAATGATGTGTGGGATGTGGTGTATTGATGTGTGGGATGTGGTGTAATGATGTGTGGGATGTGGTGTATTGATGTGTGGGATGTGGTGTATTGATGTATGGGATGTGGTGTAATGATGTGTGGCATGTGGTGTATTGACGTATGTGTATGTAGTAGGGTCTATTTAACGATCGGACGTGATCCAATAAATTATTGGATGTAGTTCATTCTTTGAATGATGCGGGTCTATTAATAAGTCGAAATGTAGTCTATTAATAGATGTATATGGTACATTGAGAGAATGATGTGTCCACTAAAATATTGGACGAAGTAAACAGAGTACATTAAGAAAATCATTTGATCCACTGAGATTTGAACCTTGCTCTATTCTAAGATGGAGGCGTTGTTTAACAAGAACATCGTCGCATTCATTTCTAGCAAAAAGGAAAAAAGTAATCATTGAACGGGAAAAACACAAATAAAGCAGCAGAAAAGTAGAAAAATAGCGCGACGAAAAACATCAAATGAAAGAAACGGGATTGCACATGATGATAGGATTACTCCGCACAGATCCAAAATGGCCATTATTGGGAAGGTCAAGAAAAAGAAAATTGTTCCCATTTTCGTTTTTTTATCGTTCCTAGAAATATATCTTTTGAAAGAGCAAACTTGGACGCTCAGAAAAACCAGGCTTGAATCTTCTATGTTTTGTTATTTTGTCAACTTCAACCTGATCATCAATACATCCTTAAAGTATTCTACCATTACATAAAGTTGATCAGATATTTCACACCTAAGGTCAGAAATGATGGTTAACGTTTGATAGCTACTGCCATCAACGATCCATGTGGCTAAATGCCACACAAAATGTCACTGCAGTGGACGGCTACCATCCGTGGACGAGGTACCAACATTAAATGTCATTTGTTTTAACGTTTACAACAGTGGATTACTAACATCCATGGATGGTATCTGGAGTTGGCAAATTAAATTATATTTATATCAACGCTTGCATTAATGGATTATTAATGATGTGATAATTATTAAGGGATTATCTTTGGATGGTATCCCGAATCTACCACTTTAAATGTCATTTATGTCGACGATTATCATCCTTCGATGTGATCCATGAGGTATCCATGTAGATATCACTACTATCATTCCATCTCATCTGTCAGCTAATATCATTACAAGGAGTGGGGAAGGTGCAATTTTATTTCGTGAGCATTTGTCTGACAGTAGGTATTTTCGATCCATGGATGCATGGTGTGTCCTTAACAAACTTCACCGCCCCCTCCATCCTCCATCCCGAATTATATATGTATTTAACTTTCTCTTTTTTGTTGTTGCGCACTACTGTTTGGTGTTTTAAGCTCGTGCAATGTATACCCGAGAAGTTGTTTTGTCATATGTCCAAACCATTTTATTATGTATGTCAATATACGCTGCATGGAGCTGTTCTCATTTTATGTTGTACTTCTTCGTTCGTGTCACTTATACTGACCATGATCGCTTGTTGGTCATAGTGGATCGCTTGCATTTCAATTTCATTTTCCTCCACGTGTGACGTCATGGAGAACATGCGTCGTTTTTCGTGTGGTAAGTATGTTGCATCCGTTGCCGTAAGCCCGGAATGGTTCAGGATGACTCGTATGTCAGATGTCCATCTGTCACACAGCTTCCTTCATGCTCTGTAGCCAGATCGTTCTTCGAAGTATTTGAGGAGGGTGAATTGATCAGATCGCTTTCTCATGATATGACCGAACAATTTTATTTTCTATCTACTAACGTACTAAAATTTACCTCTCCTGGGTCTTGTATAAGGACCAAGTTTGACAATGGTAACACAAAGTTGGGATAAATATACTGTTTATGAATTGTTGTATAGAAGACATACTGATAGTCATTCCTTTTAACACCTATTTTAGATATCTAGGAATTATTTGAACAGCTGTGGGAAGACTTGATATAAAGGCTTCAATGGGCTGTAAAGATACTCACCATATATTGGATCTGCTTGAGGTTGATAATCTTTACATTTATCATCTGCTAATCCTCAAAGCTCATGTTTTTGATGTGCCACTCTTCATATTATTTTTGTCACAAACTTTGCACAGCGTGTTTAAGCGTGTTCAAAGCGTGTTCAACGCGTGTTCAAAGCGTGTTCTAGTACATCTTAGGAAAGTATGCTTTAATCGCCATCAATGAAAAGTTAGTGTTCATGAATTATGTTAGGTTCCATTACTGGAGTTGTGACATGGCTGACCTCTGTTGTTATTTTGTCCCTGTAAATGTTGAACACAAATAGTGAAAGCGCTAATCCCTGTTATACCCTTGTTCTTATTTCAAAATTATATATAACGCCGTCAAGTGTTCTTATTACATTTGTATGCACATGGTACAATCTCTCATATTTTCCAATAGCTTTTTTCTTTGTATTCCATAGTCCTCCAATATTGTATAGAATGTAGTCCTTCTTCTTCGGCGTTTGTACTGAAAAGGATCTTGTGTCGTAGTTGACTGCGGGGCTGCTAAATATGCGCCTTTCGGTGAGACACATCCAATTTTATCTGGCTTTTTTTTAGTATCTGGTTTGCCTTCTCACTACGATACATATTTCTTGGTCAATCTACACTAGTGACTAGTCACGCCTGTTTCAAGAGTCGCACTTAGAGATGTAATAGGATCTTGGTCAGCTATAGTTCGCTGACCCTGCTGCAAACAACCAGCTATAGTTCGCTGACACTGCTGCAAGCAACCAGCTATGGTTCGCTGATCATGGCACAAGCAACCAGCTTTGGTTCGCTGGCTGTTGTAAGCTCATTCCCCGCTGTATCTCCGAGTTTAGTTCTATTTACTCGATCATATGCATTCTGAGGATCAATGAAAATGTTCAAATGCTTGCTATATTCCATTGTCTTCTTGCGTCCTCTTGTGTCCTCTTGAATAACGCGTCAGTGCAGTTCATACCCTTACGAAATCCAAATTGAGTAGCGCTTAGTTGAAGTTCTATTATGCGCTTTATTCTGCTTTCAATTATTTTCGCATATAATTTACCAATACAACATGGTCGCGATTTACCCTAGTAAGTATAATTTTCTTTTATTGATTTTTTCTTTCAGATTGGTACTATCGTATTGCTCATAATTGATAATTGTATTGTTCTTGTACTTTGTGCATGGTGCATATCTGGTGATTATAACACAAAGTCCGTTTGAATGTCTAGTTAACAGCTGTCTTGTTATCTCCCTTGGGATGTTTGAATATCGCAGTAATGGCTATATCTGGTGTGCGTTACCCCATATTTTATAATAACGTTCCTACATTTATTACCCTATTTCTGCATCTGGTATAGTGACTGATATACGATATTGTTCTGTTTGAAATGGTGTACGTGTAGAACAAAATAATATATGCAGTATGTTAAACATAAAATTACTGTAAAGTGAGTAACATTTCCTTTGCAGAACGTCCATTATTACAACCGCTAACCTATTTGACTGTTATAAGTTTCTTGACAGGTGTACAACACGGAAGGTTACCATTACTCTTCGTACTCGGAGAAGCGATCGCACTGAGACAAAAACTCCGTGACCGCCAAACTGGCCACGGCGGGATTCGAACTCGGTGCATTTGGATCGTGAAATTGACATTTAACCTATACATATAATATAAGTCTTCCTTTTGTAACAGTATATCTCTGCATCACATTGCCTAAAAAAACCTAAAGTAGTGGGTAGCACAGATTATACAGCGATCAGCTTGAAGAGTCACTAGACCACAGTACTGCTAAAGATTGCAAAGAAGCGAATTAAAAATAAAATAAACAGAAAAGTATGTCAAGATATTGCACAAAAGCGAATTAAAAATAAATAAACAGAAAAGTATGTCAAGAGATGCACAGAAGCGAATTAAAAATAAAATAAACAGAAATGTAGGTCAAGATCAGTGTATTTCGAAAGAACAAAGAAACTAGTCAACAAACACTTTGTATGACAATATTTGCAAAAAAGTATATACAGGTACAAAAGAGTACCATTATGTGTTTCGTCGACTTTAGTAAGGCGTCTGAGAAAATCCAGCATGAAAAGCTAATTGAGTTCCTCCAATAAATGCATCTAGAATCTAGATAGAAAAAACATTAGACTCTTGTAGCCTATATTAGGAACAATAAGATCTGGAAAGGATAACTCGCCACATGTTGATATAGAAAGAGATGCGAGACAATGGTTTGTGCTGTCATGTTCCCTGTTTAACATATGCACAGAGACAACAATCAGAAAGATTGAATGGATACCAAGGATAAACATGAATGGTAGAAGAGTCAAGAATCTGTGATATGCTGGCGGCACAGAGCTACTTTTGGCTGAAAGGGAACTAGAGTTGCAGGAACTATTGGATATAGTCAACAACACGCGAAAATAATATAGAATGGGCATCAACATTGGGGGGAAAAAAATCAGATAATTAGCAAAACAGACATGAAGCTAACAGTAGCCATCATAGTAAACAGAGAGATACCAGAACAAAATACATAAGGCAGATAACAACAAAGTGATGGTAAACGTGAAAGGGAAGGGAAGATGTTAATAGGAATGGCCAAAAACAAACTTAACAGCATCATAATGTAGTCATTCGTCTTCGGTGTTTGTCCTGAAAAGGATGCTGTGTTGTAGTTGACTGCAGGGCTGTTAAATCTGCGTCTTTCACTATCCCTAAATCTGTGCATTTTACGATCCCTTCAAGCTATCAGCATCATAATTTGACATCCAAGCAAATTACACCAAACAAAAAGACAACAGTGTAATTCATGAGGTGATATATATATATATTTTCATCATTACAATACAGTCTAAAGATGTGGACGATGAGCAAACAGTCCGAGAACAAAATATAGAGACCCTTGAAATGAGCATATTTAGAAGAATGCATCGCATTTGGTGGAAACAAAAGCAAACAAGTAAAGAAGTCCTGAATAGATCCGGAATGCGAAGGGAAATTATGAAAGACATACATTTGGCAGATTAAATATTTTGGACATATACAGAGACACAATGCATTGCTGAATAAAATACTGGAGGGAAAGACTGAAAGCGGGCGAGCAAGAGAAAAACTGCGCAGTACTTGGGAGAAAATAATCAAGGCAAGAGACAGAGATCTATTCCACCCAACCGTCAATGGGGAGACGGCACTTCCATATCTATGGAAGAATGAGTTGCCTGCCAATAGTTGACGTAAAAACAAGTTAAAGTACAGTTTGGCATGAGATTAGTAACAGACGTGGACTGATTCTTCGACCACAAAAAGACTTTATCAAAGACGCATCAAACGACAATAATAAAATGAAACTGTGTACAGTTGTGGAGTCATTATCGTAAAGGATACAAAGAAGACAAAGCTGATAGTGGGATTACAGTTATGATGTTAGACTCCGAAAAAACGGCCTACAGAAAAATGAAGAATTCGAGGTGATTTAATACAGGTTTATAAAACAATCAAAGGAAAAGATAGATTAGACTATAATAACTTTTTCAGAACACGACCACATACAAGAACAAGAGGGCAAAGCTACAAATTAACTAAGGAAAGGTCCAGGCTAGATATTAGGAACAAATTATTTTAGTCTGAGAGTGGTGAATACTTCGAATGCATTGCCACAGGAAGTAGTCAAATGTAGTCAAAAACAACTAATACATTTAAGAATAGATTGGATGCGCATAGCTTTTAGAGCAAGAAAATGTAAATGAAACTGGCTGTATAAAGACTGTGCAGAGTCTTCTAAGTCGTTAATGTTTTCTATTTTCGTTTTCTCATGTTGTACCTGCAGGCAAGAGAGAAATTGAAGAAGCCTGTTAGAAATTGTTGCTGCCTTTTTGTGTGTGCTATGTAACTGAATCTGGAAGAAGACAAATGGAAAGATGAGGAGAAAGTAGATGAGAAAGGGGGGAGATCGTAGATCGGGCGATGAAAGACATATGAAGAAAAGAAGGATAACGTAGATAAGGGAGAAGAGGAGTACGTAGAGAGGGAGATAAGGCTGAGGATGAGAGGGAAGAATGTAAATGAAGAGATAGGGTAAGATGAACAGGGCCGGGAGCGGACGATGAGTGGTGGGGGAGGTAGTAAGTAGAAGGAAAGAAGCAGAGAAAGTGTGTAAATAGAGAAGGTAGATGCCTAGAAAGCTGAGCTCGTAAATTGAATGATGATATAATGTAAATCTATAGATGGGACAAGTAGATGGAAAGATCAAGAGACAGTAGTTATAGGAGGGAAAATAAAATATGTGGCGATCAAATATGTGGCGATAACAGAGTACATAGATGTAAAGATAGAATAGCAAAGGCCAGCACAGCCTTTGGTAGAATGCGCTCGATGGTCTGGGCACGTCGTAGCATCAGCGTCAAGACCAAACTCAAAGTCTACCGTGCAACCATCATTCCAACCCTACTATACGCTTGCGAAAGCTGGACTGTATACTCTGGACATGCAAGGAGGTTAAACCACTTCCATATAGGTTGCCTGAGGCGAATATTCCACAACCTATAGCAAGATCGTGTCACTGACATCGAGGTTCTCTCGAGGGCTAACATGCCCAGCATCCATGCACTGCTAGAAAAAAGCACGACTAGGATGGGCCGGACACCTCGTCCGTATGTCAGACGAGCGGCTCCCACAGAAACTTCTCTACGGCGAGCTGAGAGAGGGATGGCGCGAGAGAGGGCGCCCAAAGAAACGTTTTAAAGACGGTCTGAAGGACTCACTAAAAAGTTCCCAGATAGACATCGACATCTGGGAATGTCTTGCGCAAAACAGATCTGACTGGAGAAGCGCAGTTAAATCGGGTGTAGTTGCCGGTGAAGACGACCGTGTTATGAAAGCCCAGAGCAGACGCGAGACGCGGAAATCCCGAGCAGCGGGAACACCATCCCCTTCTACAACCCTCGTGTGCCCGATACGTAGCAGATGTTTTCGTGCTCGCATTGTCCTGTTCAGCCACATGCGCACCCACGCCCATCAGGGAAATCTGTGACAAGGATGATGTCGGCGGTCCTCATCGACAACGATGGACAGCTTTTATTATTAGATGTAAAGAAAGAGAGGTAGTAGATAAAAAGAGATGACAGATGAGGAGACGCGAAGAAAGTATGGAGATAGAGAGAAGGTAGATGGTAAGAGCCGTCTTTGCTTGCGATGGTCAACTAACTAACTAAGATGATAAGGGGGAGATATGGGTGATAAAGAGTGGATGGTAAAGTGTGTGGATAGAGTTAGGTGAGGCGGGGGTAAATTGAAAGAAGCAGAAATGTTAGATGAAAACAGGGAGAGATAGTAGATGACGATTATGGGAGTAAATCTATGGGTAAATGGATGGAAGATAGATTCTAAAAGAAATATGAGAAGAAGGTGGATGGATGTAGAGAAAGTAGATGGATGGAAGGATGGGGCGAAGATAGATGGATGGATGAATGGATGGATGGCGAATAGGTAGATGGAGGGATAGGGACTAGATAGATGGATGGATGAATGGGGAGAAGGTAGATGGATGGATGGGGAGAAGATAGATTCGTGGATGGATGGGGAGAAGGTAGATAGATGGGGAGAAGATAGATTCGTGGATGGATGGGGAGAAGATAGATGGATGAATGGGGAGAAGGTAGATGGATGGATGGATGGGGAGAAGATAGATTCGTGGATGGATGGGGAGAAGATAGATTCGTGGATGGATGGGGAGAAGATAGATGGATGAATGGGGAGAAGGTAGATGGATGGATGGATGGGGAGAAGATAGATGGATGAATGGGGAGAAGGTAGATGGATGGGGAGAAGATAGATGGATTGATGGATGGGAAGAAGATAGATGGATGGGAAGAAGATAGATGGATTTATGGATGGGAAGAAGATAGATGGATGGATGGGGAGAAGATAGATTCGTGGATGGATGGGGAGAAGGTAGATAGATGGGGAGAAGATAGATGGTAGGATGAAGAGAAGGTAGATGAATGTGAAGGTAGATGGACGGATGGAGGGGGAGAAGGTAGATTAATTAATTTGGAAGAAAGTAGATGACAAGAGACTGAGAAAGATCGTGTAGCCTTGTATTGTATAAGGTGAAGTGATACATTTAAATGGCATCCATCATTAGACCATCTTGTCACAGATAATGTCCTTACTGCTGCGAGTGGCATTATGGAAGGTATAAGTTGTCCAACTGTGTCCTTCCAATCATGTGGTCAAAAGCGACAATGGGGCATTGAAGTATCAACATGGAAAAACGTAATACTACAGAAACAAACATTCCTCTATGCTTGTGAGAATGGACAATTACAGCTGACTTTCAACGAAGGATACATGCCTTGGAGATGAGATGTTTCCGAAGACTTTTCCGAAAACTAGCTTGGTACGGTCACATTTCGAGATCAAATGGTCTTCCCAATACAATCCTATACGGAAAGGTGCACGACAGACGATGAAGAGGCCCTTCCAAAAAGAGATGGGAGGACAACATAAAAGAATGGACCAATATCCGACCAGAAGAGGCACAGGCAGCGGCCGCTGACAAAGAATGGTGGCGTGCTGTTGTGAGGATGTCTTCATGTGTGCCCCAACGACCTCACCGGTTACGGGATGACCTGACCTGACCTGACAGAAGCAGACAACGTAAGAATACACGCAAGCACTGTGATTCAGACCTTCTGTACAGTCCGATGACCAGTTGCAATGTACACATTACACTTCGGATACATCGTGGACAAAGATAAACGCCCATATGTTTGCCTTATTGTCAAGACCCCCATCCTGCACCAATGTTACTGCTTCTAAAATCAATCTGTGCCAGAGCAGTCTGGCTAAGATGGTCGGAAACGACATTATAATCCCCACAGTGGTGAACTTACTGAAGAGCTTGACATTGTACTACAGCTAGGAATACAGTGACCTCTTTTATGTACGCGTGGGGAGATAAGAAAGGCCCTGTAACCAGCTATCAAAGACAGATCGTTAAAGAATAACTCCACTCAATATGAGCAGAGCAGTTTCGAACAACAACAGCAGCAACAACAACAATATCACCAAAACAATATCGCCATAAAAATATTAGCAATAATAGCATCTGCAGCAATAACACTAACATCATTATCAGCAACAACATTATCAACAACAACAAAAACAGAAACAACAACGATATAAAGAAACAACAAAAAGCATCATCAACAATATCAACAACAACAATATCAACAACAACAGTATGAACAACACTATCAACAACAACAACAAAATCATCAAGAATATCACCATTAACAGTATCAAGTACAACAATATAAAAAAACAACAATATAATCAACAACAATTTAATCAACAACAAAAAATCAACAACAATATCATCAACAACAATAACACCAACAACAATATCCTCAACAACAATAACAACATCAGCAATATCAACAACAACATGTTGGAAGATAAGCGACTAGGTGTGTCAGTCAGAGAGGTATGCAAACAGTCTGTGTAAAGCCGATGATCATTTCATAGCAGACACTGATAGCGGCCATGAATGGTCAGAGACTGGGATAGCTCTTAACATGGCGCTGTCCAAGATCATTTATAGAAGCCAATTTATACTTAAAGACTTTCTCGAACCCTTCCCTGCCTGACACACCCATTGCAGTCTTTCCCGCCATACTATCAGCCCAAATACTAGCCCATATCACCTATCATTGCACGGTCCACCTTCTAGTCCGCCCATACCTTCCCAGTTGAACCAGCCTACGCCTCTGCCAAACTTCTCCAAGGATCTCATCTCTTCGTTATCTAAACCATCCTTTTTCCTAGGAACATCTCTTCCCTCCAGCCCGTCTTCCCTTACCATGCTCGTTTCAGATTCAAAACGGTCTCCTCTCAATTTTTGTTCAGCGACATCACGTGATTCTATCAGCTAATCAAATTTTTGCCACACCAACTGTGGATAAACAAACAAATGAAATTAAAGAATTAAAGACCAGTTACATAAATAATATAGTAGATGGCGGGACGATGAGGCTAACGTCTGGTCTGGCAAAACACACTGATCAGAGAATATTAGCCAGGGTCAGGCAAAACACACTGATCAGAGCATGTCAGCCAGTGTCATGCAAAACACACTGATCCGAGAATGTCAGCCAGGGTCAGGCAAAACACATTGATCCGAGAATGTCAGCCAGGGTCAGGCAAAACACACTGATCAGAGCATGTCAGCCAGTGTCATGCAAAACACACTGATCCGAGAATGTCAGCCAGGGTCAGGCAAAACACATTGATCAGAGAATGTCAGCCAGGGTCAGGCAAAACACACTGACCAGAGAATGTCAGCCAGGGCCAGGCAAAACACACTGATCAGAGAATGTCAGCCAGGGTCAGGCAAAACACACTGACCAGAGAATGTCAGCCAGGGTCAGGCAAAACACACTGACAAAAGAATGTCAGCCAGAGTCAGGCAAAACACACTGATCAGAGAATGTCAGCCAGGGTCAGGCAAAACACACTGATCAGAGAATGTCAGCCAGGGTCAGGCAAAACACACTGACCAGAGAATGTCAGCCAGGGTCAGGCAAAACACACTGATCAGAGAATGTCAGCCATGGTCAGGCAAAACACACTGACCAGAGAATGTCAGCCAGGGCCAGGCAAAACACATTGATCAGAGAATGTCAGCCAGGGTCAGGCAAAACACACTGACCAGAGAATGTCAGCCAGGGCCAGGCAAAAAACACTGATCAGAGAATGTCAGCCAGGGTCAGGCAAAACACACTGATCAGAGAATGTCAGCCAGGGTCAGGCAAAACACACTGACCAGAGAATGTCAGCCAGGGTCAGGCAAACACACTGACCAGAGAATGTCAGCCAGGGCCAGGATAAATTTACTGGCCAAGACCCTCATCTGATCTCCTCGTTGGTCGTCCTGGAAACGGTCTGTTGTCGAGGACAACAATTTGATTAACAAGGTGAGGTTCGACGTGATCTCCGTAATAGTGAGCGACACGCAGATGAAGCCAAGCATAGCACAACCGCCTGGAGGACCCCGGTCCACCTTCATCAGATCGATCGAGATGTGAGGAAAGCTAATGCAACCCGTCACGTATCGCACTTTTCAGGGCGCACAAAAGAGTAACCTACTTATTGTGGGCATTCGAAACAACAACAACAACCTAGTAGATGGCACAAGGTATTATAGCTTGTTATCATATTCTATATTAAGCGTAAACGATGCTGGATCAATTTTTAGGATAGCTCGATGTGACAGAAACGAGAATATGACCACTGCCAGACTGAGTTATTGTTGCAAGTGGAGACTAATTTTGCTGTCTTACCACTGTATTGTGAAAGATTCTCCAACTTTTGCCTTCAGACAACTCGTGTTTTAAGCAGGCTAGAACAGTCCGTGTTTTTGAAGAAACTCTAGAATTATTCCTCATGTATAATACAATAATAATTGAGTCAATATATTTTTATTCCAGACGATTAGATAAAGAAACACACGAAAAAGAAGAAGAAGGAGAAGGAGAAGGAGAAGAAGAAGAAGAGAAAGAAGAAGAAAAAGTAGATACAAATGAAAGGGAAGAAGAAGAAGAAGAAGAAGAAGAAGAAGAAGAAGAAGAAAAAAAAGAAGAAAAAGAAAAAAAGAAAAAACAAAATAAGAAGAAGAATAACAAGAACAAGATCACAAAGAAGATGAAAACAAACGATACCAAAATCACCCAGACCAGTCTCCCCCCCCCCCCCCCGGACCTCTGCCCCTATCTACGTCAATTGGCCTTCCCCTTCGTTGAATCTGAAACAGGAGACAGGAACATAGCCAGCTGTGCTACTTTCCGCCCGAACTGTCCATCAGATTTGTCTTCGCGTGCCCTTTCGCATACAATTGAACGTTCATTTCCTGGGGCTGCGGCCTCTGGCGATCTCATCACACAAATTTCTATTTACAGTCTTAATTACTTGGCTCACTGAATGTGGACTGATTTAGAAGTGTATCTAATATCTGCCTACGCGACGAGTAACCAGTGAAACAATTGGGGACACTTTGAGGACACGCCCCCCTACCTATGATAACCATGACAAGTGACAGGGCTGATCAACTAAAGGAATCACTACCGCCATGGGTTCAGTGCTAGAGATTTCATTGTACTTCATGTGAGATTTGCTAAGGGTAAGACAGCGATTCTACATTGTCATCGATTTTTGCGAGGAGGTTAGTTCTATTACTCGCAGTATTTCCTTCCCAACAGTAAGCCATGTACCAATTTACAGTTGAATAGACTTGAGAGTTCCTGCCTAGACAGGTGACTGAACTTGTGCTGCTGCCGTGGGAAATCAGACATGGGGACCCATATAATTTGTCATCCCGTGGGGTGGGTTGGAAGGGGGTGGGGTGTGGTGCAAATGGAGAGAGAACTTGTTCATAGATCAATAAACATGACAAAACTGATTATATTTTGAATGAAGAACTTCTACCGGTCATTCTTGAAAAAGAAACTGCAGACGTGTGGAAGACTGCTGGCCAAATCTTGTTAATACAGCTTCGATGATCATATCGTTCTCCGAAACCATAGGTTATCCATGAAGATTAAGAAAACAGTCTATTAACCGGTCACTGCTTATTGGAGAACACAACCGAGTCTTTTCTCGTCAAAGTGCTGACAGATTATTCAACAAAACACTTGGTAGCTGGAAGAACAAGACAGATTTCAAGGCGTCATCCACTGCCGGTAAGAATTTCTTAGAGTTTTCTAGAAGATCAAGAAACGTTTTATCACAAACTCTGGTAGATCAAAACTCGCACCAACACTCTGCTTCTGCACTTAAACTTCCAATGCCATAGAATTCTTCTGCCTTTCAAATAATTTTTTTTTTTCGTTTATCTTATTTCTCAATTCCCCAAGGCGGTGTGCGTTGCACTGCGGTTTTTCTTTTGCGCCTGTCGGCCCAGTGCATCCGACTTCGGTATGCATTTTATGTAAGGGACTGTTTCCTCTTGCAATTTGTACGGGTTTGCTTCCGCGGAGTAACGGCCGGTACTTTGATAGGGATCGAACCCAGCACCTTTTGCTGAGAGTTAGTATAACATTTGTCTCAAAAAAAGGTGTAAAGCTTTATGTCAGGAAAGAGTGAGTTAAAAAACTGTATTTCAGAAAAGAGTGCGTAAAACCATTACGTCACAAAATATTGTGTTAAACCCATGGGTCAGAAAAGTGTGTTTAAAACTTTTACGTCAGAGAAAGATGTAAGCAAAACGCTAAGGACATTGACTTCTTCTGTACAACTTGGTGTCTCTAGAATTCTATCGGCTCTATGCTTGTTACAAAAAATTGGTATTCCCATGTTTGTGAAATAATCCTATCGACGCATCTTTCAAAATAACACGGAATTACTTAATCTGGGTTCACTGATCAGTGACGACGGCTTCCAGCCTGAGATAATTTCCAGAATACCACAGACAACAGCGGCGATTTCGCGTTTCAAACCCATTTGGCAGGATAAGCGGCTCGCCCTCAACTAAAAGAGTCAGACTAATGCGCTCATTGGTGCTATCAATATTTGGGTATGTGAGACGGACCGTTACTGTGGATATCCAGTGCAGAATACATGCGATGGAAATGAACTCCTTCATAAGACGCTTAAATATTACATATAAGGATCGTGTCACGAACGTAGAAATACGATGAAGAGTGGATAACGCAATTGGGCTTTTTGGTGATATGTTCACCACTATCAAAAGGCGACAGATGGCTTGGTATGGGCACGTTACGAGGTTCAGCGGAATTACAAATTCGATACTGCATGGTTCTGTACCAGGAAAGAAAAGTCGGAGACGTCCAAGGAAGAGATGGCCAAACAACATCACTGAGTGGTCACATTTTCGGCTCGGTGAGGCACGACTGGCGACAGCAGACAGAAAGAGATAGAGTCGGATTGTGGGAGTGTCTTCAAGTGTGCTCCAACGACCTGATGGGTTACGGGATGAACTGAACTGAACTGAACATTCCACACTCGGTTCATTTAACACTGTCACACAATCACTGAACAACGACAAGGGCTCAAATTGACCGACGCAACGCACTTGACGCAGGATAGACAACTTAAGCTTCCCAAGACGCTAAACAGCACAAGTGGAAAGAAAACTAACTAACTGACTGAACTGAACAAATTCCAACTGTTGTAATCCAATCTGACATGTAACGTCTTTTTTTTCTCAACTGATATATGACATCATCAGTGTATTTCTTGCCCCAAAGCGTACAAGTGTTTTAGTTTAGGCCGGTAACAAGCGACGGTCCGACTTGCTCTTCTTTGTCTTCATTCGATCTCAAACTCCCGATACCAAAACCTGAAACCTGCTTTGCAAGTAGAAGGATGTAGTCGGGAGAACGGAATGCGTTGTGTCAAAGTTTACAACTTGACGATATTTGCACCTTTCTGTCCAATACATCCGACTTCTGCATGCCCTTTTTAGGTACCAGATAGGGTTTCTCTCATTGATCCCGTCTTCTATACCAGTCTTGTCGGTTAGTCTGTCATCCAGGATTACTACGTGGATTTGGATAAGTATCTTGGCCGCTCTGTGTCGCTAGCTCAGCAGTCAGCTTTGGTTCGCTAACCGCTACATCGCATTCTAGCGTTGCCTACCAAATTTATGGGAAAAGCAGTTAATCAGCAGAGACAATTCGATAAATTATTATGTTATCAACGGAGAAAATTGTGTGTCTAAATCAGGACATCAACAAGTCGTTAAGTTATATTATTTAAACAACACGAAAGTATCCTTAATTTTGTCACTGAAAAATTTCTAAAAATTGCCATAATAAATAATATGAAATGTAAATAGATTAAAGGGGGTGGGAGGACGGGGTGGGAGGAGGGGAAACAAGTTCGCCCAAATGCCCCCCTCCTCACAACCGCGGAGGCCTGTGAAACCAATCAGCCGCTAGAAGCCCTAAACAAACTGATACTGGAAGACCAACGTTATCTACAAATTCTGCTACCCTAAGTGCATCGCGCCAATGTGACTTACGATCCGCGTAGTAGTAGACCACTTCATTTTCAGGGCAAGTGCCACGGTTTTTTGTGGTTTTTTCGTTCGCCTTATTTCTCTATTCCCCAAGGCGGTATGCGTTGCACTATGGTTTTTATTTTGCGCCTGTCGGCCCAGTGCATCCGACTTCAGCATGCATTTTATGTAAGGGTCTGCTTCCTCCTGCATTTTCTAAGGGTTTGTTTCCCCGGGGTAACGGCCGGTGCTGTGATGGGGATCGAACCCAGCACCTTCGGATTGTGAGCCGTGTCACTTGTCCATTAGCACACGCCGTCCCCGTACGCGGTTTAACACCCACTACCAGCACACTCCAGTCGACTCAGATGCAAATGGTACCCGGTTTTATTGTTAGAGAAGGCAACGCAGCGATGAATGGGAACATTCCACTCCCCCCCCCCCTCCTCATAAACACCCTGTTTCCTAGTACACTGAAGTATGTCCACTTCATCCTCCACAGTAATGTATGTTATAGGACTACCTTCACCTTATACATGTCAGGAGGCAAGAATAGTACCACTGCATCCTACCATGCATGTCATAAAGGTACCTACGTGATTATGCTTGCGACTTCTAATGTTATGCGACCACCACATGAGGAATGCGCAAAGCGCTACGGGACTGTTTTCTGTACAGTACGGAAACAGCTGAAGTGACAGCCATATTGGTCTTACAGAGCAAAATGTGAGACAAATGTAAGTAAATGTAGAATGTCAACGCATTTGATGTTCAGAAAACGTGTGCTAAATCGTATGTGTTTTTGGAAAACCAGTTCTGTAGCTCTTTCTTTTACATGATAAATTTACTAGACTAATTGCCAGTCATCCATTTACAGCATATCGACAGGAGTCATAATACATCATGAGTTCACTAGCCAAATTGACTACCATTTATATCCAACATATCTATAGTAATGAACATTCAATAATATCTAAATTAATGCAAAGACAATCACTTTTGTATTTCGTTTTCACGTAAGGCTTCTAACCAGAAAAATGAATTTCATGTCAGTCTTTTAACCAGTAGAATGGGTTACTTGCCAGTCTTCTAACCAGAGTTCTAGCCAGGGAAGTATTGTTCATGCCAGTCTTTTAACCAGTAGCGTGGGTTTTTTGTCAGTCTTCTAACTTGGAGAATGGTTTTCATGTCAGTCTTCTAACCAGGTGAGTAATTTTCATGCCATTCTTTTAACCAGTAGAATGGGTTTCTTGTCAGTCTTTTAACCAGGGGAGTAATTTTCATGCCAGTCTTTCAACCAGTAGAATGGGTTTCTTGTCAGTCTTCTGACTTGGAGAATGGTTTTCATGTCAGTCTTCTAGCCAGGGTTCTAACCAAGGGAGTAATTTTCATGTCAGTCTTTCAACCAGTAGAATGGGTTTCTTGTCAGTCTTCTAACTTGGAGAATGGTTTTCATGTTATTCCTATTAAAAGAAGCATGATTTTTATGTCAGCCCTATAACCAGGAGAATGGCTTTCATGTCAATCATCTAAGCAAGAGAACATGCGTTCAAAGAACTTTGCAAGGCATAAGTTGTTTTTTTCTCTCGGATTTTAAATACAAACTTAGCCTGCACAGTGCATGGCGACTGCAAAGACAAACTACCTATGAACCCGTCAAATCACCCAGTAGACGTCAATATATAAATGAAACGTAGGAATGATAGTTTTTTTTAAAGTTCTAAATACATAAGCTATAGTTTGGAAACAAGACATATATATATCGTTTCCAATATGCCCTATCGCGTGTTTACATTTGTCTGCTGTCTTGGGAAATCCTTATAACGTGCTGTATCCCTTAGCTATTTCAACATAGATGTTGATTTCGCGTGTATCAATCAATCAATCAAAGTCCGTCGCTCCTCTCCGTGCATATGGCATTGACCACATCTTGCCAGCTTTTACGATCCAGGGCTATCGTTTCTTTCTTTCTTCAGGTGTAACCATGTAATCGTAGTTCTCTCTCACATTCTCTTATCCATGTATGTTTACGTCTACCACTCTTTCTCTTACCTTGCGGATTCCATGTGAGAGCTTGTCAGGCTGTGTATGACTGTGTCATCTGTATCGCATTTCTTATCCAGCCATATTTACTTCTTTAATTATGTTGTTCCGGTGGCTACATTTCAAATGAATGCAGTCTTTTTCTAGACCAGCTGCAAAGCCATCTAAATAGTAAACACGACAAAATATATCCAGAAGGACTCAACCGTTGTTGAAAGAATACATACTTCCCCAAACTAAGGCGATACATGTATAATTAGATAACGATATATACCTATTATTAATAATTGAAACACGCGCGGAATTATTTTATTAGAAACATGTTCACAATTGTTTTATTAGAAACATGAACACAATTGTTTTATTAGAAACATGAACACAATTGTTTTATTAGAAACATGAACACAATCGTTTTATTAGAAACATGAACACAATTGTTTTATTAGAAACATGAACACAATTGTTTTATTAGAAACATGTACACAATTGTTTTATTAGAAACATGTACACAATTGTTTTATTAGAAACATGTACACAATCGTTTTATTAGACAATACCAGGGCTAAGACTGTTTCTAGTAGATTCCCACTTTATCTTCTCCACATTTAATCTCCTCGGTGGTTTTCTCTATTGAGGGCGCATCTTTGGTTGGACTTTTAAATTTAACTTGGAGATGACGAAACGATGGTCAGTCCAACAATCAGCGCCACATATGCACATTTATTTTTACATCATTTTGGTCCCAACCCAGACATGGATGTAATCGTTTAGATACCAGGGACAGTGCCTGTGATGCCTCCCTGGGGTGCTACTTCGAGCCAAAAGTCAGCGTTAATGATAATTTGTGACTGCAGCAGTCACTCCGGAAGAAAGTCTAGCCAGCACCATACTCTGAGACGTGTCTCTCCTACGCTCGTCGTGTCTCGCTCAGGGAGGCTATGCTGATGTTATATATATATATATAAACAGTTTCCTTGCGACCAGGGGGGTTTTCTGTTCTGGCCTGCTAGCCATAGCAGCGCCAACGATTGTGCACATATTGTATAGGAAAGTGCAATTGTAAAAACTCATTTTCTTATTTATTTTTCGACTACAAGAATGGGAGCCCATTAACTGCTGTATGTTGTTCACGGTGTAGAGAGGCATGCACTATTTAGGACACCTTTCCTAGTCCCTTCCTCGGGCTACATCGGTAAGTAGTGCAGCTCCGTTGTTTAGGGCGCTGTCGGGCTCCACTAGTGTCTTCAAGTCAGCAAAAGACGACCATAGGGCCTGAACCGCCTGTGCGCAGGTCTGCAGCTACAGCTCTCGGCGTTTCTCCACCTACCGCTTCGTCACTCTCCTGTCACGACAGGAATTTTGAATGATGTATTTGTGATGTAGGTAATGTGATGTAGGTAATGTGATGTAGGTAATGTGATGTAGGTAATGTGATGTAGGTAATGTGATTTGCACGTAAGTTTGATTAACGCGAAGGAGAATTGCGAAAAGCTAGCTTAGCTCTCTCGGTCGGGCCCGACATTGTCTAGCAGCAAGACAGTGTCAGACGCCTAGTGAAGGGTCCAGATGCAGCAGACGTCCAGGGCTGCTTTGGGTCTCTCCGTGATCTTAGCATAAGATCTTCAAAGCCTGGTCGCCCTACCTTCTCGCATATGGACATAATATGTGTTTTCTTTGCCTGATTCGTCCAGGTCAAGCTTCACAAGTTGGAGCAGTCATACTCAATTTCTCGGAGGGAATTCTCCCCCAGCACCCACATTTAGTTAAGCCCGCTAGTCAAAAGGATGTCCCAATGTGTTTTCCTTGAGTATGCTGCATGTGCGCGGGGCCAGAAAGTAATATGTAAGACAGGTAAGGGCCAGGAGTGGGTAAGCTGTTCCGAGTGGAAGCACGACTTGTCCACATCACGCGGCCTGACTATCCCGTAAACCTGTGTGACTATTAGGGGTCATTCACCCACGACCGGTGAGTCCCGTTGCTTTTCACAGTCTACAGAATTGTCCGTGACAGGTGGGTTCTGTACAGGCCATGCTAACATAACTAGAAGCCATATTTGGTCGTCATTAGTTCACTCTACTGAGTGTTTAGGTTCAAATCTCAACAAATGATGATACAGGCGTCATGACTTGGAATGACAAAGAATGTGGTTAAACAGGGATGCCGCAGAGTCAGATCGGTCGGTTCTCCATCTGTGATGAATAATTTCGATTTAAAACCACAGTCTGCAGGCGAAGTGAAGACGTGGCGTCATATTGAACCGGAAATGTAAATGTAATTCAGTGCCAGTTCTGTAGGACTACGACGAAGCCGGCATGTAGTTAAGTCCGAGTTCTGTCGGACTACCACGGAGCCAGCATGTAGTTCAGTCCGAGTTCTGCCGGACTACCATGGAGACGGCATGTAGTTCAGTCCGAGTCCTGTCGGACTACCACAGAGCCGGCATGTAGTTTAGTGCGAGTTCTGTCGGACTACCACAGAGCCGGCATGTAATTCAGTGCTAGTCCTGTTGGACTACCACAGAGCCGGCATGTAGTTCAGTGCGAATCCTGTCGGACTACCACAGAGCCGGCACGTAGGTCAGTCCGAGTTCTGTCGGACTATCACGGAGCCGGCATGTAGTTCAGTCCGAGTCCTGTGGGACTACCACGGAGCCTGCATGTAGTTCAGTCCGAGTTATGTCGGACTACCACGGAGCGGGCATGTAGTTCAGTCCGAGTTCTGTCGGACTACCACGGAGCCGGCATGTAGTTCAGTGCGCGAGTCCTGTCGGACTACCACGGAGCCGGCATGTAGTTCAGTCTGAGTTATGTCGGCCTACCACGGAGCCGGCATGTAGTTCAGTCTGAGTCCTGTCGGCTATCACGGAGCCGGCATTGATAGTGTTGGCGCCGGTATGGTGCAAACTGAACAGATCGCTTGACGTGATGGCAGTCAATGACCTTAACACACCATGATTTCATTACTCGAAGAAATAGAGTAATAGGCACTCATTTTCGTTTGTGGATCTGTGACAAAAGAGCAATTGTCATTTTGTTTTAAAAATTGATTGATGAAGATAATAGTCTAGCTGTTCTTCCATCTTACCTGTACGGTCAAGAACTTCCTATTTTTTTCGGTTTGTTATTGTTGTTGTTGCAGTTAACAGTAGAAGTTGTTGAGTATGGATGTGTAATTTCGATCTGAGCGAACATATTGTGAGCTAAACTTTCATTTAAGCCATAAGACCGAGAAGCGCCCAACCTGCAGACATTTTGACTGAATTGTTTTAAAATTCCTACTAGCTGAATTTACCATTTTTGCAAGTGTTCATGAGACACATTGGATATTAAAAACAAAGCATATTTACATAATTTGTAAATTATGAAACCCTTCTGGAGCATTTATTCTTTCTCTTTTCATCGCAGGGACACTTTTATGCATGTATAATGTGTGGGATATTTTCTCTAGAACTATCTGCAAACCAAGACTCGTGACGTTTTGAATTGAAAATTGTGAAATGTCATGAATTTGAGTAGTCTACTTTAGGGAAATTACTGACACCCCTCCCACCCCCCCCCCCCCCCCCCGCCTCTCCCCCATTCCTCACTGAAATATTTGATGGGCACATTATTTACATATATGTTTGCGGCCGTACACGGAAGAATATGCTGGTAAACTGTAGAAGGTATCGGTTAACTGGTACGAGCTCACCAGCATGTCAAGGCAGCGTTTAATTGAGACTTATTTCTAAATTTTACAAGTGACTAAGTAGCAGAGAGGTTATAAATCTAGCTTTTAGCGGTAAATATATAGGGTTCAATTTTCATCTTGGTACGCTCCAGTATTCTTGGCTGGAGATAGCACACGACTTACTGTTAGGGAAGGACATATAGCGACGTTCTGATAACTTCGCCTCAATACAAAGTCCAAACCTAGTACAGTGAAGTATTCAACACTTGATCCTCGACGACCGTGTCTGCTATGAACAGACCCTGACCTTTGACTGTTCAGCAACGAATAAACCATACGTCTATCAAGTCTTGTCAGATTTGCAGAATACGGCTGTTTATTCTGTCGCTTCTAGGACAGGGAAGAAATGCAATTCATTGTTGTTCTATCAGCTGTTTCTGTACACGGCTGTTCTATTAGTCGCTTCTTGGACCTGCTAGATTTCCAGTACACGGCTGTTCTATCAGTCGCTTCTTGGACCTGCTAAATTCCCAGTGCACGGCTGTTCTATCAGTCGTTTCTTGCACTTGCTAGATTTCCAGTACACGGCTGTTCTATCAGTCGTTTCTGGGACCTGCTAGATTAGAGAACGCGGCTGTTCTATCAGTCGCTTCTTGGACCTGCTAGATTTCCAATACACGGCTGTTCTATCAGTCGCTTCTTGGACCTGCTAGATTTCCAATACACGGCTGTTCTATCAGTCGCTTCTTGGAGCTGCTAGATTTCCAGTACACGTCTGTTCTATCAGTCGTTTCTGGGACCTGCTAGATTAGAGAACACGGCTGTTCTATCAGTCGCTTCTTGGACCTGCTAGATTTCCAATACACGGCTGTTCTATCGGTCTCTTCTTGGACCTGTCAGATTTGCAGTACACGGCTGTTCTATTAGTCGCTTCCGACACAGGAAGAGCTTTTATTATGCTTAAACATTTTGTTCTTATTTATTGAAAGGAGAGAGGTTGGGGGAAGGAGAGAGGGGGGGGGGGGGGGTATGGTGTCTAATAAGTTCTCACAGCGTTATCTCATGTGGTTTCTTATTTAATATGTTCTGCCTTGATATCTTTAAAAAAAAAGAAACATTGAAACGATGTTTTTGTCAAACATTAAATTCTCGTCCTGTTATTGTTTGTTTTGCCTACAATCTTATATTGTTGATATATGCCCTTACAATTTCTTCATATTTTCAATGTACACATATTTATGTGTCTGTGCTAAGCAACATCTCTGTTAAAATATACCTCATCAGCATTTTATTTCTGAGTGAAAAATAAATATCCGCATGTGCTGTTGATACCTGAATTTGCTTTTATCAACTGTCGTTGGTAAACATAGACGAGATGAATTAATATTTTCTTCCGTGTTTTACTTTGAGGATATACAATTTTCACAAATTTCTCCTTTTCATATTTTTCCTTCTTCACTATTTTTAATTTTCATGTTATTGCCTTTTTTCATGTGTTTCACAGTGATCGTTTATGTAGCTATATTCTTTATACGTAGATGTTTCTAGTCCCATGAATACATCTCTTTACCAGAATAAGTCAATGTGCTTGGTAATGCGAAATTCATTATTGACCATTAACGAGTTAAGGACACAAACTAAAGACCAATTTTCCCATAGGCAACAATTAATTACATCGGCATTCTATTTGTGTTGTCTTACCACTAACGAAAATGGTTTCCCGAACTTCAGTAAATACATTTCTTTTGTTTTAGTGCATTTTGTTACTTTTAAACGTTTATATCAAATCGATCATATTTTTATTGCAGCTGTTATCTTGTTAAATGCAGACGAAGACATTTATATATAAATCGTTATCGTATCATTTATGATTTTCATACACCAGCTGTGAAAATCCATGACCGTATTCGCCAGTCGCCAGGGCACACAAAGAAGAAAAAGAAGACCAAATTACTTATCCAACTTATATCACGATGGCGTCTTAGTAGCTTCAACACTTTCTGGGTTCACTCGTCAGTCTCGGCACGTCCCAGTCAATTCAGATGTGGAAAGGTACCTGTCTTACATTAGAGAAGACAAGCCGATGTGGAAAGTAACTGGTTACCTCACCTCAGAAAAACACTGAAGCCTAGTAAATCATCATCAAGTTGCCGTTTCTGCATCTCTCAAGTTGAGATCCAGGGAATAAAGTTCATTTTTAGTATCTTCTCAGGGTGTTTCTTGAAATACATCTCTTCCTCTTACCCTGCAGATTCCATGTCATGACCTGTCTGGTCATGTTTGATGGTACCTTTCGTAGCATGTGTATTATCCAACTCCATTTCCTACGTGTGTAATGTTACACTACCAGTCTTTGTTGGTTCCTTTCCCATACGTTTTCGTTCCTCAACCATATCTTGTCTACACCAAACATTTTCCAATACATTTACTAATGAACGACTAGAGTTTTCTTTGTATTGCAATGTCGTTTACAATATTCTGTTCCTCACAGGAGTGCTGACTTGACATTGGAATTAGACAGCCTTATCTTGGAATTAGTCGTATGTCCTTGAAACTTATTACAACTAGATGTAAAATACAAGGCGAGTTCAAATGAAAACGGACCAAACTGCAACAAGGGAACATACGTACGACGTCTGGTGTAAACGGCGCATACCAACCGCCAAGTTTGCAAAATGTAATTATCCTTCGATTCATAGTTTCCCCAGCAGACCGTTGAAAACATGTCGGGTGTGATACTGAATCCGTAAATGATTTGATCAATGAGCGGTGATTTGGTTTCTAACAGCTGAAGGATGTCGACCAGTTGACATTCATCGCAGAACGCAGGCAGTGTATGGTGATAAAAGTGTGCCGAAGACAACAATGACGAACTATATATAAATGATTTGGACATTGATATGAAATCCATGATTGCAAAATTTGCTGATGACACAAAACTATGCAGTAGTGTTTCATCTAAAGCGGAAGTGGATATATTGATGTCCGATTTAGATAAAATTCGAGAATGGTCTGTAAGCTGGCAAATGGAGTTTAATGTAGATAAATGTACAGTCATCCACATGGGTAGATCCAATATGGAACATAATTACAGAATGGGAGAAAACAATATTAGAAAGATAGATAAGGAAAGGGACCTAGGGGTTATAATAGATCATACAAGAAAGGTGAGTGAGCAAGTTAAGGTAGCAGTGAAAAAGGCAAATGCAATGTTAGGTATGATAAAAAGAAATATTAAACATAGGAGCAAGGAAGTGATCGTCAAACTGTATAAAGCTTTAGTTAGACCTAGATTGGAGTACTGTGTACAGGTGTGAAGTCCTTATCATAGATGGGACATAAACATGCTAGAAAGAATACAAAAAAGAGCGACAAAGATGATAATGGGATTCCAGAATTACAGTTATGAGGAACGACTCAGAAAAACCGGCCTACAGTGTCTCGAAGAGAGAAGAATTCATGGTGACTTAATACAGGTTTATAAGACGATCAGAGGAATCAATAAATTAGACTATAACAAGTTTTTTAAAATACAGCCACCTACAATAACACGAGGGCATAGCTACAAGCTGACTAAAGAGAGGACCAGGTTAGATATTAGGAAATATTTTTTTAGTCAGAGAGTGGTGTCTGCTTGGAATGCACTGCCAGGGGAGGTAGTGGAGGCAGAGACAATTAATGCATTTAAGAATAAACTGGATGCGCATATCTTTTAGAGCAAGGTGATGTAAATGCAACTGGTTGTATACAGACTCTGCAGGGTCTTCTAAACCAGTATAAAGACGTTAAGTTAACTGGACAACGATGTTTAAAGAAGGACGTGTGTTAACGAAAGATCTTCCAAAACCAGGTCATGTACTTATTGTTGCGTTACCTCACGTCCGAGACAGGTCATGTACTTATTGTTGCGTTACCTCACGTCCGAGACAGGTCATGCACTTATTGTTGCGTTACCTCACGTCCGAGACAGGTCATGTACTTATTGTTGCGTTACCTCACGTCCGAGACAGGTCATGTACTTATTGTTGCGTTACCTCACGTCCGAGACAGGTCATGTACTTATTGTTGCGTTACCTCACGTCCTTCTTTAAACATCGTTGTCAAATTTCGTTCATAGTGTTTCATGTGTCTGACCTTGGAGGAAGAAGCGCTTTTCTTACACATTCAAGAGTCGGAGACTCAGAAATATGGTGTTCAACACGGGAGTCGCTATAGATGAAAGGTAAAAGGCTCACTAAAGAGGGCAGTTAAGGGAATAACTACATACTACAGGTGAGACGTAAGGAGGCCGCTACAGGTGAGATGTAACGGGGTCGCTACAGGTGAGAGGTAAGGAGGCCGCTACAGGTGAGATGTAACGGGGTCGCTACATGTGAGATGTAACGGGGTCGCTACATGTAAGATGTAAGGAGGCCGCTTTAGATGAGAGGTAAAGGGCTCACTATAGAGGGCAGTTAAGGGGGCCACTACATATGAGAATGAGATTTTAGGATGTCACTATAGCTGTGGAGTAAGGGTGTCGCCACGGGTGACATGTAACGGGGTCGCTACATGTGAGAGGTAAGGAGGCCGCTACAGGTGAGAGGTAAGGAGGCCGCTACAGGTGAGAGGTAAGGAGGCCGCTACAGGTGAGAGGTAAGGAGGCCGCTACAGGTGGGAGGTAAGGAGGTCGCTAGATATGAGATTTAAGGGGTCGCTATAGCTGAGTAATAAGGGGATCGCTACAGGTGAGATGCAACAGGGTCGTTACAGTTGAGAGGAAGGATGGGGGGGGGGGGGTGTAGCTATAGCTGAGTGGTAAGGGTGGTCGGTACAGATGATACGTATGGACAAGTGAGAGTTAAGGAGATCGCAACTGCTGAGTTGTACTCTGTAAGGGGGTCGCTACAGATGTGATTAAAACAGGACTCTACAGATAAAAAGTAAGAGGGTCGCTACAGATGACAGGTTAAGGGGTCATTGCAGGTGAGAGGTTCGGGGGTCACTAGAGATAACATGTAAGAGGGTCGCTGCAGATGGCAGGTGAGAGGTGACCACAGGTTAGTGGGTCGCTACAGAGGGCAGATAAGGTGGTCGGTACAGGTGGGAGGTAACGGTGTCGTTACAGATGGGAAGTAATGGTGTCGCTACAGATTAGCAGTAAAGGATAGAGGGGGGGGGGGGGGGGTCGATACAGGAGGGAGGTAAGGCGGTCGTGTAACAAAGGCGCTTCACGTTCAAGAAACGAAAGCGGGAAACGGTGTCGCTTTGAATCCTACAAGCTTCAAGCTCTCTCTGGCCTCAATGGGATGGAAGTCAGTGTCTTGCCCTATTTGAGATTGGTGAAAAACTCAGGAGATCTCGTCTACACGATGTGCCTCCTAAAGGTCAACTGACATTTGGAAATCAATTAGAGTTGACAGTTAGTCTCTGCCCAGTTCAGATATTTTTTTTAAAGTAATACACTTCCTGCCCAATAAGCGATCAAGCTCAATAAGCTTGTAAACCTGCATGTGCAATAAAGAAGGTACTACCGATCGCCTTTGGCTACCTGGCAGCAGGCATAACCTTTATGTTTGACCATGATTCCAAGTATTCCGAGTAATCAGCACATTCGTCATGTACTTATCCCCCATGCATTGATTGTATATCATGTAATTCAGTATTGTACAATCTCATCATGAATTTCGAAGAACTTGGAGTCCTTGTGTTCAAATTGCCAGGTGTATGTATGCTACCAGGTAGCCGAAGCTGCTCGTAGTAGGTTCTTTGTGTTGTACGACTGGTTTTCCTGAGGTTTACTAGTGGTTTGTGTATTGTGTAGAAATTAAAATGTCTTTCTGAAGTTTTCTCGGACTGCTAATTCTTATTCTTCTTGATTGTCATCTGCCAAGTGTTCATTGAAGTGCACAATAGAACATTCTAGTGTTTCATCGATCTCCGACATGTCATTTTTTTTTTTTTTTTTTTTTTTTTTTTTCGTTTGCCTTTTTCTCCATTTCCCCAATGCGATGTGCGTTACACTGTTGTTTTTATTTTGCTCCTGTTAGCCCAGTGCATCCGACTGCACCATGCATTTTATGTAAGGGTCTGCTTCCTCCTGCATTTTCTAAGGGTTTGCTTTCCCAGGGTAACGCCCGGTGCTGTGATGGGGATCGAACCCAGCACCTCCTGGTTGTGAGCCGTGTCACTTAACCATTAGCCCACGCCGTCCCCTCCGACATGTTTTGATTCTGGCCCCATCTACATGCTTGAATTGTGCCGGATTTGAAACTGAACAGTTTCAGGCTCTCATCTGTTCGCTTCGTGAGACGCACCCGGCTTAACTTCTAAGCTACAACGACCCTCTTACATCTTAATCATAGCGGGACGCCCTTACCTCTCAGTCATAGTGACCCTCTTACCTCTCAGCTAAAGCGACCCTCTTACCTCTCAGCTAAAGCGACCCTCTTACCTCTCAGTCATAGTGACCCTCTTACCTCTCAGCTAAAGCAACCCTCTTACCTCTCAGCTAAAGCGACCCTCTTACCTCTCAGCTAAAGCGACCCTCTTACCTCTCAGTCATAGTGACCCTCTTACCTCTCAACTAAAGCAACCCTCTTACCTCTCAGCTAAAGCGACCCTCTTACCTCACAGTCATAGAGACCACCTTACTTCTCAGTAATAGGGACCCCTTACCTCTCACGTATAGCGCCCACCCCTCCCCTCACATCTCAGCTATAGCTACCCCACCCCTACCCCTCAACCCTCCTTTCAGCTATAGCTACCCCTCTCCCCCCCCCCATCTCTCAGCTATAGGTACCCCACCCCTCCCCCATTTCTCAGCTATAGCTACCCCCCTCCAACTCCTCCCCGTCTCTCATCTATGGCTACCACAATCCCCCCCCCCCCTAACCTCTCAGCTATAGGTACCAAGGACCCCCCCCCTCCCTTTCACCTCTCAGCTATAGCTATCACCTCTAAGCTATAATTATCCAACCCCACTCCCCCTCCCTCACCTGTCAGCTATAGCTACCAAGCCCACCCCTTTCACCTCTCAGCTATAGCTATCACCTCTAAGCTATAATTACCCAACCCCACCCCCTCACCTCTCAGCTATAGCTACTTCACCTTCACCCAAGCTGTGTACATTAAACAAGTTTTTAAATGCAGCACGCTATCACAATGACCGTTTCGTTTATACAAGGTCACGGTAGGGAGAGAGGGAACGAGAGAGTGAGAGAGAGAAAGAGAGAAAGAGAGAGACAGAGACAGAGAGAGACAGAGAATGAGAAAGGCAAACAAAGAAATATAGTGAAGGAGGGAGAGAGAGAGTTAGAGTGAGAGAGAGAGAGAGAGAGAGAGAGAAAGAGAGAGAGAGAGAGAAAACAAAAAATCAAGAATAGAGTATTTCTTCTTTCGTTTCCGTTCACGCTCCGCTTGAACCATAGCGCCAGAACCACAGTTTGTTCCCTTACAGAACATCTGTAGCACTTTCAATAGCAAACGTTTTTACATAGCGACGCTGCTAGCCATATGCCCAACCTTCTTCAGAAGCATTTGAAAATTATTCCAAGTATTCCGCTTGAAGTCTTGCATATGCCCACTATGGACATGATGAAACGATTTTCTGTCGGAAGCAATGACAACCGAGCGTTCTCCACACCTGCCAAGACAAATGTACCAGTACCTATGTCCTATCCCTGTACTTGTAGATTAATGATTGTAGATTAATGATTATAGATTAATGATTGTAGATTAATGATTGTAGATTAATGTTTGTATATTAATGATTGCAGATTAATGATTGTAGGTTACGTCGCGATTATGAATGGAAGTTTCAAGGTTGACTGGTCCCTACGGTACAAGGTACAATATGCCTTCGTGAGGGAAATGTTAGAAACCTCTTTCTGCTAGCGGTTAGATGTGTCTTAGGCAGAGTAACCAGCTCATTTCCTCGTTTTTTTTTGGCGATAACAGTGAGTCGGGTATCCATTTATAGCAGGGTAGGCTATGCGTTTGTAAAAAAATAGCAATCTGAGATAAATTACTGACAGAAGCAGGCATCAACAGAAATAGCCATTTACTCCAACTTTTCAGTGAAAATAGGATATTTTAAAAGGCTTTTCTGGCAGTGTAATAACAATAATGTATCTTCCCACACTCGCCACCACTGTAATAGATACACACACACACACGCCCACACACATACACACACATACACACACACACATACAAACGCACAGACACACACGCTCGGGCGCGCACACACAGACATACCACAAACACTCAATTGCATCAGCTTAAATATAAAATGGAGTAAAAATCTGGCAAAGATGGCGCCATAACTGGCTGCGAGTCTACATTTCTCTACTGTTTTTGATCATTATGGATGCCGCTAGACCATAGATTTGCCTGGAATTCACACTAGTCGACGACTTACACTTGTGTACACGGAAACGTGGTGTTGTTTTCCGTCTGGACTTGTTATTTCGTTCTTTTTTTGTGATTTCTTCCGTCCGTTTATCCTGGTCTGGACGCCGGCTGAATGGCACTACTCTTATACCTGTGTTGTATTTCACGGGTTAGTTCTGCCGGTTCACCTTCACGAATTTGGCGTGTTGGAATTTTAGATGCTACTACGATGAGCCTAATACAGCTGGGGAGAGATGCCATACTCACTCACACGCTGAGTATTGTCCATACGACCTCTTGGGGTTATCGAAAAGGCACGACAAACTGCGTTAGATGCCATCCCATCTTTCTACCCTGCGGGTTACATATTTACGGAAAGGCTTCGGTGGTAACCCTGCATCCTATGCTATCTCCAGTCGGCTCGATGATTGTCTTGCCACTGGCAAAAGGTAGCGTAGGCTTTGTGAGTGAGGTTGACAAAAGGCGCAGTTTCTTCCTCACTTTAATCCAAATTACAGCGCAAGTCACCCATTTCAGCGGACACAGTGACAGCAAGAGATACATCTGTCCACGCGGCTGAACAAAGAGAGTGGTCTTCATCACTTGTGATGGACAACTATTTGAAAAAAAAATAAATATAATTTCAATTCCAAACGCACTGTGTTCGAATCCCGCGGTGCCCAGTTTGGCAGAAACATAATTGTTAGTTTCGGTGCGATTGTTCCGGCAAGTACGGAAAGTAATGACAACCTACCGTACTGCTGACCTGTCAAGAAACGTATAACAGTCAAACAATGTAAGAAGCCAAGCTCTGTAACAGACAGGTTACTTACTCACATAATCGTTTTTGGTTCTTAATTCTTTCTTCGGAATGTAAGTGACAGCTGACTGCAAAATGTGTGAAGAGTAGACATATGTGTCATCATAGTTGTTGGATCTTGTTGGATCTACCGACCTGGTCATTATTGAGGTGGGTTGAACGACCTGTGTCCTC
Organism: Ariolimax columbianus; assembly: GCA_036924085.1. Classification (NCBI taxonomy): domain Eukaryota; kingdom Metazoa; phylum Mollusca; class Gastropoda; order Stylommatophora; family Arionidae; genus Ariolimax; species Ariolimax columbianus. Next base: position 18,595,323 of record JAVGWX010000006.1, read on the forward strand.
GTCTGCAAGACATCAACAATGGGGGCTTTAAATGTAGATAGCTCTGATGTCAATGATGGCTCGTGGATGTTTGATTCCATGCCTACACAGGAGGATCTGCAACAAATTATGCTAAGACTGGAGGAGCTGGTATTTGTGTCATATCCATAAAACCATTGTGAGACAAGGAGTAATCCCATTAATAAATGATGCTCCAATTATACACGGTTCAAGCACTTGAGCAAGCTGACAATATTATATATAACACAATTATGTATGCCATCAGGTAGTCGTCTTCAAGATGCACTATCTGTGCTGTAAGCATTAAATGATGGTAAACCGCTGCGAACCATACTTTAGTGGCTACCGGGAAATGAGAAGTTCGATACACCTACACAAATCGGATTAGACTGTCAGCAAGATAGCATTTAAATAACATACTTTTAGAAATGAGGACTATACAGGCTATCAGAAACTAACTGGTCTAACCAAGCGACGAATATCAGAGCGTTATCCGGCAGGGACGGATCACCATTCTTCTTCTAATGACACGACACAAACCACTGACCATTCACAATTACAAGCTTCGACTGACCGCTTCACAAATTTCGATATATGGATTGAGCGAACAAACTTCTTATAATGTGTTACATAACTGTTCCCATTATAGCCAGTTAAGGAAAATACACTGGTGAAATAATTCTTGTTCTTCGTTCTCTCTCAATCTTCCGCTACTAAACCCTAAAAAAGACTTTCCAAACAGCAGATGTCAAGACAATGGAATGCCCTGAGTCGTAGTTTACAGCTTGACTACAATATTTGTACATTTTGTACCCGACTTCAGCAGGCCTTTTTAAGTACCGTGTTAGCCTTCTTTCTTCGATCCCTTCATCTTAGCCAGTCTACTCTGTTGCAATGAGTTATTCAGAAACACTATCAAAAGTCAACAAAAAAAAGAAGAGGAAGAAGAAGAAGAAGAAGAAGAAGAAGAAGAAGAAGAAGAAGAAACAGAAGAAGATTGGTACTATAGTTGATAAACTGGCATTTTACAGAATTCAGAATGTAAGGTAAGGTTTCGGTAATCGTAAAGTAAGCTTAGATCGCTGCCTCAGAGGACGGCGATGGAATATGTACAAGCCAGTGGGCAACCTGATCCATCATCACCCTCTTCATTCTTGATTTTCTCACGAAAACATAGCACCTGTGGGTTTTTCTGTAGTTCAGTGACGTCTATTCTTGACAGAAAAGAAAATGTAAAGGTAATTATCATGTCATATCAACCAGTGCTGTTTGGGATAAAGTGTTATGAAATTTATTGTTCAGTTCATCCCGTAACTCATCAGGTCGTTTGGGAACGCTTGAAGACACTCCACAATCCCATGCCATCTCTCTCTGTTCGCTGCCGCCAGTCGTGCCTCACCGTTACGAAGGTTTGACCACTCAGTGATGTTGTCTGTCCATCTCTTTCCTGGTACTGAACCATGCAGTATCGAATTTGTAATTTATTGTAATAGGTCTGAACTGTTTGTGATATGACCAATATCACGCACTGCTACCATTCCTTCGCAAGCCAGGTTCTATTTTCAGCTGAGTCGGAAGAGCGTTTCTATATCGGGTATCGATCTCAGTATTTTGGCCGATATAATCGAGCTTTCTACTACTTTACTACGTTGACAAATTGAATACAATTTTTATCGACTTGTACTTTCTGTGACCAAGACCGATACTAACTTTATTTTGGTCTTAATGTCAAATTGTTCAGTATCAAACATCTGTTTTATGGATCGAACACAGTTTATTAATCGCTATTTGATCGGTGATTCTCATATTTCAAGGTCATGATGCTTTATCCTTTCTTGGAATTATCCAAACATGTTCTTTTTTGCCTGTTTCGTAAATAGAATTGTCTACATTATGGAAGTGGTGGACGGTGAGAAAATGAGTCAATTGTCCAAAAATAGTTGTAACGTTTATTAGAGCTGCCTGGGAAATTACAGATTTATGAGCGAATGCAAAGGGCGACACATTTGTTAGGATCTTGGCGCCACGTGAAATATGTAGGAGCCAGACGACACGCTGGATGAAAAGTTCATTGTGGGTTTGTTCAACATGTCTGTGGGCATGGCAGAATTACTCTTGAGAATATTAATTTTAATTGTGACAATTTTAGTCTGTTTTCAAAACAATTCTGACCTATTTCTCGTAACCCTTATTTTGTGTTATGCCTAAGCTGCTGTGTAACAAGGCGCCAACATTCTAACCGGGACAACAGCCAGCGGAGGAGAAATTGTGTGGGAAAATGTTAAATATTGTGTCCCGTAAAACTAAGGAGGGGTATATACGATAGTGGAAATTGGGCAAGCAAATACAACACTGCTTCTGAGAAGTTGAGCCCTACAGCAACAATTCTAGGTGTCCTGGTGCCTGGTATTTGTGGCGTCATGAGCTAATCAATGTTAATTGTTGATCGTGCAGTCAATATTTGGCGATTCTATTTACGTTGTGCCGGTGTGAAATGTTTGTGTTTTTGCTTGTTTGTTTTAAGCGTTCTAGCAGTTTGATGTAAATAGATGTGCAAACTAGTGGTTACATCCCCATTTCCTGAATTATACTTGCAAATTAATTTATGAAGATGTGAGAGTTATAAGATGTAAGGCACGTGTTGATTAGAATTGTATTATTTGTATTCTTTTCTGTGTATGCTGAATTTAGCATGTTCTTTCAGTGCAGAAGGGTAGAGTTTCGCAAACACTCCAGATAAATGAAATGAGATTATATATATATATATATATATATATATATATATATATATATATATATCAACGACACACAAATATGTGTGTGTACGTGTGTTGAGATAGAAAGATAGTGAGGCAGAGAGACAGAGACAGACAGAGCAATAGAGAAAGAATTTGGTGTATGAAATTATGTACCTGCTTTATCAATAAGAAATAAACACAGAGGTCTTAGAGAGCATTAGAATGATTGAATGACTGAGTAGATTCAAGGGAATGTGAGCGAATCATCAAATAGTACCGAGTCCGAGAGAAGTTGTTTGCCTTGTATATGTATCTCCCTTAGTGTATTGAACAACTTATTAAAGTGAAAGAAATAAAGTGGAAATACAGCAGAATTAACCGCTGGTTGGAAATGGAGTTTTTGAAGACTATATTGTACTAAGCGGCAGACTGTGAGAGGTGGAGTGGCCAGTGCCCTTCCTTGCTGTTTTTACTTTCCCTTACTCATGCGGCAGGTACCAATTTACAGCTTCCATTTTGTTAGTTGTGCTTAATCTTTGATTTTGATTTCTATCTTTGTCTCCTTTTATGTTAAGTTCTGCTAATATAAGTATAAGAGTCTCTATTTCATAGGTCTGATCTATGATTCGCACATAGTAAATGTTTTGCTATTATGAAGCACGTATGTTTGAAAGAACATTTTGGAAAGAATACCCACAATCGTGACGAACGAAATAAAAAAAATAATAGATTATTGTCCCAGTCAACAGAAGAAGACAGTCATTGTGGGTAAATTGTTTTATTCCTTGCATCTTCATTGATGTTTATTTGTTTCCTACTGGTCATTCTTCTTCTTCTTCGTTCGTTCTCAATCTCCCACTACCAAACACTTAAAAGGCTTAAGTAGCAGAATGTAGTCCAGAGAACGGAATGTGTTGTGTCGTAGTTTAGAGCTTGGCTGTGATATTTGCACCTTTCGGTCCAACACATCCGATTTCAGCAAGCATTTTTTGAGTACCGGGTTAGCATTCCCTCTTCGATCCCTTCTCCTTAGCCAGTCTGCCCTGATGCAGACTGTTATCCAGGATCACCGCGTGGAGGGGTAGAAGGGTCTTGGCAGCTATGGTTCGCTGGCCCTGACGCTAGCAGTCAGCTACGGGTCGCTGACCACTGCAGCTCTTGCGCTGCTCATCATCTTGTTCTCTAGTCATTCAATAAAACAATGTGCTCGTTCCCTTCCTCCACCACACTAACTTCCCGAAAAACGTCACATTGTTATTGTGACGTGTTCATATGTCTCAGTGCGCATGTACATTCAATTCCCTTACATCACCTGATCTGAATAAACCACGCGTCATCTAAAACTGACTACAGCATTATCTCCAACTTTACACTTCCTCTGGGATATCTATTCTCGTTTATTCCTTGGCTTTCACGAGAGGGAGACTATACCATTGGGACACAGAATAACACTCCAAGTCTATGAGAATGCACAATCCGTTCTAGTAATCATATTAAAATATAATCGTATTCAAGGAACAGGCAGCACAATTATAAAACAATCAGTAGAGAAAAATACATGTGTTAGCTTTGCCAGAAGCATAAGTCGTCAACGAACGATTCAGTGTCTCTGACAGAAAAAAAGTTATATAAGAGGCCGTTAGAAGAAGGACGTATTTCCTGTTCTGTTCTTTAGAATGGATTTGACATCATCCTCAGCATGCAATATGTACCCAGGCTCTCTTATTAAATGGGCGTGGATACAATGGTTCATGAAGTCTAATTGTTAAAAACACTTCTATTTTGTTCTTTCCGCTCGATTCTCTTTTGATTTCACGTTCTGCAGTGTTTGTATTGAAGGGTACTATATTGTCTTGTCGTCATCCAGCAGGCAGTCATTGATAGAATTCATAAATGACACCAGTATCCATATCCAACTTGCTTATAACGGGTGCTTGCTTGGACCAGATGTCTTTCAATGGCTAGAATCGCAGAGTGATCAGGACAGGGACTACATGTATAAATCAGGACATGGCCGATTTAATTGCAACGTTTAGCAGGTGTATCGATTGATCCAGGTAACCAGTTCTAGGTTGGTGGTGGTTTTCGGTGAACTTACATATCTTAATCAACATCTTATTTGGTTTGAAAACTTGTTAATGAACATCTTCTAAAATGGACATGCAGAAGAAGGAAAGACGTAAGTAGCTGTCTGTCGATGCCCCTTGAATTTTTTATGACCACCAACAGTCACTGATCTATTCACGTAAGAATGGATTAAGCAATATCAATCAATCAATCAATCAAATCAATCATAATCCTAACAACCATGTGGAGTATTAGCCTCCCACTAACACGTGACTGACGTGTCTGTCATTCTGTCTCACCTCCATGAATGTATGAAGTCTTAGTTGACCTGTACTTCTACAGGATCGGATGCCCCAGGGCAGGTCCCATCTCTGGCTTTAGCTGGATGTAGCCGGGAGGAGGATCTTCTGGTTAGCGGGTTAGGCTCGAGCAGCTTAGTACTTCGCTGCGTTAAGACAAGTGATGTGGCGGATGGTTAACCGATGTAGGCCTTCATCATAATAGACTCAAACACTAGCGTAAAGTAGACCCACAGCCTGTTAGGCGCCATATGTGCTTCTCTTAACGAACCACATAACCGTGGTCGGTGTTTTGTCACGACACACACTTTATCGCCTCTTTGGACATGATCTCTGTGGGGCAGTGGTGCTATTCATGTCCTTGTCATACACAATAACCCCAACAGACCACAAGTTAATGTAAAAAGAACGTTTTCGATATATTTTATATATTAAGACGTGTTATGTTTTATTATTAGGACCTCAAGAGTGTAGTTTTGATGGCTTAACAGGCCACACTAATAAAGGCATGTACACAAATTAAGGTTTCTGGGTCACGATGAAGGTGGTTAAAATAGAAGAAATAGAAGTTGTCTCAAATGGATGACGGACATGTCAAGTTAAATAAAAGCTTGTAAAAAGAGCCACTGTAACCCGCTGCCTACCAATCATTGTCTGAAGTGAAGACCTCGGCACGGGTAACCGAACAATATGTTTAACACTTGATCCCCTACGACATTGATGTCTTCTATATGGCAACCTCTGGCACCGTTTACTTGAACTCACGCCTCGCGTGCTGTACCAACCTGTGTACCTCATTGTCTGTTCCTGCTCATCTATAACCCTGCCTCGTAGTTTCACCTTTTTTCTATTACCTGGTAAAACGCATTTGCAGCTACATAGACAGCTCACAAATTACATGCCTACCGCCATACGTCTCTCCCACCTATCAGACACTCCCGAGTACACATTCTACCCTTCTTACCTACATACAGTTTAACATACATTCCCTGGCACGCGCATGATAGATCACGTGCCCAGCCATCACCCGTGAAAGATGCTGAGCGCTGTGTTCGCCCCTTAAAAGCGATTATTACTGTGTTAAAATAACAATCGGATAAGTCCCGTTCTAGCGTAAGTCCCGGACACCTGAAGGTAAGTCGATAAGAAAATATTATTGTGTGTGTTACTCAATGTAATAGCATGTTGTGTTTCTTACAACTCACTAAAGTGTATGCGAACTAATATAATAATATACACATTATAAGTAGTGTGTTAGGAAGTGGCTGTGTATCTGGCGTGTACGTCTTATATGAGTTATTAAAAGGAACTAGTTGTTTATAGACCAGGTATCTGGCTGTTAGCAGGTGTGATATGTTTAGCAGTCGGATTCACTTCCCTTGTTGTTGATAGTTGACAGTTTCCCAGAGTTACCTTGATGCGCGTGTATGGATACACGTATAACAAACCGAATATGAATGACAGTTATGATGAACATAGCCTCATCATCGAACGAAATTACATTTAATCTTTCACAGGCTTCTGGTTCAATGCATTCACGTTTTACAGCATTGGGCCTTCCTTAGTCGGCTATCCCCATCATGCTTGCAGAGCAACAGGTGCGTGTTTGCTGGCTTTATCGGATTCATATACAACCCCTAGTGAGAGAACGTGCTGGTAGATCTGCCGGTATAGCTCTTAGATTCATATTGACACACTGTCCCGTAGCATGACAATGTAGTTCCTACAGAACCTATTACATAAGCTTTCCACATATCACGCGTGTTTCTGTGAACAATGTCTGCGATTGCTGTTTCATGCCATGATATTCTTATTTCCATGTTCCTTCTAATATACCATCGGCCCACCATTACTGCTGACCCCTTACGGAAGTGTGTGTCAAATCATTGTTTGAGTTATACAGTGGCATTCTATGAAGCAATTTAGCTATGCGTGACGAGGCTGCTAGTCCCAAGCACAGCGCGCCTTAGTGACGATTTATAACATAAGTGGAAAGATGGAGCATGTTTAGCAATAATTGTATTCTTTTTAAACAAACACTGCCAGTCTGAAAAAGAAAGAAAGAAGAGATACTACCCTGAGCTACATATCGAAAAACTACCCAAGCATGGACTGGACCCATGCATACACCGATGGCTCTGTAACAAACACAGCACAGAACGGAGGGGCAGGAGCATTTCTGAACCTACCAAATGGCAGAAAAATAACACTGTCATTCGCTACTGGAAAATACACAAGCAATTTCAGAGCAGAGGCAGAGGCACTGAGGGCGGCAGTGGAAGAAATGGTGACAGGTAAAAGGAATGAAAGCCACATAGTCCTGCTTACAGATGCTCTGGCCGTAGTCACAGCACTAAAAAGCCAGAAAAATACTGAACTTAACGATTTAAGAGCAGTACTCTGTCAACTATGCCAGCAGTCCACACCAAAAAGGGTAGTGGTGCAGTGGGTTCCATCTCACTGCAACATCCAAGGCAACGAGGAGGCAGACAGACTGGCAAAAGAAGGTGCAAAACTACCACAACCAGATACTAGTATGAAATACGAAGAGTCAAAACGGCTTATTAGAGCTAGATACATGACCAAATGGGAAACCGAACATACTGGGTACACCAAAAACGATGCCTATTACCAGTTGAACAGAAGAGAGCAGGTCGTGGTCTTCAGACTTCGCACTGGCCACAATAAACTGAGGTACCACCTATTCAACAAATTGAAGATAGGTGGCTCCGACGAATGCCCGTGTGGTACGGGGGAAATGACCGCTGAGCATCTGCTGCAAAACTGCCCGACATACGAGGATCAGAGAGAGCAGATGTGGCCATCACCAGTGGCAACACTAGACAAGCTCTATGGCAGTGTCGACAGCCTCAGGATGACAGCTGCCTTTTTCGAAAAAAATAATGGTTACTGTCTGACTGCGTACGATGAAGAAGAAGAAGAAGAAGAAGAAGAAGTATTCTTTTGATCCATGGGGGTGCATGCCCCCTCTGTCACGCCTGCTTGCTAATAATAGAATGACTCCAACACGTGTCATCCCAAGCAAGACAAAGCACCACTGTTAACAACACCAAAAAGTAAAGAAAAGAAGTGTAATATTTCACCCTGACATACATAGATTATGAAAGGGGGGAGGGGACTAGGGATGGTGGGACAAGGAGTCAGCTTCCTCATCTTGTAGAAACTGACAGCTACATACACACACCCACGCACAAGACACACACACAAGCAAAGGCTAATTAGATTTCTACACCTCCGTGATAGAAGAGAAGCGACTATGTCAGTAAGTAAGAGACCGCACTCTAAAACTACCATCGGTAATACAAGATAATGGCGGGAATCGGAGTGTTAACTTCTTGTCCGGAAAGGGATGTCACACGCTTCATGTGGCCACAGACGGCCATTGACCTACATCTCGCAAAACAGAAAACGTGGAAAGTGAGAACCAAAGGAAGTGACTGGGAGATAGATACCATTAAAATGGAAATGGGAAGGCCAAGTATCCTGAAGGCAGATGGACGAGTGCTTGAGATGAACGAAGATAACGATTCACAACAAAGAATCATGAACAAAGTAGCCGTTGATTATTCGATTCCGAACAAGATGAAATCACAAGAAGATGGATTTATCGGTTACATAAAGACTCTCAGCTGAAACCACACTGTGGGATGCATGAATTCAGGTTTATTGTCCGAAGTTTGAATGAAATTAAGAAGTTTTTACATTAGTTGCGTGAAGTTAAGGTAGTGTTACAATTGGTTGCGTGAAGTTAACATTAGTTGCGTGAAGTTAAGTTCTGTGATTGGTTGCGTGAAGTTAAGCTAGTGTTACATTAGTTGCGTGAAGTTAAGTTAGTGTTACATTGGTTGCGTGAATTTGAGGTAGTGTTACATTGATTGCGTGACGTCAAGCTAGTCTTTCATTGGTTGCGTGAAGTTAAGCTAGTGTTACATTGGTTGCGTGAATTTGAGGTAGTTGTTCAAGATCCCAGAGCCCATTAATATTTTCCAAATGGACATGAGTGCTAGTGGGATTAAGATCAGTCGGGTGTCTGAAAGAGTACCTCATCAAAGATTATATAGGAAGTTGAAATCACATGGAATAGGCGGAGAAGTAACCAAATTGGTATCAAATAGATTAGCGGGCAGAATGGAGAAAGTGGTCATAAATAAGGAGTTCTATACTCTTATTAGTGTGAGATAAGAAGTGAAATGCTACAGGACTTAGTGTGGTGACTTATTCTGTTCATGATATATAAATGATTAGGACATTGCTATCGGATCCATGATTGCAATAATGACTCAAAACTATGCAGAGGTCCCACATCTAAAGCAGAGGTGATTTATTGAGGTCAGATTTAGATAAAATTCAAGAATGGTCTGAGCGCTAGCAGATGTAGTTTAATGTAAATAAATGTGCATCCTCGCTGTTAGATCCAAAATGGAAAATAAATACAGGATGGGAGAGAATAATGTTAGGAAGATAGAAAAGGAAAAGGGCATAGAGGTTATAATAGATGATACAGGTAAGGCGAATGAGCAAGTCCAGTAAGCAGTTAACATGGCAAATGCAATGCTAGGTAAGATAAAAAGAAATATTAAACATAAGAACAAGAAAGTCAAAGTCAAACTAGCATCATCATCGAAGTTGATATGATTGACCTAGTGTCGCATTATGTTGATATGATGGACCTAGTGTCGCATGAAGTTGATATGATTGACCTAGTGTCGCATAATGTTGATATGATGGACCCAGTGTCGCATAATATTCATATGATTGACCTAGTGTCGCATAATGTTGATATGATGGACCCAGTGTCGCATAAAGTTGATATGATTGACCTAGTGTCGCATACAGTTGATATGATTGACCTAGTGTCGCATAAAGTTGATATGATTGACCTAGTGTCGCATACAGTCGATATGATTGACCTATTGTGGCATAATGTTGATATGATTGACCTAGTGTCGCATGAAGTTGATATGATTGACCTAGTGTCGCATAATGTTGATATGATTGACCTAGTGTCGCATAATATTCATATGATTGACCTAGTGTCGCATAAAGTTGATATGATGGACCCAGTGTCGCATAAAGTTGATATGATTGACCTAGTGTCGCATACAGTTGATATGATTGACCTAGTGTCGCATAAAGTTGATATGATTGACCTAGTGTCGCATACAGTCGATATGATTGACCTAGTGTCGCATAAAGTTGATATGATTGACCTAGTGTCGCATACAGTCGATATGATTGACCTAGTGTCGCATAAAGTTGATAATACTGAAGGTAGACGAAGATCATTTTGACACGGCCTTAAAAATGAACACATGCCAATTAACATTTCTATTCCTTGAACCAAAGGTTTTTCTGTTACCTTATTAAAAAAAGGGAGTCGCGTAGCGCAGTGGTTAGCGCACTGGCTTCGCATCTGAGTGGTCCTGGTTTCATTACCCAGTTGAGGCAGTAATGTTTTTTCAGACCGCAATAGCTCCCGGGTCGACCCAGTCTTAAATGGGTACCGGTTCAGTCCGGGAAGTAAAATCGGCGAGGGAGAGGAGATGGCTACCGCCCTCATATAGCCGATCCTTTGAAATGTGAGATCGCTAACACCTCATACCCCTACGGCAGTAATGCTATGGGTTACCTTACTTTACTTTACTTTTATTAAAAAAACAAAGTAACAAAGGTCTCTAACGGAATTCACTATATGAAACTAAGGACATTTCCGAGACAACTAGATCAAGAACATAACAACAGCATTTCCGGAGCTAGCCAATAATACTCTAAGGTAATATTTGAGTTTAGTTCAGTTTTCAATCACCTGTGCCTTTTAACATCGAGATGTTAAGTCGTCTCTCCTAGACTATGTATGTTACGGCTGTTGTTGTAAGCCCGTATCGATGTAGGATTACTGGTATGTTAAATATCCATCTGCCACGTGATCTCCCTCGTGTTCTGTAACCAGATCGTTCTGTGTTATAAGCAAGCAGACGGTTTGATCAGGTCGTACTCTAATGAGATGACCAACCCATTTTATTTTAGGTTGGTAATAGTACTCAACAGTCAGGCTTGCTCCTACCAAATGTATAATATCTTCATTTCAAAGTGTGCCTAATTATTGCTATATTACATAACTACGAGAGTTAAGCCTGAGAAAAGGTTATTCAATGTAGTATCTTTTTTTAGGTGTATGTTTGCCAAATCTGCTGTTACATCTTTCTTGCAGTAATATTCATGTTCTATAGGACGTTTCTTTTTTCGAACCCAGATTGTTTATTACTTCGCTTTCTTTTCTGTATTTTGAGTTCCGTTTTCACAATCACTTAGAATATACTTGTCCATGCAATTATTTCTCTGCTTTGTTGTTCAGAAACCTATGGTTCAAACAGTTGCTAACTGCAAAAACTATACGTTAATACTGTATGCCAAGTCTACGGATCTAGAACACGAATTGAAGATAGTAGATACGTAATATCATACAGAAACTATACAACTCTCAAACAATTTAATCTGCTTATAGCGATTACTTGCAACATTGCGATGTAAATAAAAAAAGAGCGTTATGTTATGTTATGTTATGTCAAGCAAAACCCGACATCACTTCACTCCGGGCTGATCCATATTTCATCAGTCTTCTTCTGCAGATGGTGAAAGGTATCATTACGGTGTTTGTTCCAATTTCTGAGGTATTCCGTGAGACTATATGAAGCTGAGGACTAAATGCCGTTTGTCGAAGCAGTATGCAGGCTATGTTTTTATTTTACTCCCAATAGAAAAAAACCTTACCTTTCCACGGTGTTGAACCCATGGCCAGTTGGTGTAGTAGAACGATGGTAGTTCACGTAGGTCACTGTATGTATTCACTCCTGATGCCTGATCCGCCTTCGTAGACAGATCCTCCTCTTTGCATGACCTACTACATTTAATTGCGAATTCCTACCGTGGGTGTATTGCTGGACCATCAGTTGCAGCGTCGTCGTCTCCCCAGCGGTCATCACTGGTTTCAGTGGGTTTCATTTATCTCCGCAAAAGTCGATTTAGAAACGAGAATGTCAACTCTTTCATTGCAGCCAACGATTATAATCTTCTAGATGCACACAAGCTAGTCATTATTAAAGAGGATACAGAAACACACATTGTCTAGAGATAATGCGAGAAATGCAATCCAATGTAAATAAGTAGATGAAATTACACTAAGCGAAACGAGGACAAGCAGTTTAGCAATATTAACTTGCAACAGGTGCTTGGTGTGTACAAGAAACAGCTGTGAGCTTTGAGCTGTGTCGATAGCAAACATGAAGTGTGCCCAAGTCACATCTGCTTGATTTGTGACAGCAGCTCACTTTAAAATGACACACAAACTCTAGCAGCCATTATTTGAGAGCCACGACTTGCCTCATGGTTAGGTCAAATATTTTGATTAAGTCTCGAAGTCGCTTCCTCGTCGTGCTTCTACAAAAAGGCTATATTAAAGCAGCGTGGCCAACGAAGTGGGAACGACGCTGATATATCCATAACGATGAGCTTACTGTGGGGCGTTACACTATAAGCAGAAGGCTCTACGATCGACTTTCTCAAAAGTGACTTTCACAATTATATAACAAAAGACACCGTAACCCGCTACCGAATAACATCTTCCTAAGATAATTCGGCGCCAGCGGCTTTCACAAAATGCATACACACACACATACATACACACATACATACACACACGCACACACGCATGTACGCACGCACGCATACATGCATACATGCATACATACACGCACACACCAACGCACGCACACATACATACATACATATGAATTCACGCACGTATATATATATATATATATATATATATATACATACATACATGTTTAGTGCAAATAACAGGAACATATTGCAAAAGCATCCCAGCGTCGAGAAACTGAATACTGCTACCGAGCTTGTAATGCAAGATGAAATGAAGATTTCCACCAAGAAATAATAGCACTCATGACTAATGATTCGTCAGTATTATCAATTCTATATATACAGATGGAGATCTCGAGAATTGTACGTACTCCCTGACATCACGAGTGATGAAGACCTCTTCTCTTTTCGATGACCCAATCCTTTCATTGAGTATTCCGTGAGTCTGTGTTGTGGATGGGTGCGAACTGATATAGTTCTCAGCAGAACTACCAAGAATCGTCATTTAGTTAATCTCCTTCACAATGGAATATCAAAGGCAATGAAACTGCAAACTAGCAACACACGGAGAAGCTTCTCGAACATCATCTATATTGACGCAAAAGCAAGAATTAAAACCAACTTTAGAGGGAATTCGCCCAATCAATGTTTCAACTTTCGAGAAGCAAAAAACTACTATGATTTAGCTATAGGTAAGCAAATCGCCATCTTCAGACTGAGAACTGGGCATACTAGACTCAAGGGACATCTGTACAACACAATGAGGATTGGGATAGATGACAGATGTCCATGTGTCACGCATATCACTGCCGCGGAACACATCTTACAAAGCTGCACGTTCACACAGGAAGAAAGAGAACAGTACTAGCCTCGCCAGACAGGTGAGAGACAAAATCTGTACAGAGTTAAAGCACTCTTACATACTACTATGCCCTTTGTAAGAGTAACGGGTAGCTTTGTCTGAGGAATAGCGACGAAAAAGAATTTTATATATATATATATATATATATATATATATATATATATATATATATATATATATATATAGAGAGAGAGAGAGAGAGATAGAGAGAGAGAGAGAGAGAGAGACGAGAGAAGGAGAGAGACGGAGAGAAAGGAAGACAAAAAGCTTGAGACTATTGCTTGTTCAGGAAAAACACACGAACTGCTGTTATTATTTGCTACCTAACATTTTATCGAGCAACAACATTTGCAGAAACTTTGCAGAAATAGCCAAAGCAAAGATGCACGAAGATCCCATAAACGCACTAACAACACCAAAGCCCATCACTACTGTACGAAAACCTACATGGAGGCAGGATATATTTCCAGAGGTAGTAGAAAATATACCAGGTATTGGAAACAAAAACTGCCAGACTGAAAAAGAAAGGAGAGATACTACCCTAAGCTTTATATCGAAAAACTACCCAAGCATGGACTGGACCCATGCATACACTGACGGTTCTGTAACAAACACTACACAGACCGGAGGGGCAGGAGCATTCCTGAACCTACCAAATGGCAGAAAAATAACACTGTCATTCGCTACTGGTAAGTACACAAGCAATTTCAGAGCGGAAGCAGAGGCACTGAGGGCGGCAGTGGAAGAAATGGTGACACATAAAGAAAATGAAAGCCATATAGTCCTGCTTACAGATGCTCTGGCCGTAGTCACAGCGCTAAAAAGCCAGAAAAACACTGAGCTTAATGACTTAAGAGCAGCACTCTGTCAACTATGCCAGCAGTCCGCACCAAAAAGGGTAGTGGTACAGTGGGTCCCATCACACTGCAGCATCCAAGGCAACGAGGAGGCAGACAGACTGGCAAAAGAAGGTGCAAGACTACCACAAACAGATACTAGTATAACGTACGAAGAGTCAAAACGGCTTATTAAAGCCAGATACATGACCAAATGGGAAACTGAACATACCGGCTACACCAAAAACGATGCCTATTACCAGTTGAACAGAAGAGAGCAGGTCGTTGTCTTCAGACTTCGCACTGGCAACAATAGACTGAGGTACCACCTATTCAACAGATTGAAGATAGGTGGTACCGACAAATGCCCGTGTGGCGCCGAGAAAATGACCGCTGCAGAACTGCCCGACATACGAGGATCAGAGAGAGCAGATGTGGCCATCACCAGTGGAACCACAAGACAAGCTCTATGTCAGTGTCGACAGCCTCAGAATGACCGCCGCTTTTTTCGAAAAAATAATGGTTACTGTCTGACTGCGTACGATAAAGAAGAAGAAGAAGATGTTAAGATGACTAACGCTTGAACAGCGGACTTAAGTTTCTTTTTACGACATTCTCGAATGCTTACAGTGAGCATATTCTTTCTTACTTTGGTACTGCTAGGCGGAGCAGCTGCATTACACGTACAGATAAGGGACACCTCAAATAACCCGTCACTGTAATTTATTCTCAAATAGGTTTCTGTATTTCTAACGTTTGCGAGGGAAATTTGATTTGTGACGGCATCATAAATGGGTCGAAGTGACATTTTGTGCGAGGCTCAACAACACGTTTTGAATTTGGAAGAAGTGTAGATGCGTTGACATAGAGAGGAGAGATGCTTGGCCTGAGAGGAGAGGGTTAGATGGGGGTGAGGGAAGCGGAGAAAATATCAATTGTGATCTAATTTGCTTTCAACTCGTCGCTTGGCGCGAGACACTGCAACACTAGGTGCTGCATAGGATAATTATGAAAGTCTTTAACACAGTTCTGAAACTGAAGCAAGCATCAACGAGTTGAGACAGAGGAAAGAAGAGGAAAGAAGAGATTTGCTGAGGTTGGTGGACATGTTGAAGCAATGACTGTTCTGAAAGGATGGATTAGGTGGGAAGAGATGAGAGGAGACAGATTAAGGAGTGAGTGCAATTGTGATATGGATGAGGGCTTCGTAAATGACGGGAACTTTAAATTGATAATCAATTTTTGTTATGTCATATTTTACAGTTCGACTGAAGAGCTGATAATATGTACGCCTCTGCTAGAATACTTTTGATATCACAGATCAGTATTATCCCTCAATCAGAGAGCTCTGCAATGACAATCAGTTGTCAAACGCAAGCAATGATGGCAAAAGCGTCAGAATAGAGAGATGTTTGTTAATTGTCTGACGCTGTGACTACCTCTATAATTATATTTAAGTGAGGAAGCTTTGCTCCATGATGAGCCTCACCACGTGTACCCGAGGTAACTAAGACAAGTGCAAACGCGTGTTAGTCGAGACGACTGTAGAAAGCGGCTTATTGCAGATTTCCATTTTCATCAGGTATACGTTCTGCCATGCCGCTTGAGTAGTAATGTCATTATTTTCTGAATTTGTTTTCGCGGATAGCGACTAGCAGTCTGTGCTTTATGATTATCAACTACCAATGGTTATTTTACGTCAGAGTGTGTAAACGGCATTTTCGAGGTTTCGTACTTCTTTGATAGGACTGAACACACGATCTCACATAAATGAATTAACCAGGATGCCAATGAGGAATTAATCCAAAACTCACAGAAAACAGCGCAGATCTGATAAACACATCATATTAGATTTGAAAGTATCCTCGTTACTCCGAACAATTAGGTTAAGAAAAAGCAGTGGGAAACAGATTTGACGCAACACCTCGATCTGTTTACAGGTTATCTGTGTGCGAGAGTGTTGAAGTGGCAGAGTGCCAGGACACTAGATTCATTTTCAGATATCAACACTCTGCAGTGGATCCATCTATATTTGGGTTCCTAGTTTACTGTTATGAAAATAAAGTCAGCGAGGAAGGTAACTGGCTACCACCACCTAATGAAAAGCGTTGATCTAACACGGTATTTATAACGCTTCACCCCGACAACAGTGTCTAATATGGGACTTCCTATAATTTACCTGACTTGTGTATGGACAGCGCCACTAAACACTACTTTATACTACGTCCTATAGAAGGTCAAGTCATTTGAGATTTTATGATTTCTCACCAATGTTATGTGGCTCTAATAATGGTTTTCTTTTGTACGCGCTGCGTTTTGATGTTTGTGTACGCGCTGCGTTTTGATGTTTGTGTACGTGCTGCGTTTTGATGTTTGTGTACGTGCTGCGTTTTGATGTTTGTGTACGTGCTGCGTTTTGATGTTTGTGTACGTGCTGCGTTTTGATGTTTGTGTGCGTGCTGCGTTTTTATGTTTGTGTACGTGCTGCGTTTTGATGTTTGTGTACGTGCTGCGTTTTGATGTTTGTGTACGTGCTGCGTTTTTATGTTTGTATACGTGCTGCGTTTTGATGTTTGTGTACGTGCTGCGTTTTTATGTTTATAAAACTTTTTTGGTCACTGTGCGGATTCACAATCATGTGAAGTATTACGAGTAAAACTCTTTGATCTATCTGACCAACACAAACCACAGTCTACCGTTTTCACGAAGAACAGGTTACATCTGAAACGCGACTACTGCTACTGCACACATATCTCACAATAATTGGTTATATAGACAATAAAAACGTAGACAATAAAGAAAGTAGGAAACAAAAAATGTATTACTTAAGATTATATTGCGTGAATCTCTGACAAAGAAATAGAGAAGCGTATTGAGGCTTTTGAAATGTGGTTATTCACTAGACTTTCTGGACGAGTTTCTTGGAAAGATAAGAAAACGAATAATGATGTTCTGGAACAATTCCAAGTAGAACAGACACTTCTGACGGAAATAAAAAGCAAAAGAAACAAATGTTGTCCATATCAAGCGCTATGCCAGTCAGCTGAAGGTTATTTTTGAGGGCAGAGCAGAGGGTAAGAGAGTCAAAGTGCGACAGAGGTACAGATAGACAGACAACATCTAGATGTAGTCGGTACACAGTTTGCCCGCGAGTACTAGCCTGGCGCGAGACAGAGACAGAAGGAGTTCAATTACCGCCAACCTCCGTTGCGAAGACGGCACTAGATGATAATGATGGATCTCTGATCAATTTTTAACACTTCGACTAAAATGCGGTCTCGAGGTAAAACATCGGCCTCTGGTGCCGGAGGTTGCCGGTTCAAATCATGGTGGACACCGAGATTTTTTTTACGTGAACTTTCTGGTATTTCCCTGCATCTCTTGGTAGTAGAGATCAGACACCCGTGTTCAGTGTTGGGCACGCTAAAAATCCCCCGGCAGTTGGAAATCAAAAAGAGAAAGCTTAACTTTATGTTAAAACTCTACTCAATCTTTTACGAGATTCTCGCCGGTGCTATAGAGTTCGTGCATTGTGATGAGATTCTCCACAAATATGGAGAAGAGCAGACCACTTCAACCGTGTGCGATGTCGTTCATCCTCCGACTAAACTGAACTAAACTAAATTAAACTAAACTAAGTAATACGTTATTTGTAATCGCTTGAAATATAGAATGTCAGAATTCCCTACAAATGTCATTTAGTTAAAGTCAGTGCATTCAAATGATATGTTGTTTTTAAAAAGCTGTTGGCAATTTGTTTGACGTTTTCTTGATCTATTTGCACGAGTTTATGAATGTTGAAATGCGTGCAATACATCAAGTATATTCTGTATGTCTACATTCCCATCAATATATGAAATACTATATTCGTTACCTCTTTATTTGAATCAATGTATGAAATACTATATTCCCTGTGTCTTTATTCCCATCAATGTATGTAATACTATATTTTCTGTCTTTATTGCCATCAATGTAGGAAATACTATTTTCTGTCTTTATTCCCGTCAATGTATGAAATACTATATTCTGTCTTTATTGTAATCATTGTATGAAATACTATATTATGTCTTTATTGTCATCAATATATGAAAAACTATATTCTGTCTTCATTCCCGTCAATGTATGAAATACTACGTTCTCTCCCATCTCTCCATTTCTGATCAACTTCTTCTTTCATTCTCCCTCCTCCCCCCCCCCCCCCCCCCCCCATCAAATTAGGTAACCAAGCACACACAAAAAGAATTCGACAATATAACATGAAGGGATCTCTACTTGTCATGATCAGTCATAAAATAATAAACACGTCTGGCTAACGATAAGCAGCATTAACAGCATCAAATATGAACATATTAAACATTATCACCACCAAGCAATATTAACACCATTGCCCGTCAATCAACAACAACACGAGAAACGTCGAGCAGTGCATCACGATCAAATGACTGCTTCGTTTACCTGGCACCTCGTAAAGTGGATGTAGGTATCTGAACCTACGTTGCAAGTCATACTTAACCTTCTTCAACTTATGTCGAGGTTGAAAGAAAACGAAACAGTCGTTCCTCTGAGATTCTGCACGATGTAGTCGAAGCAGGGTCAATACCTTCAGCCCGTACGATAAATTTCCAAGACACTAAATCTAGAGATGAAAGCCAATGAAACGCTGAACTATGGCTGTAGGTGGTTCTCATAAACTTCTCTTTGGAGATGGCGTATGTTCGCCATGTTGAGATTCCATTGATTCCTTTTATGCTCCCTAGGAAGTATATGTCTACATTGCTGACACCAGATGACACGTTCAGAAACCACAAATTACAGTTTCCAGCTATCAAATGTCAGTTTGTGATCGACTTACTGACTTAGACTCGAAGTTATCAGAGGGTAAATATTAAGATTTTAGACATTTCCAAATAAATCACCCAATAACACTCAAACACACGTGCTCTAACATTTGGCTTGGCTTGGCTTGGCTTCTTTCGTTCTCAAGCTCCCACTACCAAGCCCTGAAAGGGCTTAAGTAGCAGAATGTAGTCCAGAGAAAGGAATGCGTTGTGTCGTAGTTTACAGCTTGACTGCGATATTTACACCTTTCGGTCCAACACATCCGACTTCAGCAAGCAGTTTTTTAGTACCGTGTTAGCATTTCCTCAACTATCCCTTCTTCTTAGCCAGTCTGCCCTGCTGCAGTCTATTATCTAGGATCACCAAGTGGAGGTATAGAAGGGTCTTGGCAGCTCTGATTTGCTGGCCCTGACGCTAGCAGTCAGCTATGTGTCGATGACCACTGCAGCTCATGCGCTGTTCAGCATCTTGATCCCTTTTAATGTTTGACAACATTGCTTTTTATGTCCATAACATCTGGGTTGAACTCGACCTACATTCCATAGTCGCATGTCATGAATGACGCCAAACTGGGCCAGTTGGAAAACTCATCTCTCTGATATGGAAAAACACTTTAGTTGCATGGAGGTCCGGGGTTCAATTCCAGACTACCTTTTAGTTATTTTCTTTACGTGTTTATTGTACATGTTTTACGAGTGGATTCAAATACCTGTCCTTGTGATCGTTGATACTACACGTTTACTTTCCTTTCCTACCTGCATGCTTTCAGCTTTATTTAGAACACTAGTATGCATATATATATATATAATACATCAGAGCGTTTGAGTAGCAGAGTCAAGGAACACTTGCTTCTTAAGGCACATGTACCGAGTTCGAGCCCAGATATCGTAAAGCTCCAGTTGACACAGGTGTAATTAGGTAAGGAGAGCCAATGATGAAAGGAACTGGCTATACCACACCATAACCATAAACAAGATGTGATCTCATCCAATGACGTCTCTAATACCTGATCCCCAATGGCAGTGTCGGTGTGTTTTAGACCATTTAGGCCATTAATTTGTATGTATTACACGCTGCATTTGAAACAAATTAAAACAAAAATAAAATCTGGCATGCACTTATGATAGGTTCTAATCTTCTGAGTAAGGTTACACACGGAATGTGACGGTTACGTGAAGAGTTACACGTTTAAAAACCTCCCTAGGAGCTCACCTGAGTACAGGTAGAGGCATTTGCCGTTCTAGTGGTGATCGTCTTAAGGTGCTGCTAGTTGTTGTGGAAGGTAATAACAAACAGTTTGGCAGCTTCCCCCCAAGCAATAGCCGTGCATGTCAAGAACAAGTATGTTGCATTGTGTTAACTATCATGTGCCTGCTAAAGTCTTGCTGTCGTTCTTTTGTTCGTTAGACCGTATGATTGCGTGATGTTTTGTTTATTATCTAGTATTATATCTTGTCTTCTCTCTTGTTCTGTGTAATATGATGTATGATGATTTGTTAATTATCTTGTCTTCTGTCTGTTGTATTTTGTGTGAAAGCTGTTGTTTCGAATATATGTCTTGTTTCTTGTCTGTGGGTGTCAATGATGTCACGCATTTTGTTCTGTCTGTTGGTGTGTTTGTTGGTTTATCTGTTGGTGCGTCTAATGGTTTGTCTGTTGGTGTGTCTGTTGGTGTGTTTGTTGGTGTGTCTGTTGGTTTATATGTTGGTCTGTCTGTTGGTGTGTTTGTTGGTTTATCTGTTGGTGCGTCTAATGGTTTGTCTGTTGGTGTGTTTGTTGGTGTGTCTGTTGGTTTATATGTTGGTCTGTCTGTTGGTGTGTTTGTTGGCATATCGGTTTATTTATCTGTCGGTCTGTCTATTTGTGTGTTTTTTGGTTTGTCTCTTGGTTTGTCTGTTGGTTTGAATGTTAGTTTCTCTTTTGGTTTGTCTGTTGCATTGTTTGTTGAATTGTCTAATAGTTTGTCTGTTGGTTTGTCTGCTGGTGTGTTTGTTTGTTGGATCGTTGGTGTATTTGTTGGTGCGTCTGTTCATTTGTTTGTTGGTTTGTCTGTTGGTGTGCATGTTAGCGTGTCTGTTGATTTGTCTGTTGGTGTGTTTCTTAGTTTGTCTGTTGGTTATTTGTTAGGTTGTCTGTTGGTTTGTCTCTTGGATTGGCTGTTGGTTTGTCTGTTGGTTTGTCTGTTAGATTGTCTGTTTGTTTGTTGGTTTATTGGTTATTCTGTTGGTTTATCTGTTGGTTCTCTGTTTGTGTGTCTGTTGGTTTGTCTGTTGGTTTGTCTGTTGGTTTGTCTGTTGGTTTGTCTATTAGTGCATATGTTGGTTTGTCTGTTGGAGTGTTTGTTTGTGTGTCTGTTGTTTGTCTGTTGGTGTATATGTTCGTGTGTTCGTTGGTGTGTTTGTTGGTGTGTCTATTGGCTTGTTTGTTGGTTTGTTTGTTGATTTGTTTATTGGTTTGTATTTGGTTTGTCTGTTGGTTTGTCTGTTGGTTGTCTGCTAGTTTGTTGGATGGTTTATCTGTTGGTGTGTTTGTTGGTGTGTCTGTTGGCTTGTTTGATGGTTCGTATTTGGCTTGTTAGTTGTTTTGTATTTGGCTTGTTTGTTGGTTTGTTTGTTGGTTGTCTGTTGGTTTGTTTGATGGTTTGTCTGTTGGATTGGCTGTTAGTTTGTCTGTTATTTGACTATTGGATTTTTGTTGGTTTGTGTGTTGGTTTGTCTGTTGGTTGTCCATTGGTGTCAGTGTGTGTGTGTTGGTTTGTCTGTTTGTGTGTCTGTTTGTGTGTCTGTTGGTGTATTTGTTAGTTTGTCTGCTGGTTGTCTGTTGGTTTGTTTGATGGTTTGTCTGCTGGTTTGTCTTTTGGATTGTCTGTTGGTTTGTTTGTTATTTGACTATTGGTTTTTTGTTGGGTTTTTGTTGTTTTGTATTCTGATGTGTCTGCTAGGTTGTCTTTTAGTTTGTCTGTTGTTTTGTGTCTTGATGTGTCTGCTGGTTTTATTGGTTTGTCTGTTGTTTTGTCTGCCCATGTTTCTGTTGGTTTGTCTGTTGTTTTGTCTCATGATGTGTCTGCTGGTTCTTTTGTTGATTTGTCTGTTGGTTGTTCTATTGGTTTGTCCGTTGGTTTGTCTGCTGGTTTTTGTGTTGTTTTGTCTGTAGTTTTGGGTGCAGTTTTGTCTTAGTTTAAATGTTGGTTTTTTTTCTGTTTGTTTAACTGTTGATTTTTCTGTTTGTTTGTCTGCTAGTTTTTCTGTTGGTGTGTATGTTGTCTCGTCTCCTTTTTATATTATCGTGATGTTTTCTCCTCCAGTAGTAGCCCTTGTCATTGCGACCTTGTCTTTTCACATCAATGTGTTACGTGAGTTTATTGTCCCCCAGTCTTCAGGTGCACCTCCATTTGGCTAGGTCTGCAGCTATTTCTTCCCAAGGTGTTAGATCCATATCCAGAGCAATTATGTCCCGTTTGCGCTCGTCCTTGAACCTCATATTTGGTTCATGGATGATACCGTCTTGCATGCGACGAACATAACCAAGCCGTCGCAGTCTTTGCCGCATAAGTAGATTGTACATACGTTGGAGACCGATGCGAGAATGTAACTCTGCCTTTGTCACTCTGTCTCTCTACGAGACACCAAGCTTGGATCGTTTGTGTCGTTCGGGAAAGGTGTTGCACCACCAGTCTTGTTTGGAATAGATTGCCGCCGTTTCGCTACCATTCTGGTGCAGACAATCCCAATTCTCTTCTTGATTCTTTTTTGTCCTTTTGTCCGCCATTTTATAAACAAGGTAAGATAAACTTTTTGACGTGTTCCAGAGTACCATAATCTTTTCCTTTCTAAAGTTCAGTTTTCTTGTGCACTTTCATGATCGCCATAGTTTTCGATTTCTCGATGTTAATACCAGTTCAGATACCTGACCTCTAATCTTTACTTGATTTACCAATTCCAGTCATTCTTGTTAGCTTTCAGTTAACCGAGCTGTATCCTCTGTATATCTAAGATTAAGTATTGGTACTCCACCGAAAATAAGTCCTGACATTGTTTCTATCTATTTGGAAATGCGCTGCCTGTAAATGTTAAACAGACAAGTGGGCAACACGCATTTTTCCAGCACTCCACTTTTTACACTTATACAGGGTAAGCAAATCTTGCCAGATCATAATGTGACAATTTGTTTCAAGTGTATCTAACTTATAATTCGTGTATTTCTTCTATCCAAACCCATATTGTCCTGACATGTAATTAGTTTCTCGTGCTGGACTATGTCAAATGATTTGTGTAGTATTTAATTACACATACATGCTTTTTTTGTATTTCAATATATTTGTTTGCTAGTTTTCGTATACAGTGTATTGCATCTCTTGCTTTGCTGTTCTGCCGTAATCTAATTTTGTCACCCCTGGAACTTCGTTATTCTCTCCTGCATAATTTTGAGCAGCACGTTCACTCTGTGGCTGATTGTTCTAAAATCCGAACATTTGATTGCACGAGGTTTCTTGTGTAGTGTTATCAAGAATAATGTAATCAGTCACGTGGTATAGATCCTGCAGTGTTGATGTCATTACACAGGCCAGTGATCGCATCAACGCCACAATCATCTAGAGCCCCTACCACATGTGGGGCTAAAAATGTTTTAAAATATCACATATAATTTTCAAGCACGGAGAACATGACTGCAATAACCTTCCAGGAAAGTTGTGAATGAGAAATTAAGATGAGGATGGGTAAGTGTTTAGCAACTGTAATAAATGCCTTCACACAAGGTAACTGCAATAGCGTATAAACAGCTTAGTGGAGGCTTTCCTTTCAATATACAGTGATAACATTATGCTTCCCGAGAAACCATAACATGATGTTACAAAGAATATCATTGTACTAGGCTTTAAATAAATTTCCTTTTTAGAACCAAGTGAATAATAGTGCAATCACTAAAGGGGGTCCCATTGCAGTGGCGATTTTAATAGCAATATTTTTTGCATGATGAGATTGCTAACCCCATGCAGAATTCTGTTGTAGTGTTTTTATGACATGCTGTGTAAGTTGCGGTGGTTCTTCTCTTTCAAACCTGGGTGCTGTTCGGATTAGGATCTGTATCTAACAATGTAAAACTACTTTGCTTTGTATAGGTTCCAGGTGTAAGTTCTTCACAGAGAAATGTATCACGTGTTTTGGTTGACATTGATGTTAGTAGACAGTTGTAACATTCTCCTGCAAGAAATGTATTTCACTGAATAACAACTCTCATTAATCACATTGATGTTGTGGAGAAAATTAATATTCGATTTACCACAGCTCGATCTTCGACCATTTATTATGAAGTAATTCAGTAGATACATCGAGGGATGGGAGGGGAAGTTTTCCCAATATCGCCATTAATGTTAACGTTCGGAATATTGTATTGACCATATACAAGCTATATGTCAAAGTATAGCATATTATAGAAATAAAGATAACATTTTGAAGCATCAAAAACTATTTTTTGCTACAGAGACAAGACCGACATAATAAAGTAATTGCATTAACGATGGGCTATTTATAGCAATCCTGGAATTGGGTAATCTCTGTTTTTATGTTCCCATTTTTTTCTAACCTCGTGTTCGTTTACCGTTCTTTGTACCAAATGCACCTAACTTCAGCCCGCATTCTTTTACGGGTTTGCTTCTTATAGGGGTATGAGCTTGCTGTTTTGAAAAGCTGAGCCAGGCATGTTTGGGATGTGAGCCATGCCACTAACGGTTTAGCCACGCTTGGAAACTAAGAACAAAACATAAAATCCAACATTTGTGAAATGATTTACTTAGAAGGACTAGTATAAGGACACACAAAAAAAGCTGCTAATTAAAACGACAATAAATTGAATCTTGTAGACGCAGTTAGTTTGTTATCAGTTCACTTATGCACTGACGAGCGCCGTGGGGAGCCTACGTCCGCTCTCATAGACCAGATGCGTTGCGTCCAATGTCGCCAACTGTGTCGCTGGAAAAGCTTCTGTACATAGTCACTTGCTCCTCAGTCGACCTCTCGTTTGGAATTCGATCCGTCGAGAATTTTAACTGGTTCACTCCGCAGAGCCGACATATTGGATTGTAAACATTCTTACATGCTACAGAGCCGATTTATCGGCGTGAACAATTACCATATTTATATTTGGAAGTTTCTCAAAAGCTTTTCTTGAATGACTAAATGAGCCAACACTTCTTGCCAGGAGTTTTACACATTTAAAAAATTTGTGCGTCCACAAGTCCAAATATTCCGGAATGAATGAATTAAGTCTGCAGAGGAAAGTGACCAGGGATTATTCCCATGAGATGACAGAAATATCGTCACTTCTGTCTGGACATGTATTCAACACAGGGGACAGAACCGACTCGTTTAGCGAATGTAGTCGTTTATCAACCTGTCTGTCCTAGTGACGCCGAAGGTCATTATCTGAGTTATTTCGCAGGTACATATTTCGCTTTCTCCTGCATTGGAAATGGTCCGTGTTTGGTTACGGGAACAGAGGGTTGGTAAGAAGATGCCATGAATCAATTTCTGCTTGGTTCCAAACTACTGTTTGAACAGTTTGAAAGTCAGTTGATAAGTCACTCCCGCTACACTTTGGCATTATGTCTCAATTTTCCTACCACAGCTACCATTTTCCGAGAAGTTGCTGTCCAGGTGCCTACCATCCTGAGTAATCTTTATACTCCCGTTCTGAATGTTTCAGCTCTCATCGTGTTCTGCCTACTCAATTGCCATCTTAAACAGAGAACGACTTGTCTAATGTAACCCACATAAACACTGTGAAACAAAAAACAAATTATATAGGGTTCTGGAAAACCTGACAATCTCACTACTGACACTGTACACAACAGCTGTATCGTACGTTTCCCTCAAGTAGGTAATTTGCAGTGCCACAATCCTCCTATTGATGAAAAAAAAGAGGATTGATTAGGACAAATAAAGTAATATATTAAAAAATAAATGAGTAGTTATTTACTTATAGTGACAGATTATAAGCAATCAGCAGAACGGCAAACAGCATTACAAAAATAGAGAACAGTATCACACACGTACATACATACACACACAGACACACACACACACACACACACACACACACACACACACACACACACACATATATATATATATATATATATATATATACGAGTGTGTGTGATTAGAGAATGAATATATGCTCGTTTGTGTGTGTGTTTGTGTGTGTGTTTGTGTGTGCTTACGTTTCTGCAGCTCTTTTTGTCTAATTCTGTACGTTTCCTTAGAATTATGATCCAGTGTGTTTTCTTGTCCTTAGAGTGCCAGTTTTTGTTGCAAAGGCATACACGCACTTACCTGGTACATAAGCACGCCCTCATTAACAAGTCTTAGCGATTCTTGCTGTGGGATGCATGCCAAACAAATAAAACCAGACAGTGAACTACTTGCAAATAGAGAAACACAAATAAAAACAGAGCTGTCAAATAAAGGCTAGGAGCCAAATGTATTGATGAATAGGAAATAAAAGTGGAAGTATATAATTTTGGCACCGTTACGAACTTGCACTTTTGAATGCATTTTCGAAATATGCATGTAAAAACTAAATAAATCGTGTTTCCCAATCGCCAACTAAACCCATAAATTCTGCCTTCAGAGACCAGATGCTTTAGATCCACTTTGCAGTTAACATGTAGCTGTAATCCTGTCATCTTTCTTGCGGTAGTCTAATCAATAAGTCAGGAGGATTACAGGTTGTGAAGGGTCAGTCGTGGCTACATTGTTCATATTTTCTGGAGTGATGTCTTGTAACAGAGCACTTTCCACAATGGCGTGGCTGCCTGTTGAATATAATGCCCCATTATTTCCAAAAGAATGGTCAGCTGTTATGATTGAAATTGAGGTTGGACCTTTCAAGTTCACGTTTCTCTTCTGCTTCTTCTTATCGCCGGAAATGATTCACTTCTGTTGTCCCCTATCATTATGTATTATTTCTAAAACTATCTTTCAGACACAGAAGGCTGCTCCATAGTCAATTGCGGATGTACAGCCTAATCAGTTGGAGAGTCTTCTACTCTACATAGGTTAAAGGGACACGTCAAATGTTTATTATGTCATGCCTACTGGATGACAATAGTTCTATTCTCGTCTAGGCCAAAAACATGAAACCACTCGTACAAATGAGAACGTCTATAGTGCGTCCATTAGTTGTTGGTATATTATGGTATACGTGGTAAGATGCATTCAGTTGACGACGGATTGGCACTTACGATTCCTTGAATTCGCTGAAACAAATGTTCAGACGAAGACTCAGGAAATATATTTGCCCTTCAGCGTGGTCGTGGAGCGGTCGTTTTAATGGCAGAGGTGCAGGCATCGAGAACTCCTTTACCGGCACGCTCTAGTAGACCTAGATGTTAATGAGTACATGCTTACTGTTATGGATGGAAAGGCAAATAGGAAGGGAACTGGCCAACCAACTTCATA
This sequence comes from Ariolimax columbianus, assembly GCA_036924085.1. Taxonomy (NCBI): domain Eukaryota; kingdom Metazoa; phylum Mollusca; class Gastropoda; order Stylommatophora; family Arionidae; genus Ariolimax; species Ariolimax columbianus. The sequence continues at coordinate 18,623,103 of JAVGWX010000006.1, forward strand.
AACAAGCTATAACCTCTTACAATAAAGTCTCTTAAACTTCATCCACGACATCAGTGGCTACGTTTTAACCTCTATACATTTCCAATTGGTCTCAATGTCTTCTAGATCATGAATTGACAACCTAAGGTTTGTTTGACAAGATCCTTAGAATAATTCTAGCGTTGTAGAACGGTACGGGAATCCATCAGTTGTATTAATATGCCCGCGTATAAATATTTATGTGCAAATACACTCACACATACACCCTCATTTTTATATGATGATGATGATGATATAATCCCTTTAGCTGTGAGCTAGCAGCTCTTGATAGCCCAATGCCTCCCTAACAAAAGCACACGCCCTCCTCAATTGTTGTAGTGATATGTTGAGTGTGGTGGGGTGTGGTGGTAGCAGCAGGTTCCGCAGATCGCCCAGCCTTGCGCACAAAGTCAGGAGGGGCTCGACTGACTCCTCGTGGTCATGGCAGAATCTGCAGTTTGGTTCACGTAGTGGGTCTAATCTATTCAGATGTTTGCCAGGGACATGGCCTGTTCTCAGCTTAAAGATCAAACTCTGGTCTCTTCGTTTCAGTTTCTTGGCTTGGTCCCGGGGATCTGGTTTTGCTTGGTCCCGGGGATCTGGTTTTGCTTGGTCCCACTGATCTAACGACTCCTGTCTATAGTTATTTTTCAGGGTTTGCTTGCAGATTTGTAGTGTGATACTAGGTAATGGCTATGGTAGCTTTGCCCCACTTCTGGCCAGCTCATCAGCCTTCTCATTTCCTAGGATTCGGACATGGCTATTTATCCATTGGAGCACTACTTCTGCCCCATAAGAGGTGGACAATTGGTCAATTAATTTGTAGATATTATTAACATCTGGAGACATTCTGTTTTTCAAGTCTTGGAGCGCAGACTTTGAGTCTGAGAAAACAACGATCTCCTCAGGCTGTATAGTGCCGTTTTCAAAATCTGAGATTATTCGGAAAATAGCTTTTTCTATTGCTATTATTTCTGCTTCGTAATTGGAACATGTCTCTCCACGGGGGTCATAGATGTTGGGGTGGTCTTCTTGGTGCAGGTTATAGTATTTAATTACAGCGCCATATCCAGCGTTGTTGGTAGCCCCAGTGGCAAATCCATCTGTGTAAACTTCGATGTTTTGTGAATATGAGTCTATAGTTTCCAAAGGGATAGTTTTCAGCAAAGATGGTTGGGTGTTCCTGTTGGCAGGTGGGTCGGAGATTACAGTTCTTCCTGTGGGGGTAGTCGCTTCCCATCAAGGTGGTTCATCATTGATGATCGCCATAAGAGTTCTACCCTCTGGGAAGTGGTGTTTATCGATATCGTATTGCGCCTTTTTTAGGAAAGATGTCTTTTTTATGTTATGCTTTTGGTGCCAATGTTCTACCATTTTCCTCCGTAGTGTCCATTCTTAAGTATCTTTCACGCATTTCCACGACACAGCGTTCTCGTCTTAGGTTTAGGGGTTCGATGTTAGAGCTAATTTCACATGCATCTGTCGGCGTTGTTTTCATGGCACCATGTATAAACAGCAGCGCGTGATTTTGTACTCTGTTCAGCTTATGTCAGAGGCTTTTGCTTGCAATGACTTGGAGGGGGAGTAAATAGTCAATCACTGAGTGGACATATCCAATGTATAACTGGCGTAGTGAATATTGATCTGCCTCCCATCGACAAGTAGAGAGGTGCTTGATGAGTCTGAGCCTTGTGGATGCTTTTTCAAGCTCGAGTCCGAGGTATCTCGGGGTTTTGTCATAGGTTGGCTGGGATTGGCTGCGTTCTTTCTCAATCTCCCTCTATCAAACCCTGAAAGGGCTTAAGTAGCAGAATGTAGTCCACATAACGGAATGCGTTGTGTCATAGTTTACAGCTTGACTGCGAAATTTGCCCCTTTCGGTCCAACACATCCGACTTCAGCAAGGATTTTTTGAGTACCGGGTTAGTCATAGGTTAATTTCACTCCGATTATGTTGATATCGATAGTTTCCTCTTTAATCCTCTCATTTTAGCTGAACAAGCTGAACACAAATTTCTCAACATTAATTTTACGTTTCCAAAACTGGCAATATGTAGAGATGGTTGTGTGATTCATGTTTATATTTTTGGTGATGTGTTTCAAATGTTTTCTTTTTGACCAAATGATCAGGCCATCCGCAAAGAATGCCTTTTGGCACGTAATGATATCTGGTAGATCGTTTATATACGCAAGGAATAATGTACAACTTAGCGCAGATCTCTGGAGCAATCTTTCTTCCAGTGTCTTTGGTTTGGATATTGATCCGCTCAAAGTTCTTCGGATTGTTTTGTTGTGGATGAAACCTTTTAGCCAGCTGTGCATTCGTCCTGATATTCCATTTGTTGCATCTTGAAGAGGAGGTCAGTTCTCCAGACTCGATCGTAGGCTTGTCTGAGGTCAATGAATGCTGCCAGCATATTGTTTTTCTCATGGAAAACATCACCTACCTCTTGGGTAAATCTTATCTGCTGGTCTATTTCTTTCTTCTGAAGCCTGATTGGTTTGTATAAAGAATCGTAGAGCTTTCTAGCCACCAATATAACCTTTCGTTTATCATCCTTTCAGCGACCTTCCCTAGGTTTGAAGTCAGGGAGATCGGACGATAGCTTGTTACTAGGTTTGATGGTTTATCTTTCTTTAGGACTGGGGTGATATTAATGAAGTCAAGGATGGTATGGAGCTCATCATTTGAGAGATTTAACAGTATCTCGTCAGTGAGCCGGCCAGGTCCATCGGCCTTACCTTTCTTACATTTTTTAGGGCCATCTTAAGTTCGGAAAGTGTGAAATTCTTGACAAAGATCTCACAGGTCTCACAGTTAGCTGTAAATTGTTAATCCATCATTTTGGTGAGTGTTATTCAGATTCTTTCGATTATTCTTTTTGTTAACATTAGCAAAGTACATTTTAAGGACTTCTGATTTCTGAGAATACCCTGTAATTAATTCTGTGTCTGTTCTAATGGATTTGGGATGTTTCTTTCTTTTAACTCATGAAAGGTTGGATATGATGCACCATGCTTTCTTTCCATTTTTACGCAAGTTTAACTCTCCACATTTCTTAGTCCATGCTTCAATTTTTGCTTGTCTGATCAGAAATTTAACTTTAGCAGTGAGTCTGTTATAACTGGTTTTGTTTTCAGGGGTAGACTGTTTCTCGACGTGCCATCTTGCTTTCTTTCTCTCATTGACGGTGGCCTCTAATTCTGGGCTTCAGTATGGTTTGAACTTTGCCCTGTGTCATCGTGGGATGGTTCCTTTGCCGATCGGAGCAACGCAGTACTGAATTTATTATAGACCTCGTCTATATCTTGCGCCATGTCGATGTCCGCGAAACTTTGGCGTAATTTTCTCATGAAAAACTGCCAGTCTGCCTTTTTTGTAATTCCATGGGAGGGATGCTATTTAGTTTCTTACTTTCTCCCTGGTGTTGGTGATCTCAAAGAGTTTTGGTTTGTGGTCACTCCTGATGTCATCGAGGACTCTAATTGTGCAATGCGGGTGCAAATCGGCTGTTACAAGGGTGAGGTTAGGTCTGCTTTTGGTTCCACTGGCTTGGTGGAGCAGTGTTGGTAGGGTATTGGTGTTCTGCAACAGGATGAGTGTGGTAGTGTTAGTGAGTTCCTCTATGGCTGCTCCTGTTGCGTTCCTATTTGTATAGCCCCACAGTTCCGTCATTGGTTTCAAGATCGGAAACCTCTGTCTGGATATCATTTCGGATAAGTGTCACTAATCCCTGACATTTTATGCACTTGCATTGGTACACTGTACATCCTGTGATGTGGAAGGGGGTGTCCTTTGGCAGCATTGTTTCTTGGACGAGTGCCACGTGGATTTCAAGATCCATCATGAGCTTAGTCAGTTCTAGCTTTGTATTTCTAATTACTGATATGTTGAGTTGGAGGTTGCGTTGTGAGTGTATATTACTTGGGTCCTGGTAGTATACTTGTCTCTGCTCTCGGAATTTGTGGAAGAGCAGCCCGAGCCTTGGTAACCTAGGCGACATCCGATCTTGAATAAAGTCTTTTGTCTTAGAGGCATCATGATTGCAAAGGGAGGTTATGGACGCATCTTTCGAGTATCCCCGAAGGGAATCAGTCCAGTGTGTCGGTGTCCCAGGATCGTTACGTCCTGTCAGGGACATATCAAACTCATCTGGGTCGGCTATCTCATCCTTCTTCCGTCAGTTTTGCCAGCCCATCTGTAGTGAGGGTATGTGTGGCATTCACAGTAACCTGGGAGATCACCACAAAGGGGCACAGGTGCAATGTGCGCAGGTCTGCATCTCTTCGTCATCCATGGGGATAAATGATAGAGGACAAAAGTAAATAGCGAAACAAGAATGCATTTCCCCTATGAAGTGGGGATGGATTGGTGCAGCCCAGAGCATGTACCACTCGTCGGTGGATTCTGCAGCTACACATATAGGGGTCCACCTGCTCCTCAGCCCTATTGTCTGGTCCCTCTCCAAGGACCTGTCCGGCTTATGTGATCCTGTCAGGAGTAAAACTCCCGCCGACATAGCTCCTTGGATCATTGGAACGCACAAGCTCTCCAACCTCGGAAAGGAAGGCTTACTTATGGAGAAACATGTATATATATATACACTCACACACATTTATGCACACACATACATAAACCGATTTGTTGATTTACTTATTCTAAAAATGTTTTCTGATATAAATGTAGTACATGCCAACTATTACAATACGACAATACGAGAAAAGTATGAACAAACATATTATGTCGTTACTTGGAAGAACTCATCAATAGTGACGGAAGTGAATCAACAACTTCGTATATCTAGCAACTCTTTAAAAGTTAATTTGAAAACGTTTTGATGACAGCACTTGTTGTGAAAGCAAGTGGGTTTCTCTTTCATATAACGGTCCCTGTTTGAAAGTGATCGAAACGAATTTTGTCACGTTAATTGTTATTGTAGAATTGGAACGGAACACAACTCTGAATATAGTGTTTATTGACATAAAACTTGATTGAAACTGTTAATGACCAGATTAATTTCTTTACATTGCCGCATTGAAGAGTGGGGAGGGGGAGGGGGGGGGGGTGTGGCAGAAAAAGGGGGGGGGGGTGGTGGTGAGAATCGTCTAGTCAGGGACAGCATACTGATCAGTCATGTTAGTCAGGGTCAGACAAAATATACTGGCCAAGAACATCATCTCGACTTCCATGCCGTGGCGGCTGGAAACCGGTTTCCCTCTTGGCAGTCTGGCTAACGAGATGGGGGATCGACTTGATCCTCGTGGTAGTGAGCATCACACAGACGAAGCCAAGCATAGTACAATAGCCTGGAGGAGCCCGGTCCAGCTTCTCCAGCACCTTCGGGAAGTGAGGAAAGCTACTGCAAACCGCCACAAAACGCCCTTTTAAACTCGCGAAAATGAGTAAACTAACTCATTGTGGGCATTCACAACAACAGCAACATCAACAACATCATGGTTTGATGCTTCCTTAATGTTAACACTCAACTATTACATTCACATACAAATCTCATGAACCTTTGCGTTCGCAATACGCCCACTGGACTGTACAAACCGTGAGATTTATTATTATTATTGATTATTTATGCAATTATTTAAGTTTTATCTTTTAACTATCATCCTTCACTATTACAATCTCTTCTTGAAATTTTCAAGTTCACATCTAACATAAAAATAATCAAATACAATGCAGAGCTTTTAAGATATATATGAAAGTGGCCTGTATTCTGTTCAATAGGTGGCCACCGGTTCGTCTCTGTGAAACGACTGCAGACGCCTAATGATAGCTTTCGGATATTTGTCTTTCACGAGGTTTGTTATTTGGTCTGGCTATCTAATGACGAGTACTCGACTGAGGCAGCATCTGGTGATGATCTTATAAACATCTATAACAATTTCAAATGTTTTTCACACCAAATATCTGCTTTTGCATATCTAAAATAACGAATATCAAATGGAATTGCACTGGCCCACATTGTTTCTTGAAGTTACTTAACTAAGTCTTATTGTGTCCTTTAAACGCATCTTTTCCTTTATCAAATCTGGACGCTAATATACTGTGCGTGTTCAAATGAAACCGGACCTAACTGCACCAAGTGAACATACGCACGATGTGCATGATGACGTTAATTATGATGCAAACAGCACATACCAATCGCTAAGCTTGGAAAATTACATTATCCTCCGACTCATAGTTTCCTCAGCAGACCGTTGAAAACGTAGCGGGTGTGATATGGAATCCGTCCAGAGTTGATCAGCTGGCGGTGATTCGGTTTCTAACAGCTGAAGGATGTCGACCAGCTGACATTCATCGCAGAATGCAGGCACTGTTTGGTGACCCGAATTGATGCTTCAAATTTGGCGATGGCAACTTCTGAGAAAACAAAATGCGTCTGATCTGGTGACAGAAGATCGTTCGTTAACTCACGTCCTTCTTTAAACATCGTTATCCAGTACGTCACTGTTGTCTTTGACACACTTTTGTCACCATACACTGCCTGCATTCTGCGATGAATGTCAGCTGGTCGACATCCTTCAGCTGTTAGAAACCGAATCACCGCTCGCTGATCAACTCTGGACGGATTCCGTATTACACCCCCCATGTTTTCAACGGTCTGCTGAGGAAACTATGAGTTAGAGGATTATGACGTTTTGCAAACGACAATTGGTATGTGCTGGTAATATCAGAATTGACGTCATAATGCGCATCGTACATAAGTTCACTCAGTGCAGTTAGGTCCGATTTTATTTGAACACGTATCGTACTTGAATCCTGGTATTCAAACAGGCAGGTCATGTCTGCTGCGATGTAGCCGAGGGCTTACTAGGTCGGGGTGACGGTAGACTGAGTGGACATTTATTTCCTTTTTTAATTTTACTCGGATAGCGGCTAACAGCACCACAATCTTATCGATTTTCAAAGAGGAGTGGAGACTAACGTCTGGTCAGGTAAATTATACTGATCAGATAATGTTAGTCAGGGTCATTCAAAACATACTGATCAGATAATGTTAGTCAGGGTCATTCAAAACATACTGATCAGATAATGTTAGTCAGGGTCATTCAAAACATACTGATCAGATAATGTTAGTCAGGGTCATTCAAAACATACTGATCAGATAATGTTAGTCAGGGTCATTCAAAACATACTGATCAGATAATGTTAGTCAGGGTCATTCAAAACATACTGATCAGATAATGTTAGTTAGGGTTAGGCAAAACGTACTCATCAGACAATGGTTATCAAGATGTTTAAAAAAAAAAAAAATTATCTTATTAAAAAGGAAGAGATTAGTCTCAATCAGGTCAGACAAAACATACTGATCAGACAATGTCAGTAAGTTTCAAGGAGAAAAGGTAGACTAACGTCTGATCTTGGAAAATCTCTCTCTCTCTCTCTCTCTCTCTCTCATTATATACACACACACATAAATATATATATATATTGTATTCTTATAATTGAATCCTTCTGTCGTTTTACGTAACATCGTGCTGGTTTTTGTTTGATATAAACATATTATATAGATAGCAACGTTTCTGTATCCGTTTTTATCAAAAGGGATAAATTACCATTTAGTCGTAACTTAGGTAGTCGTTCTACACTTATGCCGTGTAAAATTTGCCCATAGTTGAGTGTGCAGTCCTGTTGATTCGTCATATACTGAAGTCTTGTCGTTACCACGTTGAGTGTGCAGTACTGTTGATTCGTCACAGACTGTAGTCTTGTTGTTACCATGTTGAGTGTACGGTCCTGTTGATTCGTCATAGACTGTAGTCTTGTTGTTATCACGTTGAGTGTGCGGTCCTGTTGATGATTCGTCATAGCCTGTAGTCTTGTTGTTACCACGTTGAGTGTGCAGTCCTGTTGATTCATCATAGACTGTAGTCTTGTTGTTACCACGTAGATTTTGAACACACCTAGTAGATCTGTTACTTGAAACCTGAGCAAAAAAAGGTTGCACACTTCAGACTTCATAGAGTTGTCTCCTTTGTCGCCCTCGCAACACCTGGCTGAGACACTGCCCCTCCACTCCATCTGCATGCTGCCTGAGACTAACCCATGGTCAAGAACACCCAGCGCACGGGACATGGTTACCTAGGCGACTTACATACTTACTTGCACATTGGAGAAAATAACACCTGATCATCGTTGACAATGTCGGATGGGTATGTGGCTACAGTTTGAACCTTGTAGGGTTGCAGTTGTAGTTGTCGTTTAATGCCCACAATGAGTACGTTTACTCTTTTGTGCGTTAACAAAAGGGCGGTACTGGATGGTTGTATTACCATTTCTCCCATCCCGAATGTGCTGATGAAGGTTGACCGTGGTCCTCCAGGAAGTTGTGCTATGCTTGGATTCGTTTGCATGCGAACCATTCGATGTAGAGATAGTAACGTGCAAGAGCTAGAATATTATACGAGTAGATACGAAGGTTTGAAAGATAAACTTTAGAAAGGTGCTGTGGGGGTTGGGAGCTTCTAAGTCGTCTTCGTTCGCCTTCAAACATGGACATATATGACTGTAATAAAAACAGCAGTGAGCTCGGGGTTGGGTTTCACCGTACAGCATCTAGTGGAAGGAAGCCAGGTGTATCCCCGTTCAACGCTGTGTACTGGGCATGTCTATAACAAGTGTTAATCTGTTCACAGACCAGGGTCACAGGTACAGATAAACGAAACGTCAATCTTGAATTTATGATAGAGGGCTTCTCTTAATCGTGTATGCCCTGTACGTAGACTAGCCCTGGGCATGTAGAGAGCCAATCTTTGACGAGAAGAAGAAGGAAAGATGATATTTTCTCTAATGTAAAAGGCAGGACACATCCTATGGGGACACGATTAATTACACGCTGACGCAGAAATAGCAGATATAGTGAACTTTGTTTTGACAGGGTTCAGACTTTGGTAGGTAAACAGACTTGCTGTTTTTCTCATATATCAGTGTGTATGTGTGTGAGTTGGGTCTGCGTGTGTGTTCATGTGGTGTGTGTACATGTGTGTGTGTGTATGTGTGTATGTGCACGTATGAGTGTGTGTGTTTATGCAAATACTGATATTTTGTGTTTCGAATATTTTAGTTAATAACGTCTGTCAGATATGTATGATTTGTGCGTGTGTACTTGCGCTTATATATGTGTGTGTGTATGTGTGTGTATGTGTGTGTGTGAATATGTGCGTGCAATTTGTGTGTGTGGGAATGTTTGCGTGCGAGTTTGTGTGTGTGTGTGTGGGAATGTGTACGTGTAAGTTTTTTTTTGTGTGTGTGTGTGTGTGTATGGGTGCATATAGGGTCTGTATATGCATGTATTTCTAATATTCCAGGTGATAGCATCTGTCGGATGTGTTTGCGCATAAATTTGATTGTTTGCATGCGGCTATTCAGGTGTGAATTTATAATATTTCACCTCTTCGCCTGAGTCGAATGTGTCTGAGTGCACATGTTCTAGTGCGCGCGTGGGTGCACATCAGTCAATCCATCAGTTCAAGCGCCGCCTCCGCATAGAAGATTGGCTGAAATGGACCTCAAATATCTTCTGTATTTTGTCTTGATGGGAAACTGCGAGACCAATATCTTGTGTCTTTTGTCTTGACGGGAAACTCTGCCAGACCAATACCTTGTGTCTTTTGTCTTGACGGGAAACTCTGCCAGACCAATATCTTCTGTCTTTTGTCTTAACGGGAAACTCTGCCAGACCAATACCTTGTGTCTTTTGTCTTGACGGGAAACTCTGTCAGACCTATATCTTCTGTCTTTTCTCTTGACGGGAAACTCTGCCAGACCAATATCTTCTGTTGTTTGTCTTGACGGGAAACTCTGCGAGACCAATATCTTTTGTCTTTTGTTTTGATGGGAAACTCTGCCAGACCTATGAAAGATCATGTTTTTATGTTCCTCTCTCACTTAAATCCAACCTTCAACCTTTCTCTCCAGTATTGTTTTCAATAAAGTGTCATGTCTTTATATATTATCAAAATATTTGACTTGCCTAATTATCATAATTTCTCTACCTATATCTACTCTCGTCAGGACATGGCTTTTTGTTTGTTTCTCTTTCCACGAAATACGACATATTTATATGTATAACAACATTTCTAGGGCCTCTGCTTTGTTTTCCAACTGTTTGTTCATAGTCCAAGTTTCTGCACCAAACCATTATGTTGAATATACAAGACGTTCTCAAATGAGACTGGTCCTCATTGCGCCAAGTGAACATACGTACGATGCGCACGATGACGTCACTTCTGATATAAACAGCACTTAACAACTGTAAAGTTTGCAAAATTTAATTATTTTCCAACTCATAGTTTTCTCAGCAAACCGTTGAAAACATGGAGGGTGTGGTACGGAATCCGCCCAGAGTTGATCAGCGAGCGGTGATTCGGTTTCTAACAGCAGAATGCAGGCAGTGTGTGGTGACAAAAGTGTGTCGAAGACAACAGTGAAGAACTGGACAATGATATTTAAATAAGGATGTGATTTAACGTAAGATCTTCTGAGACCAGGTCAGGCGCGTATTGTTGTGTCAGATGATGCTATCACCAAAATTGATACAGCAATTCGGGTGGACCGTCGCCGGAGCCCTCTTGTGAGTGGTGTCAAGTGAAAAGTGGAGTGCCACAGGGCTCGGTTTTGGGAACAATTTTGTTCTTGATATATATAAACGATTTGGATATTGATATGGGATCCATGTTGCAAAATTTGCTGATGACACAACACTATGCAGTAGTGTCTCATCTAAAGCAGAAGTGGATATATTGAGGTCGGATTTAGATAAAATTCAAGAATGGTCTGAAAGCAGGCAAATGGACTTAAATATAGATAAATGTATAGTCATCCACATGGGTAGATCCAATATGAAACATAATTACAGAATGGGCGAGAACAATATTAGAAAGATAGATAAGAAAAGGACCTATGGGTTATAATAGATCATTCACGTAAGGTGAGTGAGCAAGTTCAGGTAGCAGTGAAAAAGGCAAATGCAATGTTTGGTAGAAAAAAAGAAATATTAAACATAGGAGCAAGGAAGTGATAGTCAAACTGTATGAAGCATTTGTTAGACCTAGATTGGAGTACTGTGTACAGGTGTGGAGTCATTATCACAGAGGGGCTAAAACATGCTGGAAAGAATACAAAAAAGAGCGACAAAGCTGATCGTGGGATTCCAGAATTACAGTTTTGAGCAAAAACTCCAAAAAACCGGCCTACGGTGTCTAGAAAAGAGAAGAATTCGAGGTGACTTAATACAGGTTTATAAGATGATCAGAGAAACGGATAAATTAGACTATAGCAAGTTTTTTTCTTCAAAATACATCTACCCATAAGAACGAGAGAGCATATCTACAAATTCACTAAAGGGAGGTTCAGATTAGATATTAGGAAATATTTTTTTAGTCAGAGAGTGATGAATGCTTGAAATGCATTGCCACATGAGGTAGTGGAGGCAGGGTAAATTAGTGCATTTAAGAATAAATTGGATGCGAATAGCTTTTAAAACAAGGTAATGTAAATGAAACTGGTTGTATACAGACTCTACAGAGTCTTCTAAATCAGTATAAAGACATTAAGTTAAGTTAAGACATTAAGTATGTTTACTTGGTGCAGTTAGGTCCGGTTTCATTTGAACACGCCTCGTATATAACGCCTAGTGAGTGTCATTTTTAATATAATAGTACCAGTATGTGTATTTCTAATATTTTAGCTCTTCAAGGTGTTATACGGTAAGGTTTAGCAGACACACGCTGGTCTAAAGGTTCAGCAGACTTACCCGCGAGTCTGAAGATTTAGCAGACGTACCCGCAGGTCTAAAGATTCAGCAGACTTACCCGCGAGTCTAAAGATTTAGTAGACGTACCCGCAGGTCTAAAGATTCAGCAGACTTACCCGCGAGTCTAAAGATTTAGCAGACGTACCCACAGGTCTAAAGGTTCAGCAGATTTAACTTAAATGTGCTAGAGACTTCAGAATAATACGCCATATTTTGTATGAAGTGAAGTAGACAGTTCCATTCTTCGTCCCTTTTTCATTTCAAACTGTGAGTCAGGCACCTTATTTATGATGGGTCGACTGGAGCGTGATGACCGTAGGAGTTGAGCCCCGTACCTATTCCGTGAAAATGCATTGCTCGTACTAAATGCGATGTATGTCGGTAAATCTCTGGTGGCTTGTCTGTGCGCTGATTGCACCTAGGGTAGATATTATCTCAGAAGATAGACCACAGAAGGAATGTGTTCAGACGTTATCTCTATCTTATACGTGTGTACTATGTTGTGGGTGTGTGTGTGTGTGTGTGTGTGTGTGTGTGTGAGAGAGAGAGAGAGAGAGAGAGAGAGAGAGTATGTGTGACTTGACGCACCTAACTATACATATTACAAAGCATCGACTCTTCGAGCGGAACTCATTATGGCTGTCTTTGTAATAGATCTTCAAATAGGCCCACTGCCACACTGAGAGAATGCCATGAAAGGCGGCTAACTGTCTCGCATTTCATGCCACAGACCAATACCCCTGCTATGTAGCCTTTTAAGTTTGAAAATAAAAGCTTCAGCAACAATGCACCAAATATGAAACATGAAGAAAATAGTGAATTTTTTAGTTTTGGGAAATTGGCAAACCAGAAAGAAGAAGTATAGTACATGTACAGGTATAAGGCAATGAATTTACATGACACTCTAACGTCTACTGAATACACATCTAATCGAAAACATCATGTAAATGATGTTTCTCATATCCGCATTGAAGGAAGAGTGACTGATCTTTGTGACTGTTCGAAACACGTATCATTCTAGTCTTGGCTGAAATGCAAACGAGGTTAAAGTTTGCGGCCTTTACGTCACAACTATATGAGATGTGAAACAGCCTTCTCCATCATGGTCCCAACTATACACAACCCATCTGTTTGATCAAATCGGAAAGGCATCATCCTCATTACAAGCAGCCTGGGACTCGTTGCTTTCATTCACGGCTGGCGCGACGGCCCTTGTCGCCAAAGATAACTTACCTGCATGCCTGCTTACCTACCTACATACCTACTTACATACCTACATACTAACCTACCTACCTACCTAACTTGTAGCTGACGACAACTGACTTTCCACCTAAGTAGGTTAATGACTGAACACACAAGAACAACACAAACACAAATAGTGAGACAAGTTAAACGAACCATAACACAGAAATAAGAAATACTGAACAAAGTCCAATTATCTGTGCAGCAATGATAAATGCTTTCACCGCTAATCGAAGACAATGTAATTCTTCTTCTTCTTCTTCTTCTTCTTCTTCTTCTTCTTCTTCTTCTTCTTCTTCTTCTTCTTTTTCTTCTTCTTCTTCTTCTTCTTCTTCTTCTTGGTTCGTTCTCAATCTCCCGCTACCAAGCCCTGTAAAGGCCTTTGCAAGTACCAGAATGTTGTCCAGAGAACTGAATGCGTTGTGTCGTAGTTTACAGCTTGACTACGATATTTGCTCCTTTCGGTCCGACACATCCTACAGCAGGCATTTTTAGTACCAGTTTAGCCTTTCATCTTTGATCCCTTCTTCTTAACCAGCCTACTCTGTTTCATCCTATTATCCAGGATCAAAAGACAATATACGATAAAAATTGAAACAATTTGGTACAGAAAGTTATTGCGAAAGCAATTCTTGTGCGAACTGAAAAGGACGTTAACTGGCGGGTTGCAATAGCTTTCCTCCCATTCAGAGCGTGCTGAAGAAAGTGGACCGGGGTTCTGCAGGCGGTTGTACTATGCTTGCCTTCATCTGCGTGTCACTCACTACTACGGGGATCACGTCGATCCCTCACCTCGTTAGCCAGGCTGTCATGAAAACATCCCGTTTCAAAGGAGGGCTACTAGGAAGCTGAGGTAAGGGTCCTGACCAGTATATTTTCCCTGACCAGACGTTTGTCTCCTCCCCGAAAGAGAAAGTTCATTACATAAAAAGGAACGAACTAACAATTAACACAATTACAAATAAACAAATAAATGTAATAACGATCACTACCACGCAAACAAAGCTTTTAGAGGTGGAAGCGTCGCTATGCATCTGCTACTGTACTGTGATACACCGATTTAACCTTACGTGTATCTAATACATTATTGATATACATGTACATGAACGTGTGTGTATATACGTGTATATGTACATGAAATAGTTGTGTACGCGCTTCAGTGACACCGTAATAGATAACCATGATTATGAATACGTTCCCTAACCGGTTGTAATGTCACTGGTTCATTCATCTCTTCAAAATGCGACTTAATCAGCTAACAATGCGCGCATATTGTACAAGAAGGCACCAGGAAGTCACGTGGCAGACGAATAGACGACATCGATACTACAGCAATAGCGTCTTAAGACAATTTACGCAACATACTTGACCCGCACTTGGCATCTGCTGCTGCCCACGGCACTGCTAGAACGAACGGAAAAGTCAGTAAGTAATGTCAAAGGTCTCACACGGTGTTAATCAAATAACGTATTCCCAATTAAATTAGTTAGCAATATAAATGTCGCACACGGTATGGCCTTTTACCGTAAAGCAAACTCGACATAAATCATTTCTTTTTTGTCAGTTTTCTTTACCCGAAAAACGTGTTAATGATTAAACACAAAAACCATATTTTCACCAGCTGCCATTTTGGTAAATAAGTCAATCAAAATTTAAACTCCTCATTAAATTATTGGTGAAAAGATAACGTACATTACAGTTTCATGCAGTAAACAATTATCAATTGTTGATGCTTTTGCATTGTTGATTTTTTGGTAGGAAAATATATGTCTTTGCAGTGAGCACTGCTTCTATCTGTAAAATGTTTAAATATGTTAATCGTCATTCATTTTCGATATTATTTTGAGAATATTTCTATATCTTTCTGGAGTTAGTTCTGTTTACAGCGAAGCTGCTATATCTGCGTTATTTAGTTTGACACATCCGGTTTTTTAGGAACCGGTAAACCTTCTTTCTTCGATACCTTTTCTCTTAGCCAGACTACACAAGTGCAGCCTGTTTCCAGCACTGGCACTTGGATGCGAAAAAAAGTATTGGTCAGTTATTTTTCCTCGATGGAAATATCCAACTGTAAGTCGCTGGCTGACTTCAACTCATTCACTGTTGAATTTCGTTTCCCAGTTTGAGAATATTGCATTAATACAGTTGATAACTACCTAGAGGAACATGTGGTTGGGCTGTTAGGGCACGTAGCCCACTCAGGCAGATACGAGTTCGAGCCCCGATAAAAACCTGGGTTACTTTTATAATTGAGGATAGAATTTAAATTATAGTCTACACACTGCACGACGATTGTCGTGTCAACCAACTTGTATTCCACAGCAATATAAATCTCCCCGGCGAACTCCTACAATGGGAACCAAGTCGTAATGAATGTTAGTTATGTAATTATGTAGTTATGTAATAATAACTTGTTGTGTATTTATGCAAAAATAACTTGTGTATTTTGTGATATTAGTTAGTTATGTAGTTATATACTACTTGTTTGTTATGTAATAATACAATTCTGGCTAGTTATATAATTCTAGATGTATATGTAGTTATGCAATCCTACCTAGTTATGTAGTTGTGTACTGATAGCTAGTTATGTAGTTATGTAATCATAGAAAGTTATGTTGTTATGTAATCATAGCTAGTTATGTAATCCAATTAGATATGTAGTTATGTAATCCTAATTAGTTACGTAATCATAGACAGTTATGCAATCCTAGCTAGTTACGTAGTTCCGTAAGTATACCTAGTTGTGTAATGCTAGCTAGCTATGTAGTTATGGAATTCTAGTTAGTTATGTAATTTAACATAGTTATGTGATCCTAGTTAGTTATGTAATTATGTAATCAAAGCTAGTTATATGGCCATATAATCCTAGTTAGTTACATAGTTATATAATCATAGCTAGTTATAGAGTTATGTAATCCTAGCTAGGTATGTTGCTTTATAATCCTAGTTAGATATGTTGTTACGTAATCATTTCTAGTTATGAAGTCATATCTTGTTATATAGTTATGTAATGATAACTACTTATTAGTAGACAATCCGTTGAATATTTTGTATAATCATGATCCTCTATTGTATGTAAGAGTCATCGGAAGATGGAACAATTATACTTCTGCACTTAGATGGGTCTCGCCAGTCTGCTCACTAGCTGAATATTGCTGAACGGACAGAACTTGTTAAAGCTTCATACTTTAGTTTATGTTTGCATGTATTTATATTAGACACACTCGTTCCTGCACTAGTCGTTCATTGCATTAAAGAAAGTGCACCTTTTTCTATCTATGTTCGATCTTTCTGTTTCATGCAACCTATTTCCTATGATGTGTCTGTTTATGGACATATTTCTATGATTTGTCCGTTTATGTGCATATGTCGAGAATGTATTGATAATCTTTAATATCGTGCTTTGTATTTAACAATATTGCAGTATTGCTCTCGTTCTTATTGTCTTATCTTTTCTCTGCTATCTATCATCATCTACTTACTCACAGGAATGCTGTCCAGATCAAACATTTACGTACTTCTCAACCATCAAGACACCATTACCGTGAACGCAATGTTCATTTCATTGCATAATAATGTTTAGATCTAACTGCTGTTGTTACATTCTGATCTAATCCCATTTCTAATGTTTGGCTTCGTTCATTCTCAAACGCCCACTACCAAACACTGAAAGGGATTAAGTAGCAGAATGTAGCCCAGAGAACGGAATGCGTTGTGTCGTAGTTTACAGATTGACTGTGATATTTGCACTTGTCGGTCCAACACATCCGACTTTAGCAAGCATTTTTTGAGTACCGGGTTAGCATTCCCTCTTCGATCCCTTCTCCTTAGCCAGTCTGCTCTGCTGCAGCCTGTTATTCAGGATCACCGAGTGGAGGTGTAGAAGGGTCTTGGCAGCTTTGGTTCGCTGGCCCTACGCTAGCAGTCAGCTATGAGTCGCTGACCACTGCAGCTCATGCGCTGCTCAGCATCTTGATCACTTCTAATGTCTAATCTATCAGAGACCTTCTGAAGAAACAGTGTAAACATTTATTTGCTCGTTTTTTTAAAATAATTATGTTCTTCTTCTTCTTCATCGTTGAACTGATGCTATGCTTCTAGTCCGATGAGCTTCACGAAGAAGAATGTGAGTTTCAGGTCTTCGCCGGTCCCCAAGAGCTTTTCTAGCATGGTCTCTCCCCCAGGCCAGACTGCCTCTCTTTGGTCTGCATAGGTAAGGCATTCTTGCAGAATATGTTCTGATGTTTGCTTGTGAGCTCCACAATCACATGTGGCGGTGTCTCTGAGACCTATTCTGTAGAGGTGGACCTTGAGTCTACAATGTCCCGTTCTGAGTTTGAAGATCTTTGTCTGCCAATATAATTATATTGAAAGTTCTGGAATCAAAGGCAGGAGAAGATAACAAGGCAATCGACCTACCTGGAACAGAAACCGTTTCAGTTAATAATACTTCATCCCATAGTGTAGTAAAGTGTCTGCTACATGATTAATATAAACAAATCTCTAAATCCTGGTATTAAATCAGGCACATGTGTTTGATTCCAGAGAGCCAAATGTTGAGTAAACTCATTTTGCCCGTCAGCCTTTATGTACCATATTGGGCCCCAGGCCTCCATTATGCCATCTCTCCACCTCATCCTAGGTCGTCCGCGAGGGACGCTAAAGCTGTATGGTCACCGGACTACCTTTGTTTTCTATTAACATTCTAGCCAGATTGTTCTATGGTGTGTTTGCTGGGACGATCAATAATGTCATAATACTTAATACACCAAAATTTCAGTTGTAGACTTTCTCCTTTATTAATGTATTACATAATTTGTGACTGATCTTAGTAGTGCAAGAACAAAAGATCATTAATGACACGATATAATTGTTCAAGGTCACTAGAACTAGAAGTAACAGATTGATAATGTAATCAATAAGGCAGAATGTTGAAACAATGCCTTACACAATTTGGTCATTTGAAGGGAACGTCTTCAAACCTTCCAGCCACACGAGGCTATAACAATATACAGCAGGACTTTAGTCCGAGAGGAAGACTAAGAAGATCATTTGATAGTGTTAAAGAACGGCACGGATTGAAAATATCAGTACCCAGACAAATAAAACGCGAAAAAAGATTTCACCTACCACACCAAGTAACGAGACAAGCGATCAGATGAGATCGAATCATCGTAGTTTTTTTACTCTGCTCTTTGACATGCCCTGTCCATCTTGATTCAGGCGTAGAAGTTTCTGTCTTGCCTAGATGAAACTTTCACATACCTGCAAAAGAGAATATTGAAACATTGAGTACTGCTTGGGTGTGGATAAGATGGCACAGTTAACAGTTTAACTGAATCTCCGATCTTCCACTTTGACCGGAACTCTAAGGGGACAATCGGGGACATCGGGGATAGCAATGCAAAGAGCAACAGAAATGGGAGGCTAGTCACCAGGATTGATCTCTCTGTCTGTCAGGGGATCAGTCTGGTCGTTTGTTTTCTGGGAGTGGGAGTGTGGGAAGCGTTCGTCAGCTCGCGTGTCTGCCTCCATGCCTTCATGCGTGACTACCCACTCTTTTCCTCGTCATTATGTCTACCTGCGCGACCGGACGCCGGCCCGCCTGCATTTCTGTCCGTAGCTTTGTCCGTCGCTGCGTGTGGCTTCCTTCTTGACAGTCCGCCCATTTTGACTACCTCATTGTCTGTCTGTTCATTGGTCTATCAGCACCATTATCCAGCCTGACTGCTTTTGAGGCCCAACTGATTGACTATACATCAGTCCAGAATTTCTCGTTTACAAGTCTCTCCACCAATCTTGTTCACATTTATGTTTGCTTCTGTTTGCTTCTACATACACCATCAGCATCAGGTACCGTCCAGGTTGGTGATCATGGACGTTTATCAGCTTCTACAACTGATGTCGTCTATCAACTCTGTTGTTGATTATCGCCCGTGTCATTCTCTCAGGCTGTCCAACATCTTCTCTCTCTGACTTCCCCTGTCTCTCTTTCCTGCTATCTTTCCCGTTGTCTAAACGTGCTCCAAGTCTTCTCGTCTCATAACATGCCCGAAAATGATGACTGCCATATTCTGATCCTTGCAAAAAGTTGTCTTTGTATTTGTCTCTCTTCGAGTACTATACCATTGGTCTTTGTTGCATGAGATCTGCAGAACTCTTCTGTAAAACCACATCTCTTTGCTTAGAAAGATCTATTCGCTTGCTTGCTGATTGTCCATATTCACTACTATATGTCATTCTGGATCCACGTAGCATCATACCGAGTTCATCAACATGCGTGTTTCCTAGTGTTCCTTGTCTTTAACAAACCATTTATAACCTCGCTGTTCATCTTGTGATTGTTCTTCTACCACTATCCCTACCTAGTAAGTGTTTGTGTGTAAAGAATGTTGTTTTAGTGTGTTTGTGTATAAGAGTTGTGTGTTTGTGTGTAAATAATGGTGTTTTTAGTGTGTTTGTGTTTACGAGTGGCGTGTTTGTGTGTAAGAGTGGTGTGTTTGTGTGTAAAGAATGGTGTTTTAGTGTGTTTGTGTGTAAGAGTGGTGTGTTAGTGTGTAAAATTGGCGTGTGTTTGTGTGTAAAGAATGGTGTTTTAGTGTGTTTGTGTGTAGGAGGGGCGTGTTAGTGTATAAGAGTGGCGTGTGTTAGTGTATTTGCGTGTAAGAATGGTGTGTTAGTATGTAAGAGTGGTGCATGTTTTTGTGTAAGAGTGGCGTGTATTAGTGTGTGTATATAAGAGTCGTGCGTGTTAGTGTGTAATAGTGGTGTGTGTTAGTTTGTTTGTGTGTAAAAGTGTGTGTTAGTGTGTGAGAGTGTCAGTTTGTTTGTGTGTAAGAGTGGTGGGCGTCAGTGTGTTTGTGTAAGTGTGGCATATGTTAGTGTGTTTCTGTGTAAGCGCAATGTGTGTTAGTGTGTTTGTATGTAAGAGTGGTGTGTGTTGGTATGTTGTGTGTTAGTGTGTTTCTGCGTAAGAGTGGTGTGTCTTAGTGTGTTTCAGCGTAAGAGTGGTGTGTTAGCGTGGTTGTGTGTAAGAGTAGTGTGTGTTAGCGTATTTGTATGTAAGAGTGGTGTGTGTTGGTATGGTGTGTGTTAGTGTGATTCTGCATAAGAGTGGTGTGTCTTAGTGTGTTTCAGTGTAAGAGTGGTGTGTGTTAGTGTGGAGTGATTAACAGTAGTGTGCGTTAGTGTGTTTGTGTATAATAGTTGTGTGTAAGAGTGGTGTATGTTATCGTGTTTGTGTGTAAGAGTGGTATGTATTAGTGTGTTTGTGTGTAAGAGGGGTGTGTGTTAATGTTTTTCAGTGTACGATTGGTGTGTATTAGTGTGTGTGTTAGTGTGTTTGTGTGTAGAATTGGTATGTGTTAGTGTGTGTGTGTTAGTGTGTTTGTGCGTAAGAGTAGTGTGTGTTAGTGTGTTTCAGTGAAAGAGTGGTGTGTCAGTGTGGTGTATTTAAGAGTGGTATGTGTTAGTGTGTTTGTGTGAAAGAGTGGTATGTGTTCGTGTGTAAGAGTAGCGTCCGTTAGCGTGTTTGTGTGTAAGAGTGGTGTGTGTTAATTTGTGTGTGTGTATGTAAGAGAGATGAGTGTAAGTGAGATATGTGAGCCTGAATTGCTTTTCATCATCTCATTGCATGCATCTACTTAAATCGCTATCCACCGTTGGAAGGTGCACTCTTCTGTGTCATCCGTTTGACAATGTGTATTTGGAATGGATTCTTTCGTAGTGTTTCTTCTACTCCACCCACTCATCATGTTCTTACTGTACATCAAGTTCTGAAAAACGCCTGTTAAAGGCGTGTACAATGAAATGTTTAGAGACATTCTTGTCAGAAGTTCAAGTAATCTGATTTAAATGTTTAGAGACATTCTTGTCAGAAGTTCAAGTAATCTGATTTAAATGTGTGTGTGTGTGTGTGTGTATATGTGAATGACATTGTTCCAAAGTCATGTCAGACAAAATAATTTCTCATTCCGGTTCTTTAAGTGACCATGACTGCTTTCGGCAAGTCTTTTATTTGAAATGTTCTCATCTGTTGTACTTATTTGCAGTAGTAATGTGCTGGTGTTGATTTTTTTTTTTTTTAGTTGATATTCATTTCTTCTTTTTCTTTTCTTCTTCTTCTTTATCCTTTTCTTCTCCTTCCTCTTCCTTTTCTATTTCTTCTTCTTCTCCATCTTCTTTTTCTTCTTCTTCTTCTTATTCTCCTTCTTCTCCTTCTTACTATTCCTTTTCTGTTTCTTCTTCTTCCTCATTCACTCCTTCTTCTTCTCTTCCTTTTCATTCTCAATCTCCGGATACCAAACCGAAAAGGGCTTTGCAAGTAGCAGGATGTTGTCCGGGGAACGGAATTGCGTTGTAGTTTACAGCCTGACTGCGATATTTGCACCTTTCGGTCCAACACGTCTGACTTCAGGCATTTGTGAGTATCAGGTTAGCATTTGGGATCACGATGCTGAGCAGCGCATGATCTGCAGTGGTCAGCGACCCATAGCTGACTGCTAGCGTCAGGCCAGCGAACCAAAGCTGCCAAGACCATTCTACACCTCCACACGGTGATCCTCGATAACAGACTGCATCAGGGCAGACTGGCTAAGAAGAAGGGATCGTAGAGGGAATGCTAGCCCGGTACTAAAAAAATGCTTGGTGAAGTCGGATGTGTTGGACCGAAAGGCGCAAATATTGCGGTTAAGCTGTAAACTATGACACAACGCATTCCGTTCTCTGGATTACATTCTGCTACTTAAGCCGTTTAAGGATTTGGTAGTGGGAGATTGAGAGCGAACGAAGCCAAGCCAAGGGTAGCATTTCCTCTTCAATCTTTTCTCCATAGTCAGTCTGCTCTATTGCAATCTGTTATCCAGGATCACCGTGTAGAAGGTTCGCTAGCGCTAACTCCCTGTCAGGCAACTATATGTTGCTGATGGCTACAGCTCGTGCGCTGCTCAGCATCCTGATCCCTTATACATTGATGTGAATGGCGTAGCTGGTATGTCATTGCATTTACTATTTGAGTTCTTGATTTTTTTTTCTCCACACCTATTTTGCTGCTGCTAGTAAACATACTTCGTAGATTTCCAAATTGCCCCCGATGAAGTGCTTAGATTCTGTTAGAATTTTATGTAACCCATCTTAGTTGCTAATTTAATTAACCATTTTAATTAACCCTTATAATTTGCAAATTACACCTTCTCTCACACAGCTTTTCGTAAATAAATCACCTGGGTTGTGTGTGTCTACAAAACACATATGTAAATAATGATGATGTATACCATTCTAGTTGTGCTAGCCGATTATCAAAGATTATATCGTTATGCGTAGGTGGAGCCAAATCTGTCATGTTTGAGAGTTTAAGACGCATGTCTAATTGCTCTCGTTCTGTCTGTATTTGTGTGATAGTTTAGTACTTATTTCTAGTTTCTATCTCGTTCTGTTCCTCTATATTTGTGTGTGTGTGTGTGTGTGTGTGTGTATATATATATATATATATATATATATATATATATCTGGGCAAACATCAGATTGGTTTGCCATACAAAAGGGAGTAAGACAAGGATGTATCCTCTCACCTTACCTATACAACATATATGCGGAATGTATAATGAGAAATGTTCGAAAAGACGAGAACATTGAAAGTTTTGACCTATTTACGATTGGGGGGTACGAGATTCCAGAGTTACGATACGCAGATGACACAGTGATACTATCAAGAAGTGAAAAAGGGCAAGCGCATCTAATTTCAGACGTAAATGGACATAGTAAAGATCACAACCTGTTTATAAACATAAATAAAACAAAAGATAATATCCACCGACAAAACACAATCAGCATTAATTTACAGTAGGTGGTGAGGAAATAGACCAGGTCACACATTTTGAACATCTGGGCTCCAGAATTGACACAAATGGCGACTGCTAGACAGAAATCAGAAGAAGACTGTCCATGGCAATGCAGAGACTGAACAGCCTGAAGAAATTATGGTAGAGCACCAACACAATGTTAACATTAAAACTCTTGAGAGGTTGTGTTTTTCCTGTGGCACCTTATTTCTGTGAATCATGGGCGATTACCAAAACTTCCAGACAAAGAATCGAATCATTTGAGTCAAAATGTTACAGAAAGATCTTCAGAATACCCTGGACAGAGAAAAGAACAGATATAGACATTCGGCAAGAATTGAGCATAGAGGAGATCTGGTTTATCAATTCCATTTTGGCTAGAAAATGCAAATACTTTGGTCACATCAAGAGAAACAACGGTCTCGAGAGAACAGTGATGCAAGATATGGTGCCAGGTAAAACAGGAAGGGGTAGACCAAGCAGACAATGTCACCAAGATATCCATTGAAATTACTGGAGTTTTGGCAAGGGTTTCTTTCAGACAGACTGTGATGGAAGCGACGTTCTATAAAGAACATGCTACATGATTATATATACATATATATATATATGTATAAATATATATATATATATATATATATATATATATATATATATATATATATATCCAGATTTGGAACTGCACTATGTAATTTCCATCCGCGTCAGCAGCTTTTCTTTGCAAAGCTCCATCTGTGTCAGTAATTACTTTTTGTAACTCTCCATTTGTAAAAGTAAATAATGTGCCTGTAACATTGTCTTCTTTAGATAGGCTGTCTGACTCACCGGGAAAATCTCTCTGAAACGTCTCATTCCAAAGCGGACTAAATAACGGAATTCATATTGTGAAAAGGTTTATAAACAGTCCATGCTCCGCGCAGATTTATAAAATAAATAAATTAACGGTACAAAACACAACAAATCACTGTTGAGAGTGATGTTTTCACAGAATCATGCACTGAAACCAACTGCATATCTATTTTTGTTTCCCAAACACGCTATTATAGTTGCACTGGTAGTTGACACATCAAAATTCTGTTATTTAGTCAGCCTAGGAATGTGACGTTACAAAAAGATTTCTCCGTGCATAAGAAAGCCTGTATCTACAGTAGACTGTGTCTATAAATGCACTTTGTAGCAATTTATTTGTGTCTATAAATACACTTTGTTATATCATATTTGTGTCAGTAGATACTCTTTGTAACTATCTATTTGTGTCATCATATTTGGTATGTCCGGCAGGAAATGGTGGAACTGGATTGAGGACATCGAAACTAAGCAGCTGATAAGTTATAATACTCAGGATAATGATGATGTCTTAAATACCGATGTGTATATACTGTATGGTGAGATATCTGGTTGAGCCGTCTCTGAGAGATTGAGGCACACGATCGTTGCTGAGAGGAGCGCGTCGGGAAAACATGCAAACAACCTCAAGTATGAGAATCGAGGTTAAAGCAGTGATCTATGTTTAATGAGTGGTGTAATGGTTTCTGATTTTCTATTCTTGCTTCGGGAGGTACACAAGGACTGGCTATAGCATGAGAGGGTTTCAAATACAGAAATGAGTTGCAGAAAGCGTAAGATCCAGTAACAAATGCTAGGAACATGGCAGAGCGAGAACAATCTATGGAGGCAAACATCGCCCTCAAAGTCGCCACGGCGAAATACAAATACACTCTCAAGCAAACAGCAAGAGAAAGCTGGAAAAACAAAACGGAAAGCCTAAACCTGGATAAAGAAGGAAACAAGCTCTGGAAGCTAGTCAGAGCCATGAACGACGAAACCCCGTCAAACAAACAAATTACCATCAAGCAGGGCGAAAACTTGCTCACCGGTAAGAAAGCCGCAAATGCTTTTGTCGATCACTATGCCAGAGCAAACCACATCGAGGTCCCTGCAGATAGGCATACAGACATCAGTGAAGAGCTAAAGGGGCACGACAACATCAATACGGCACCTGAAGAGCACATGATGGCCAAATTAACAATGAGCGAAATGGAAGAGGCTATGAGAACATTAAAGAAAAGGAAATCTCCCGGAAAAGACGGGATAACAAACGAAAGCTGATGGGGCTGGGCCAAACAGCGAAGAGGAAACTGCTATCGGTCCTGAACCAAACCTGGAAAAGGGGAATTGTACCCCAGGCACGGAAAGACGCAGTACTGGTACCAGTACCAAAAACAGGAAAGGACAAAACAGATCCAAATGGATACAGGCCCATCAGCCTACTGAGCTGTGTCGGCAAGCTGATGGAACGTATGATAAACACCAGACTGATGTGGCATCTGGAAGAAAAACGAATACTAATTCCACAGCAAGCCGGCTTTAGACAGCACAGATCCACTGAGGACCAGGTCATCCTCATAGCCCAGGAAATAGAAGATGCCTACCAGGCACAGAAACACACTGTAGCTGTTTTGGTGGATCTTGAAAAGGCATTTGACAAAGTCTGGAAAGACGGACTTAGAGTCAAGCTAAGAAGAAGTGATTTTTCTGGGAAAATGTACAAGTGGATCAACCACTACCTCAAACAAAGTACGGCCAGAGTCCAAGTACAAGGGCAGATGAGCAAAAAGGTGACACTCGAGCAGGGAGTACCCCAAGGGGGAGTACTGTCACCCACACTCTTCCTGGTATATATAAACGACATTACAGAGAATATACCAAAGAGAGTCCATAGCTCAATGTTTGCAGACGATCTGGCTATGTGGACCTCTGAAAAGAATCTCACCATAGCAAGAAATCGGATGCAGCAGGCCCTAACATCGCTGGAAGAGTAAGCGAACTCATGGCTGGTCAAAATAAACGAGGAGAAAACCACATGCACAATAGTCTCGCTTTCAATCAAACCCCAAAATATCAAATTAAGTTTAAATGGCAAATTCCTGCAGCCAAACGACAACCAAACCTATCTGGGAGTCACATTTGATCGGCGCATGACATGGAAAAGTCAGGCCGAGAGAAACCGAATGAGAGCCAGAGAAAGAATGGCAATCATGAGGAAACTTGCTGGCACAAGCTGGGGAGCAGACGAAGGCATACTAAAGAAACTGTACACTGGAAAAGTGAGACCAGTTCTCGAGTATGGCATTGCGGCATGGACAACAGCAGCAAAGGCGAACTTTTATAAAGTTAGCAAACTTCAAAACCAAGCCATGAGAGTTATAACAGGAGGCATGAAGTCAACGCCAATTGTAGAACTTGAAAAGATTACAAAACTGCAATCCATGACCGATAGAAGAGACTGCAGAGCCCAGCTGCAATCAGAGAAACTCCGAAGACTGACTGAACATCCAACGCACCAGAGACTAAACAATTTGGGAAATGGGAAACTAAAGCGGAGAAACTTTGCAGAAATAGCCAAAGCAAAAATGCCCGAAGATCCCATAAACGCACTAACAACACCAAAACCCATCACTACTGTACGAAAACCTACCTGGAGGCAGGATATATTTCCAGAGGTGGTAGAAAATATACCAGGTATTGTAAACAAAAACGGCCAGACGGAAAAAGAAAGGAGAGATACTACCCTAAGCTTCATATCGAAAAGCTACCCAAGCATGGACTGGACCCATGCATACACCGACGGTTCTGTTACAAACACTACACAGAACGGAGGGGCAGGAGCATTCCTGAACCTACCAAATGGCAGACAAATAACACTGTCATTCGCTACTGGTAAGTACACAAGCAATTTCAGAGCGGAGGCAGAGGCACTGAGGGCGGCAGTGGAAGAAATGGTGACACACAATGAAAATGAAAGCCATATAGTCCTGCTTACAGATGCTCTCGCCGTAGTCACAGCGCTAAAAAGCCAGAAAAACACTGAGCTTAATGATTTAAGAGCAGCACTCTGCAAACTGTGCCAGCAGTCCGCACCAAAAAGGGTAGTGGTACAGTGGGTCCCATCCCACTGCAACATCCAAGGCAACGAGGAGGCAGACAGACTGGCAAAAGAAGGTGCAAGACTACCACAAACAGATACTAGTATGACGTACGAAGAGTCAAAACGGCTTATCAAAGCCAGATACATGACCAAATGGGAAACCGAACATACTGGTTACACCAAAAACGATGCCTATTACCAGTTGAACCGAAGAGAGCAGGTCGTTGTCTTCAGACTTCGCACTGGCCACAATAGACTGAGGTACCACCTATTCAACAAATTGAAGATAGGTGGTACCGACGAATGCCCGTGCGGTACTGGTAAAATGACCGCTGAACATCTGCTGCAGAACTGCCCGACATACGAGGATCAGAGAGAGCAGCTGTGGCCATCACCAGTGGAACTGCAAGACAAGCTCTATGGCAGTGGCGACAGCCTCAGGTTGACCGCCGCTTTTTTCGAAAAAATAATGGTTACTGTCTGACTGCGTACGAAGAAGAAGAAAGAAGAAGATACAGAAATACTTTGATTCTTTGGTATCTGGTGTGGATCAATTGTCCACTCTATGCTGGGGTTTGTCGAAGTGAACGAGCTGACACCCGGTCTCAATGGCATCCATAGTGGAGACATTGTTAATGGATATCGGTGAGATTTTGAGGATGACTGAATACAACCTCTTGAATGATGTCACTACAACCGATGAACCAACAATGTACAGATTGAATGATTTGTTTGACATGAAACGGTCTCCATAGTGGAGACATTGGTAATGGATATCGGTGAGATTTTGAGGATGACTGAATACAACCTCTTGAATGATGTCACTACAACCGATGAACCAACAATGTACAGATTGAATGATTTGTTTGACATGAAACGGACTTTTTTTGTGTTTTGTTTTTTGTTTTTTTGCGTTCGCCTTATTTATCTATTCCCCAAGGCGGTGTGCGTTGCACTGTGGTTTTTATTTTGCGCCTGTCGGCCCAGTGCATCCGACTTCAGCATGCATTTTATGTAAGGGTCTGGTTCCTCCTGCATTTTCTAAGGGTTTGCTTCCCCGGGGTAACGGCCGGTACTTGGATGGGGATCGAACCCAGCCCCTTTGGTTGTGAGCCGTGTCACTTAACCACTAGCCCACGCCGTCGCCATCAAACGGATGACCAGCAGAAAGGAGAACATGCGAGGACGGAACACGAGTGTGTACAACCATCAAGCTATTTGAATCATCAGTTCTTAATGGTTGAAGGTCACTAATAAATTCTAAGCTTAGTAGTTTAGAGCAGTGGAGACCAGTATTCTTTCTCAACGCATTCGCTTCCCTAACAAAGAGTTCATGTACTATTTGCACTTAGGTAAATTACTTGGAAGGTAACCCAAGACCTATGTCGTGCGAAACAAGACCTCTCAGCCACTTTACTAAACTATTTATCTGATCAAAACAGAAGAAATGAAATACTATGTGGACGGAGATACAGAATAGATATTAGGAAATATGTTTTCAGTCAGAGAGTGGTGAATGCTTGAAATGCATTGCCACGGGAGGTAGTGGAGGCATGGACAGTTATTGCATTTAAGAAAGAATTGGATGCGCATAGCTTTTAGAGCAAGGTGATGTAAATTAAACTGGTTGTATGCAGACTCTGCAGAGTCTTCTAAACCAGTATAAAGACGTTAAGTTAAGTTAAATTAAGTTAAGTAATAGGTACAAAAGGTCGCGTCACTTTCATCATGTTTCTCACGCAGAAAATGGCACAATTTTCAAAGTTTTGTGAACGTCTCCAGATTAGAAATTGAACCCACTTAATTCTGTATTTGACGTTTTTCGTTAGAGTTAAGTAGTTTGACCCGACAAGTTGGAAGGTAGAGGTGAGTGCCAGCACTGGAGATAACTCTGCCTCAGTAAGAAAGTGCTGACACACTGTCGGTATAAGAGTATTAGACGTCTCAGTCGTGTTTTTGTTGTGAGCTGTGGTACTTCATCGCAACATTCTGTTCTAACAGAGAAATAGAGACACATTTAGTAGACACGAACGAGGTGATATCTAAGATTGTACCCGATGCAACTGCCTCAAGAATCAGGCTGTCTCATCATTTTACTACTCCAACCCTAGTGGACAGTGAGAGGGTTTGCTAAGACTGGGATTACAGCGCACCAGGGTTCAAAAGCATGTACGGACAGCACACAAAACCCGAGCGTGGTTCGCGCCTCGTACGATCGCTGTTCCAATCGACCCAGCTGTAAATGGGTACATGCTGTATGAGTTGGGGAAGGTATAAACTGCAAGGTAAAGAACGCTATTCTAGTCGACCCAGCTGTAAATGGGAACCTGACGTATGAATTTGGAAAGGTATAAACAGCAAGGCAGGGAACTGGTTACCCACCTCACATAGGTTGCGGCTTAGTCCACGAAGAGCTATCTTCATCCCCGACGGCAAGTGTTATTTATTGACCGTTAGCTTTACTCCAACGCTCAATGTCAAACTGAAATACACAAATGCGAGCTTAAAGAAAAGATAAAGACATGTCAGAAAGGGAAACTGTGCCAAGAACTTTAGAAATCAATCAAGCATTCCTGTTTTTTCCCCAAAAACATAGCCACATTTACAGTTGGTCCCTCATAGGAAGCCCGGGCCCAAGCACTTTGTGCTGCCTTGTGGTGGGGATTTCCGTAACAAACATTTTTATTGTTGTATGCATTTTGATTTGCACAACTCACTTTTGTCGTTTTTCATCACATTATTAGAAGATAACGCCCTTTCTTCTACCACACTGCGCATTAGTTGCATACTAGTTAGTGGGATAGAGGGGATATAGTTAGGGAAGCATTGCGGACTCGGATCAAATTCATGACATCTTCATTGTCGACTAACTTAAGCGGTTGTGTTTTTCTTCAACGCACGAGTAAATCTCTCATTGTTTATCCATTCCGTTAGACTGTCCATTGTTTATCCATTTCGTTAGACTGTCCTTTGTTTATCCATTCCGTTAGATTGTCCATTGTTTATCCATTCCGTTAGACTGTCCATTGTTTATCCATTGCGTTACTCTTTCTATTGTTCATTCATTCAGTTAGACTGTCCATTGTTTATCCATTCCGTTAGACTGTCCATTGTTTATCCATTCCGTTACTATGTCCATTGTTTATCCATTCCTTTAGACTGTCCGTTGTTTATCCATTCCGTTACTCTGTCCATTGTTTATCCATTCCGTTAGACTGTCCATTGTTTATCCATTACGTTACTCTGTCCATTGTTTATACATTCCGTTAGACTGTCCATTGTTTATCCATTCCGAAATACTTTTCATTGCCCTAATGTTAAGAATCTCCTGTTTGTGTCACATTTTACTTCAGCTCTAAGCAATTTTGTCCTCAGTAACATTGTTATCTACCTGTTCTCATCCCATGATATGGCACAAGTCGGTCAACTGTGTGTATGTGTACATGTTTCGTTTGCGTACTGGCCTAAACCGTACATTTTATAAATATTTTAGTTTTCCATTGGAATTGGGATATTTTTTTGTAATAATAATAACAATTGCTTTGAAACATTACAGGTCCATGCGGAACTTAGTACAACAAATATATTTTTGAAAGTGTTTGTGGCTTACATTTTATCAGGATGGTGTAATTAGCCCAGCCATCCTTAATCTCCTGTCACATCAAATACTGGGAGGTGACAGTTTAGTTATTTTTTGCTCTATTTTGGGCCCCGCAAACATTGGAATGTCTGTAGCAGTAAATATAAACTAAGTGTGCATCAACAGCATAAGCTGTCTTATCTGCAGTTGAAAGGGCACGAACTGACAAGATGGGTATACTACCATCACTTCCATTGTTCGTCCTTATTTGCTGAGAGAATGTCATCTTATAGACCTATCCTCAATCTAATGATGCCGATCCTGCAAAACTTTTACCAAACATAAATACACATTGCTAGCTGAAAATCTCTTCCATTAGCGGTTCACAAATACGATCTTAGTACATCAATTCTACATTCAGGTGTTAGTGTTTAATCGCTCGCATCAATCAATCAATCAATCAACAACGTTTCCATCTCCTTGTGGAGCAGAGATCTTGAAGCCATCTCATCATGGGGTGGGTAATCCCTTCCAGCTCTACTCACGTCTCCCACATTTCCTTTATGTTTATCTTGAGCTTTCGTCTCTGCACGTGTTTTGGTGATCTATTGCGAACTCGTAGTGGTGATCCAGGTCAGAGACCTTGCAGCGTACTAGTCGGCAGGACCTAGCTCCACTGCTTTCAGCACAATCAACGAATATATGAAGAGCTATTATAACTCGACCAGACTATATATGTGAATAGTAAACAACACCAGTTGCCTCTGACAACAACATTCAGACATTCAGAAAAAGGTATGCAGTCCACCATGACGGGGTTGTCAACGACATGAAGTAACTTTGATCTCTCGAACAATACTAGGAACATGGATGTACTCTTCCAGTCTGCTTCTGTAGAGCCGTACATCGAACCTAACATTATTGTACCCCAGGTAGTCGATAACTTTACCTACATAGGCAGTACCCTCACTAGTAAGGCGAAAATCGACTGTCAATATGCAGAGATGTTTCTCAGATTCATTTTTGTATTTTTAGTGGTGGCTTGGAGATATTGTCCCTTACTAGGTAATTCGCAAAAAGTGGCTTAGTGCAGATGATGAAATCTTGGTGTAGATAAGAAATAATGCCGTCCCCCAGGGTCCTTTGTTTATATATAGATCCGCTGGATATTGTTCTGTTGTGGAACAAATGATTTGGCAACTCGTACATTCACTTTGAACTAAATGGTGTGAAGATAAATAAATGTACACCTAAATGCCTCAGAAACGCTTACTTCCCAAATCAGGACAACAAGCTGGAACAGGATACCATCGAGAGTGTCGAATCCTATCTCTACATAGGCCAAGGGATAAATGTCAACCACAAGATCGACCACGAAATCTCTAGATGACGAAAAGCAGCTTGGTATTATTTCAACTTCATTCAATCAATGCTCCGAGAGATGAAAGACACCACGGTCAGAGCACACTTGAAATGGCATGGCCATTCCAGCAATGATCTACAAATGCGAAGTGTGGATTTTGCCCAGAACAGATGCTAAGAAGCTCGGAGTTACTCAGAGAGCAATGAAGCGACACGAAGTAACTATTTCGATAAAGAATCAGATCCAAAATGAAGAAAGTCAAGATCAAACTTAGTTTCTGGACGTTGTGGAAGTAGCGATATCACGCAACTTGGACATATACTGCTCATGCCATATAGACACGTATAAATACGTTCTGGTGGCCCTATGTCTGTTCCTTCCACGGAGCCGCCCACCCATGCGATGGCGGGATGGACAAACCAAAGACCTAGGGACAAACACATATGAGTAATACTGTTGGGTCCCCCGCACTAGGTGTACTTGCCGGACTGCCGCCGAGGATAATATGTACATTCGTTCCGATATTTCAATATTTTGCATTTTGATGAGGAGGTTAGTCTTCCAGAAATTAGCATAAGCTTGTCTGAGGTTAATGAACCTCGCCAGCACATTGCTTGTCTCCAGGTAAGTATCACCTATCCCTTGAGTGAATCATCAGCGGGTCCATTGCCTGTTTTCTTCTTCTGAAACCTGATGGGATGGTATTAAGGATATTGGAGCTTTCTAACTACCAAAATAACGATTCGTGTAGCGCTCTTTCGGTAATCTTGTCTTTGGTTTGATGTCAATGAGATCGGTCGATAACTTGTTACAAAATCCGATGGTCAGTCTTTCTTTAAGACTGGGGTTGTGTTTGATTTTCTCCAGTCTGTTGGTAGCTTGCCTTCTCTCCAAGTTTTGTTAATGAGGTCAAGGACGGTAGAGAGCTCGTCGTTTGAGATCATCTCGTCAGTGAGCCGATCAGGTGAGGCGCCTTTCTTGTATTTTTTAAGGCCCGGATTAAGTTGTGGGAGTGTGAAATTCTGTCAAACATCAAGCTGTAGGTTCCTCCTCCATAATTTTGGTGAGCGTTTTGATAGCCTTGTCCAATTCTTTCGTTTTAGTTTTCTACTAACGTTGGCAAAGTGCTTATTAAGGGATTCTGCTTTATGAGTGTTCCCTGTTGATAATCCTATGTTTGTGTCGATGGGTTTAAGATTGTTTTCTTTTTTTCTTCAAATTCCTGGAAAGTGTGTTATGGGTCGCATGCTTTCTTTCCACCTTTACCGCAAGTTCAACTCTCTGCTTTGCCAAATTCTCAGTTCTCTTTGTGCTTGTTTAATTAGTAATTTGGCTATGTCATATCTTTATATATAATTTGTTTTGTTAGCAGATGTAGGTTGGCTTTCTTATTCTCGTGGACAGTGGCCTCCAATTCTGAACTCCAGCATGGTTTCAAATTGATCAGGTATCCTCGTAGGATAGTTTTCATTTCGATTGGAGCAATGCCCTAGTGGCAATGCTATAAACCTCGTCTATACACTGCGTCATGTCGATGTCCGTGTAACGCTGTGGTACTTATTTTCAGAAATGTTGCTGGTCTGCCTGTTCGTAGTTCCACTCGGGTGATATTATAGGATTGTCACTTTCTTCATGGGGGGGGGGGGGGGGGGGGGGCAGGGGGGGAGAGGTACTGTCACCCACACTTTTCCTGGTGTATATAAACAACATCACAGAGAATATACAAGAAGAGTCCACAGCTCCATGTTTGCAGACGATCTGGCTATGTGGACCTCTGAAAAAAATCTCACCGTAGCAAACAATCGGATGCAGCAGGCCCTAACATCGTTAGAGGAGTGGGGTAACTCATGACTGGTTAAAATAAGGGAGGAAAAAACAACAAGTACGGTATTCTCGCTTTCAAATAAACCCCAGAACACCAAAATAAGTCTTAAAGGCAAATATTTGCGGCCTAACGACAACCAAAACTACCTGGGAGTCACATTTGATCGGCGCATGACATGGAAAAGTCAGATCGAGAGAAACCGAATGAGAGACAGACAAAGAATGGCAATCATAAGGAAACTTGCTGGCACAAGCTGGGGAGCAGACGCAAGAATACTTAAGAAACTGTACACTGGAAAAGTGAGACCAGTTTTCGAGTATGGATTGCGGCATGGACAACAGCAGCAAAGGTGAACTTTGATAAAATTAGCAAACTTCAAAACCAAGCCATGAGAGTTAAAACAGTTATAACGTCAACGCCAATTGCAGAACTTGAAAATATTACAAATCTGCATTCCATGACCGACAGAAGAGACTCCAGAGCCCAGCAGCAAGCAGAGAAACTCAGACGACTAACAGACCATCCAATGCACCAGGGACTAAATGGATTTGGAAATGGGAAACTAAAGCGGAGAAACTTTGCAGAAATTGTCAATGCAAAAATGAGCGAAGACCCTATGGAAATCATAACAACACCAAAGCCCATCTCTACTGTACGCAAACCCACATAAAAGCGGCATATCATTCCGGAGGTGGTAGAAAATATACCAGGTATTGGAAACAAGAACAGCCAGACTGAAAAAAGAAAGAAGAGACATAACCCTGAGGTACATAGCGGAAAACTACCGAAGCATGGACTGGACCTATGCATACACCGACGGTTCTGTAACAAACACAACACAGAATAGAGGGGCAGGGGTATTCCTGAGCCTACCAAATGGTAGAAACATAACACTGTCAGTGGCAACTGGAAAATTCTCAAGCAAATTTCAGAGCGGAGGCAGAGGCACTGAAGGCTGCAGTAGAAGCAATGCTCACAGGCGAAAGCAATGAAAGCCAGATAGTCCTGTTCACAGATGCCCTGGCCGTGGTCACAGCACTAAAAAACCAGAAAAATACTGAACTTAATGATTTAAGAGTAGAACTCTGTCAACTAGGCCAGCAGTCCGCACCAAAAAGAGTAGTGGTACAGTGGGATCCATCCCACTGTAACATCCAAGGCAACGGGCAGGCAGACAGACTGGCAAAAGAAGGTGCACGACTACCACAACCAGATTCTAGTGTGACCTACGAAGAGTCCAAAAGGCTTATTAGGGCCAGATACATGGCCTAATGTTAAACAGAACACACTGGCTACACAAAAAATGATGCCTACTACCAGCTGGACAGAAGAGAAAGGTCATGGTCTTCAGACTCCGCACAGGCCACAATAGACGGAGGTACCATCTATTCAATAAATTGAAGATAGGTGGCACTGACGAATGCTCGTGTGGCTCAGGGAAAATGACCGCTGAACATCTGCTGCAAAATTGCCCGACGTACGAGGACCATAGAAAGCACATATGGCCATCACCAGTGGCAACACTAGACAAGCTCTATGGCAGTGTTGATAACCTCAGGATGACAGCTGCTTTCTTCGAACAAATTCAAGTTGACGTCTGACAGCGTACGAAGAAGAAGATGAAGTCTCCGCAGGTCGGTGTTGTGGTAGGTTGTTCATGTGAAATTGCGTTAGCTGTCTTCCTCCCATCCAATATGTTCAGCTAGAAGATGAGATCATGATGAGATGAGCTTGAAGATTGGGTCATTATGGGATGAACTGGAAGATGGGGTCCTCTATAGGGAAGATGGGGGATAACATGAGGTCCTGTTACCTTACCTGCAACTGTTCCTCGTGAGTTTTGAAGAAGAACGCCAGCCTTAGAAAAAATGACGAGGCCCGAGTACATATTAAGTCTGTTGTCTTGTATGCATCATGATTGCAAAGAAGAGTTATGGATTCGTCCTTCAGGTATCAACGAAGGGAGGCAGCCCAGTGTGTAATATTGGTTTACAAAGGTCTCTAAAGTTTACAGTCTTCGACCGCGTTATTTATATATACATACATATATACCATGCTGTAATCACGCCTTTACAATGTTTCTAACATAAACATACATACATACATGCTGGGTCCGGGCTCTGCCGTTCCTCTCTCTTCTTACCTCACTCTGTTTCATTTGACTGTCCTACAGTCACACTCTTGCACAACTTTCACAAGCGCCCTCACGGTGAGACCTTTCCATTGCACTTTGGTTGGGCTGGCTTCTGAGAGCGCACAAACCTAGCATAGGTACATACAGACCCACAAATACATCAAAACACTGGCTTATGCATCTTAATATCGCCCAGGTTGACTACGGTCTAGGGTGGAATAGGCGTCTCTTGTAGAGACTAGTGAGGCAAACACATAAAATTTAAAAAATTTAAAAAATACATGCATACATGCATACTACATACATACATACGTAAGTACGTATCAATGTACGTATTTACGCACGCACACACACACACACACACACACACAGAGACACACACACACACATGCACGCACGCACGCACGCACCCACCACACACACACACACACACGCACACGCCCACGCCCGCACACGCACACGCACACACACACACACACACACACACAAATAATACGAGAACGTTTCAAAAAGTAGAAACCAGATGACAATATTTCATCAAACAAATACCTCTGACATTTCCAACTGCCGTGCAGGAAGCTAACATTCGTAGAGAAGGTTTTGAAACTGTTCAATAGATGGCTTAATTGGTAGGGAAGCATATACAAAATGGCTGCGCCCTGAGCTGTTTGCACCGTAAAGAAGCATCTAACAATCATCACATTTTTTGTCACCACATGGAGGGAAACCTCTCGAGATTCATAGAAGAATGCTGAAAAAGTATAGAAATTTCTGTATTGGCGAGAGAAAAGTGTACGAGTGGGTAGATGAGCTTAAAAATGGGTGAACATCAATCCGTAATGAGCAACACTCCGGATGTCCCAACACGGCCGCCATTGATGGGAAGGTGGGATGCGCTGATAACATTATTCGTGTAAACAGTCACATTTATTTACAAGTTCTGGTCCAGGGAATTGGATGTCAGCATCGGAAACACATACTATTGTCAAGGAGGTTCTTAAGTATGACAAGTTATGTGAACGGTGGATGTCTAAGATGCCGACTGATGCAGGCAAAAGAGGAATTTTGTTCATGTAACTGCTGTAACTTTTGACACATTTCGGAGATTGAGATTTTAGAGCTTGCTGCATTCCTCATACAGCCCTGAACTTGCGTACTATGATTTTCATGTGTTTAGACCCTTAAAGAGAGGACCACGATTTGCGAACAATGACGAGGTCAATGTAGCGCTACGTTCCTGGCTGATCGCACAACCAAAAGCACAAATTTGCTGATATAAATTTAAAGTTAGTGCGACGGTGACAGAGTGAGAGAAATGTATTGCAGAGAAGAGTAATTGTGTAGATACATGTCATATCACGTGCATATCTAACTGAATTATATATATAAAATACATTAATGTACCGTTACTGAAACACAATCGTACACCCATACATATCTCTATATATATATATACATAAGTAAAGAAGAATGCAGGCATTTGATAAGAGCTGAGCATTATAAGAGAACTGGTTCATAAATTCCATCTTGAACAGGATATTTAAATACTTTGGCCACATCAAACGATAAAACAGTCTTGAGCGAACGGTAATATAAGGTATGGTGCCAGGCAAGAGAGACAGAGATAGACCAAGATGTTAAGAAATGCTTAGACATGACTTTGTAGAAGGTTGAACATTTGGCACGAGATCGTGTTTCTTTCAAGAACAACACACATAATACAAGCCAGAATATGACATCATAGACAAATTTGGCGGAGATGGGCAAAGATCTTCAGACTCAGAACGGGATACTGTAAACTCAATAGCCACCTTCACAGAATGGGTCTCAGAGACACTGCCACGTGCGATTGTGGAGCACCCAAGCAAACACCAGAACAAATTCTGCAAGATGCCTTACCTATGCAGACAAAAGAGCCTGGGGGAGCTACCATGCTCGAAAAGCTCTGGAGGACCGGCAAAGACCTGAAACGCACAGTCTTCTTTGTGAACCTCACCGGACTAGAAGCATAGCATCATCTGAATGTGAACCTCACCGGAATAGAAGCATAGCATCAGCTGATTGTGAACCTCACCGGACTAGAAGCATAGCATCAGCTGATTGTGAACCTCACCGGACTATAAGCATAGCATCATCTAATTGTGAACCTCACCGGACTAGAAGCATAGCATCAGCTGATTGTGAACCTCACCGGACTAGAAGCATAGCATCAGCTGATTGTGAACCTCACCGGACTAGAAGCATAGCATCAGCTGATCGTGAACCTCACCGGACTAGAAGCATAGCATCAGCTGATCGTGAACGTCACCGAACTAGAAGCATAGCATCAGCTGATCGTGAACCTCACCGGACTAGAAGCTAGCATCAGCTGATCGATGAAGAAGAATAAGCTACATTATGATATGACTGTATTAAGAGAGAGAGAGAGAGAGAGAGAGAGAGAGAGCGAGAGAGAGAAAGAGAGATTGAGAAAGATATAGAGTGTTGGGAGATTATAAAGAAGAGGTTAGAAAGACACAGAGAGCGACAAATGGAGATAATGATAAAGACAGATATGGAGAAGAACTGTGAGATATAGTCAGAAACATACATGTTTAGAGAGAGAGATAGAGAAAGAGAGAGAGAGGGGGGGATATAATTACAGAAAGACAAAGTCACAGAGAAGCATCCCATACAATATATAGATTGGGAGAGACAAAGAGTGGTGGAGAGAAACAATGAAACAGAAAGATGGAGAGAGAGAGAGAGACAGAAAGGCATATGAATACAAAAAGAGAAACATAGAGAGACAGAGTGACAAAAAGAGCCATGAGACAGAGAGAAAGACAGAGCGAAATGATGTTTGCTAATACCTCGAATTACTGCACAATGAGACCACGCTGTAACGATTGTGTTTATATTTTTTGTAACAACGCTCTTTGTGTCAAAACTTCACACCACAGACACAGTCTATTTGGCTCTATCAGGACTTGACATTTATAGTAGTCTGTGACAAGACGGTTGTTCTTTTGGTGTGCCTATATATATATATATATATATATATTATCGCCTGTTTTGTTTTTTTGTATGACTTCATGTTTCTTTGCATGCATACGTACATTTATATAGAAGACATGAAGCTATCAGTTAGAGCTGAATTGTGTTATTAAGGCGCAGTTTACTATCTAGCTTGCATGATTTAATTTTAGACCACTCAGAAACACAATTACTAAGCAATTATAAAATGGATCCAACATAGCAGTAGGAATTTGTGATTTGGTCAAAGAAAAACGTACAATTTGGAATTTAACATTAGGAAATATGGGGAAATGTGTTAAAGAAATGATACTAATTGATATTTCCTTAGGTCGAAATACTGTGTGGATATAAAATTGCTTGGTGGTAAGAATTAAAGTTTAGCTGTTATCTGATTCCAAAAACATTTAAAATTAATTTAAATAAACAGTCCATCAACTGCTCTTCGTGATTAGTCTAATGTTAATTGGTCAAAATAACAACGTTTTCCTGATTTAACCGCACGACATGCAAAACCATCCGACAGAACAGTTCCTATTTTTAACTAATTTGCACATGTTGGTTAGAAATATGAACTTTAAATTCAGGAAATAGCACTAGTTTTCCACATCCGGAAGGGTCAAAAGGTTGGTGATTGGTGGGGGTAGTTTAGTAGGATGGTGGCTTCATCTTCCCCACGAAAATGATTCAGTCGTTCTCTTTTCTAAAGCCAAGACACGTGATTTCTCACGAGGTGGATCGCCTGGAGCGCCAGTTGGATGACAATTCTGTAACAGCTATTTCAACATAATCTAATCCATCATTTATGTTGTGGATTATGTGAGTGCAGATGTGTCGTTCGAAATGCCTCATGAATATGGGAGCAGTGTGGATTATTTTTGCGGACAAATAAGTTTGCTATTACAAAGACGATCCATTACGCAGATGATAAGTAAAGCTGACAGCTTTAATGCTGGTTATGAGATTTGGTGACCGTACACTGGGCACACACATATGAAGTCAATCATGCGCAACGAATCTGTTTTGCTGGTTTAACCGAAATGGACGAACGATGCATTGTGTAGTTCCAATGGTGTGGGAGTGGGGGGGGGGGGGGGGGGGCGAGAAATCATCTTCATGTTTGTTCCTTTTGAATGGCTTCTCCAATTGGACATGGTATTTCTAAAAGGAAAACACGGAATGGGACCTATCCAAATATTCCCTCTGTCATGAAGCCAGTGGAAGGACTTCCTGCTCCGGGCCCACCAGAATACCCAGAATGTTGAAGGAGATAATGTCAGTACACCTTCGTCACCAGTAAAAGCATCTACATCAAGAGATCCTGGTTTAGTGCCTATTGAAGAGTCTGCACATCCACATAGAATAACGCAGATTGAATTGAATGATCTAGTGAGAGATCTGGAACGACCAACAAATAAATCAGAGCAGTTGAGGCCCAGACCGCGGCAATGACATCTTCTAGAAGAGAATGTGCATGTTTCTGTGTTTCGTGCACGGCAAATATTTGATCCCATATTTCTTCTTCTTCTTCTTCTTCTTCTTCTTCTTCTTCTTCTTCTTCTTCTTCTTCTGCGTTCATTCCCAATATCCCGCTACCATGCCATGAAAATGGATTTGCAAGTAACAGGGCATAGTCAGGAGAACGGAATGCTTTGTGTTGCTAGTTCACAGCTTTACTGCGATATTTTTAACCCTTCGGTCGAACACATCCGTCTTAGGCAGCTCCATATTTCAAAATGACAGATAACTTCATTACTTGCGTTGATATAGTGAGTCTAATGGCAGCACTACATATCGGCTACACAGATGCCGTTTGGAGGCTGTTCATTGATTTGTTCAAGTTTAACTTAAAAGCTGTGCTGATCCGTTATGGTGACGGTTTACAATCTGTTTCAATCGGGTATGCAAATTTAAATGAAAGAAATGTAGAACAACATGAAACAATTGTTACACACCATCAACTAGGACAACTGTTTTGGGCAAATCTGTGGTGACTGTGATGGGACTACAGCAGGGTTGCACAAAGTTGTACTTTTTCACTGCCTGTAAGACAACATTGTTAGGACTTCGAACTAAAATAAAAAAGATAGGGCACAACAACAATCACTTGAGCCAGGTAACAATAATGTACTTAACGAACCACTTGTAGAACCCCAAAAGATCTTGCCCCCTCTACATTAAACTTGAACTAATGAAGAAGTTTGTTAAGACCATGGATTGACATGGGGGATGACTTTTATACCTTCGTGAAATATTTATAATACTGACGCAAAAATCAAGGAAGGTGTATTTGTCGGTCAGCTGTTCCGAGGTCAGCGAGTTGACGATATCCTCACATGTGATGAAACGTTAGCTTGGATTGCTTTCCAGCCAGTGACCAAACACTTTCTAGGAAACAATAAGGCCGAGAATTACCATGTGGCAGCGCTACAAAAGACTAGGATGCAACATTTCCTTGAAATTACTTTTGACACTCTCGTGTAAACTTCTTTCCTGCTAACTGCGGTACTATCAATGACAATCACGGGGAACGATTTAGTTAGGAACCATTTCGCCTCGTAAAAAGCTACCAATAGAAAAGGAATACAGTGTTGCATGTAGACTATTGCTGGACCGCTGTGAGAGACACAGAAGAAACACATTACAAACGACAGGAAAAAGACGTTGCTGTTGAATCATTTCCCTGTGAGCATTCTCATCATCTTGATGACCTGTTTCCTCAGGGTAGCTACGGCTCTCAACTTCGTCTCTAGCAGACAATGTATTGGGCCACTGAACGTAGGGTATGTATGTGCAATTGTGTAAATCTTGTTCTCTTAAATTGCGCATTCGTAGCACAAAGCTTTCCCTGCTGTCCAAGAGATGACCGATGCAAGCTGTGTTGTTTGTGTGTGTGTGTAGATTTCTAGGTTTTTTCTTCGAATTGATGCAGAAAGTTTGTGTTAGTTGTTTGTTGTCTTCTTGACTCAAATAGCTTCGTTGATCTATAAAATAGTTTTTTTAATGTGTATTTTGGTGCACGATATAGTGCTAAAAATAGTTTTCATATGTGGAATATCCCATTTTGACCTTGGTGACGTCACCACAATGAATGACGCATGATGTTCTAGTAATCTGTGCAGTCGTCGGCTATAAAATCCTAGACTAAGGTGCCATACCCACATGGAGTGGGTTAGGCTGTGCCCGGTTAGGATCGGCCCAGAATAATGCTGTGCCTGGCTTAAAGTCAGTATACTGTTGTGTATCCATTGACGGAGCTGAAGATGAATCGTCTACTGGAATTTGGGAATGACAGCGCAACAAACCCAAGCGAAGTAGGCTCAGCTAATATTGCAACACTAAATATGTATGGCCTTGATGAAAAGATACGAGAGTTGGTAGACTTTACGTAACGGACTAAGACAACCATTCTCGGACGAGTCGATACGAGGACAACATGGTAGGAACACGAAAGAGACCCGTGGTCGTTGTGTGGGAATGTTGGGAAGTGTTGACTTAAAGGAGAGGATCACGTTTCGTTTCGTTTTTTTTCATTGTACACGGAGACGATTTAGATTTTCTTGGGCACAGATCGCATCATTGAAAGGCCCATTCTCCTTCAAACGGTTGATACTGGAAGATAATGACAATGATTCAGATCTACGCTTCGTGCAACAGCAATGACAATGAAGACGTAAGTCACGACTTCTTGCAATGTCATTCTGATGTTTAACAATGGTCGATGGGGAGGATGATCTGATAGTCATTGACGATTTTAACTGAACTTAACTTAACGTCTTTATACTGGTTCAGAAGACGCTGCCGAATCTGTATACAACCAGTGTGCATTCTTATTAAGCACACATTAATGGTGATGAGCTGATATGTTAATGTAGAGCAAGGTCTAATAAAACCAAGCACATGGAAGGGTCTTATGAAATCATCGTACAGCAGAACGACCCACATGTGGCATCACTAATTGATTACTAATTGATAAGTGGTTTTGTTGGTTCTAGAGTAATCCCTAAAACGTGTATTAATGCTGATTATCAGCATGTGGTAAAAACACAAATGGCATCGCCGAAAAAAGGTAGGGAAAGATCAAATGCAATAATGGTCAGGAATATATAACAGTTGGACGGTTTTCGACGCACTACATGCAGCTGCTTACAAAGAAAACATTATTGGACCATCTTTAAAACAACTATGCTGGAAATAGTCAACAGGAGTTGTTGCAGTAGGGCTTCAAGGCCTGGTAAATTCAAGTAACGAACAGCTCGGTAGAATGCTGATTATAATAAATGTGTAAAGACTAAAATAGTAGCTCTACAAGACGTGGGGATCGTCTAAAACATGTAAGAATTATATTTTACCCCAGATAGCGAGAAAAAATACCAAACCAGTATTCAAGTTTGAGGGAAGCAATATATTTTGTTACTAACAACCATTTATTAAACAAATTCTGCGTGTTTTTATAACAGTTTTAAAGTGGTATGGTTTAGAGAATATTTATTGAATTCCATTAATGATAAAAATGGTTTCCCGATGTTCAATGAGTGCACGTGAGATGACATCGATGGAGAGAGTACTTCCAAGATCTTTTCAACCCGCCAACCTGTCACGAGCAATCATCTGTTACCACTGGGAGCATATATCGTCTATAAACTGTTTCAGTCATTTAAGAAGCTGGGAAGGTTACAAAGAACATCTTTCGATATAAGTCACCAGATGTAGACGGCATAACAGCCCAAGCGATTCAAAGCTGTGATTACGACATAAATTTTGCGACAAGGCGTACAAAGGCATAGGAAGACAGGGGAGCTCCCAACCTTTGGCACCAAGCTAC
This sequence comes from Ariolimax columbianus, assembly GCA_036924085.1. Classification (NCBI taxonomy): domain Eukaryota; kingdom Metazoa; phylum Mollusca; class Gastropoda; order Stylommatophora; family Arionidae; genus Ariolimax; species Ariolimax columbianus. The sequence continues at coordinate 18,666,640 of JAVGWX010000006.1, forward strand.
TATTGTATTTTTAAGAAACAAGGATGTTAAAAAGTCTAAGCTGCCTACAGCTACCTGTCGCTACTCAGTCATAAAGGGACAATATATTCGAACATTTTAGACACAAAATAGACCTATTAAACCTCAGCTGTGTGTCGTTCATTTTGGTTTCCTCGAAGCGATGTATTACACAAATGCTTTGTTCATACTAAGACAATTATACAATAGAACAGTAGATGACTAATGAATATAGCGTTAAGTGCTCGAGAATGTGAGAGGGCCGTACATTATGAATACTAAGGTTAAGCTGACTTTTACATACGACAATAGAAATCAATGGTTTGTGACGAAACTGCTTGAAGATCTTGACTTTATATCAACTCTTCCATGTGCCATCCATAACCAAATACAAAATACAAATAAATCTACTTACTGAATTGTCACTCAAACTAGGTCTGAGAGTACACATAGAACATATACATATTATGAGAATAAAAGCAACAAACGATAATTAGGTTGGAGAGACGTTATTACCAGGGGTAGATTCGTGAATATATCTTGGTAACAATCTAGACAAGTACGGAGGTACTCATAGAGATATCTAATAAAGAATACAAATGGTTGGAGGGGGGGGGGGGGGGAAGTTGCACTTTTATTGTTTTATAGAATTTGTGGATATTGAAAGAAATTAATTGTTTGTTCAAAAATACAGATCTTCATTTCATATCTAATGTCTCGTCTGACCTGTGTTGTGACTTTGTTGCGTGGGATCAAAGAAAGTACCACTAAATCGGCTCAAGCTATCATCAATGAATGCTTGCGCCGAATTCATGGAATACAATTGTATGATAAAGTGACCAATGTAGAACTGCAAGAATGAGCTTGACATATACCCGTGAGACTTGAATGACGTAAAGAAAAGACGTTGGCGATGAATTAGACAAACGTTAGGAAAACCAGTTAATCGCACTACAAGGCAAGTCACGGTTCTGTGATTAATAGGGCACCAGAAGTAGAGTCATACCTAAACACTCATAGAGAAGGGAAGACGAGACAAACCTAAAAAGGTCTGGACGAGGGAAAATGATGGCGCATGACATGAAGACTTAGCGAGAATTTGTTGAGGACCTATTCTTCGCGAAGTTGAAGGGTTTTGAAAGGCTTTGATTTAAATGGTATTAGAACAAACAATTTCGGAAATGGGAAGCTAAAGCGAAGAAACTTTGCAGAAATAGCCAAAGCAAAGATGCACAAAGACCCTATGAACGCACTAACCACACGAAAGCCCATCCTTACTGTACGAAAACCTACCTCGAGGCAGCATATATTTCCAGAGGTGGTAGAAAATATACCAGGTATTGGAAACAAAAACTGCCAGCCTGAAAAAGGAAGAAGAGATACAACCCTGAGTTACATAACGGAAAACTACCCAAGCATGGACTGGACCCATGCATACACCGACGGTTCTGTAACAAATACAGCACAGAACGGAGGGGCAGGAGCATTTCTGAACCTACCAAATGGCAGAAAAATAACACTGTCATTCGCTACTGGAAAATACACAAGCAATTTCAGAGCGGAGGCAGAGGCACTGAGGGCGGCAGTGGAAGAAATGGTGACAGGTAAAAGGAATGAAAGCCACATAGTCCTGCTTACAGATGCTCTGGTGATGTCACAGCACAAAAAAGCCAGAAAAATACTGAACTTAATGATTTAAGAGCAGTACTCTGTCAACTATGCCAGCAGGCCGCACCAAAAAGACTAGTGGTGCAGTGGCTTCCATCTCACTGCAACATCCAAGGCAACGAGGAGGCAGACAGACTGGCAAAAGAAGGTGCAAAACTACCACAACCAGATACTAGCATGACATATGAAGAGTCAAAACGGCTTATCAAAGCCAGATACATGACCAAATGGGAAACCGAACATACTGGCTACACAAAAAACGATGCATATTACCAGTTCAACAGAAGAGAGCAGGTCGTGGTCTTCAGACTTCGCACTGGCCACAACAGACTGAGGAACCACATATTCAACAAATTGAAGATAGGTGGCACCGACGAATGCCCGTGTGGTACCGGGAAAATGATCGCTGAGCATTTGCTGCAAAACTGCCCGACATACGAGGATCAGAGAGAGCAGATGTGGCCATCACCAGTGGCAACACTAGATAAGCTCTATGGCAGTGTCGACAGCCTCAGGATGACGGCTGCTTTTTTCTAAAAAATAATGGTTATTGTCTGACTGCGTACGAAGAAGAGGAAGAAGAAGAAGAAGAAGAAGAATGGTATTAGAACGCCTTATTAATCGTGGATTCTTTTGTTAAAAGCAGAGGATTGTGACAAGGATGTGTGCTATTGCCCTTGCTGTTCACATATTTACGCGTGCACTGGATTCAATAGATTCATAACCTATTGCAATAGACCAAAGTTTCATGTATGAAGATGAAAGCATATTGACCAATCATAGGACTGCGCTTGACACAGTTTGTGAAAGTTGTAACTTGGAGTTGACGTGTCTAAGACTGAAACTCTGTGGATTAGTAGGCCACCGGGTCATCTCAACATTAACGCCAACAATATCAAGATCAAGCAGGACATGGGAGACATTTTAATAGATGATAGAAGGTTCAATAGAGGAATTGAAACTAGATTTCAGAAGGTCTTTGATGTGACCAATCAACTGTCAATTGTATAAACATTGGAACATTAGCTTGACTACAAAACAACAGCTGATAAACAATGTATCTACCATTTATTCTGTATTGCAAGTGTCAGGCATGCTCTTTGTACAAGTCTCGGGGGTGGAACATGTCTACCTGCGAAATGAAATGTTTACTTTGTACAAGTCTCGGGGGTGAAACATGTCTACCTGCGAAATGAAATGTTTACTTTGTACAAGTCTCGGGGGTGGAACATGTCTACCTGCGAAATGAAATGTTTACTTTGTACAAGTCTCGGGGATGGAACATGTCTACCTGCGAAATGAAATGTTTACTTTGTACAAGTATCGGGGGTGGAACATGTCTACCTGCGAAATGAAATGTTTACTTTGTACAAGTCTCGGCGGTGGAACATGTCTACCTGCGAAATGAAATGTTTACTTTGTACAAGTCTCGGAGGTGGAACATGTCTACCTGCGAAATGAAATGTTTACGGGAGGTAGTTGGTGTCGCAGAAGCGTTCAAATGCGAAATGAGGAAATTAGACGACAACTACCTCTTGTGTTAATTACATTTCTGAGCAGAAGTGAAGGAAGTTCTGGGTCGTCCCAAGCAAATTCAGGCAGATCAACTACAGTCACTCGTTTACAGTGCAACAGGTTGTAACTTCAGGGTACGAGGTAAACTGAGTAGCAGATAGACAGATAACAACAGGATGATCATTCAACGACACATTTTTACGATTGCAGAGGCAACACACTTGAAGATGAATTAAGCTCCCACGACCTTCAACGGCACATGTGGAGGGACAACTTAGCGACTCCACTGAACTGCTGTCCATATCATTCTTTAGAATCCTCCATTAAACCACTGCTGCTTTCAGTAAATTCTTGTTTTTTTAAAAGAATGGCATTGATCACTTCCATGTGACAAAGCTGACTCTAGCACCCACAGTCTCTCTTGTTCACTTCCGTTGGAAAAGATGAGTTATATAGAATGCCTTTAATTTATAGACAGGTCTATTATTGTCTGGCATGTCTGTTTCCATAGTCACATCTCCCATCTAATATTGTTAGATTCAGAAAGTAAAGTTTAGTTCCAAAAAAGTTACTGGTGTATGGGAAGAAGTGCAAGATACTTCATTGTACTTACCCTTTGATTTTTTTTTAAATGAGTCAAAGTACCCAGTCTGTTCTAGGATTCCTTTATTTTCCAACAGTAAACCCAGTACCAATTTACATCTAGATCGACAGGAGAATACCGATAACGGAGATCAAACTCATCATCTTGCTGTGAGAAGCGAGTATTCTACCACTCGATTTCACTGTCGCCCAGTAACAGGGGGCACAAATCAGTCATTCATATCCGTCATTGTCCAACACGAACACTCAGATAAAAGGTTGCTGTCTTGGGAAACCCCCTATATATAAGCGTGTTATATCCAAAAGTGCCAGCCCGTTTCCCTGATCGGTTAGCTGTCATTATATTAGTTTAACAATAATTGTCTTTTGATTCATCTTACAAATTCTATGTAGAACACCCTCTGCTTTTGTGACAGAGATTGTGAGGCCGAAGTTTTCACAATTTATGGAAAACCGATCCATACATTCTTGTATGTCACCCTCCGTATTTGTATTCAAGACACAGTCATCCGTTTAAAGTAAATCAGGAATTGTTGTCTTTGGGTTTTGGCCTTAAACCTTCTCAGATTGAATAGCCCGCCGTCAGTGCGGTAGTGAAGCCAAACTCCGACATCCCAATTCCTGTAGACATTACACTGCACGGCAGAAAACATCATGCTGAAATAATCCGGAGCCAGCACACATCTCGGTTTTGCACCGCTAGTAACATTATAGGGGGCTGAGTAGTTTCTCTGATCAATAACTTGGGCACGCGTGCCATCATGAAATTGTCGCACCATTGCAACTAATGTTGTCGATATTGCCTATTCAGAGCCTTTAATCAAGGAACGCCGCCACTGATTAAACAATGTTAATAGATTCAGTTACCTTTGCAGTACTCGATCTCAAGTCATTCACATAGATGATGAGGTGAATGCAAGAATAACTAGGGCGAGTGTGGCATTTGGTAGACTTCATACTAAGGTGTGGGATAGACGAGAGATCAGGACTCACAAACATAAAGGTCTACGCTGCAATTGTTCTATCTACCCTCTTATGTACATGTGAGACCTGGTTCGTCAATAGTCGCCATGTCGGAAAATTAAACCACTTGTACGTGAACTGCCTGCGGAAACTGCTGGGGGTTAGATGACAGGACATGGTGTCAAATACAGATGTGTTAGCACGATCATGCAGGGCACGTATACACACCATGATATGTGCAGCACGGCTGAGACAGCCGGGTCATATGGTACGGATGTCGGATCAACGTCTACCAAAAGAGCTGCTCTATGGTAAACTCCAAAATGACAAGAGAGCAAGCGGTGGGCAGCGAAAAAGGTACAAAGACACACTCAAAAGATCATTGATCCAGTGCGGTATTAACCACGTGACTGAGAAAGAATCGCCACCACTGGCACAGACTGGCGAAGCACTATTGCCGAGGTTGTTCAGAGACAGGAGATATCAAGAATAAATGAGGCTAGCCAGATACGATCGCTCCATAAGTTTGCTCACATCAACCGTTCTTCAACCTTGGTGCAAGGGTGTGTCTTATTTTCCTCTATTAAGTGCAACAAACAATTTAAGGCTCAAATTGGCTTACCTAGCTATTTTTGGACTCATGCGAATGGTGAAGGATGACAACGTGGTCTTCGTCGATTACGATGATAAAAGTAAAAAAGTAAAGTATCCTATAGCATTACTGCCGTAGGGGTGTGAGGTGTTAGCGATCTCACATTTCAACATTAAAGGCTCGACTATATGAGGGCGGTAGCCATCTCCTCTCCCGGTACCCATTTAAGGCTGGGTCGACCCGGGAGCCATTGCGGTCTGAAAAAAACATTACCGCCTCAACTGGGAAATGAACCCAGGCCCACTCAGATGCGAAGCCAGCGTGCTAACCACTGCGAAACCAACAAGAAAATACATTTCCAATGTTGAACAGACAAACAACGAAATACCAAACCCAAGAACAGAAAATAATATAGCCGATTAATTACGCATTTTAATCAGGATTATTTGGTGTCATCCTGCAAATGAAAGCTGAGTTTGAGTAAGACAAGAATTGTCTTTTCTGTAATATAATCAATCAAGATCTCTCTCACGAAACCCTTAGAGACCTTTGACAGGCAATATAACTGAGAATCTCTGGCTCAAGTACTGAAACGTCTGACTACAATATGTTTGCCGTGCAAGGTGTTTACATGCAGTCAAGCGTACACTACAACATGTCACCTATTACTCACGAGAATAAAATGTCGTCTCCATTGTAGTAGTGCTCGTTGTAGTGTAGCGTGTATTGTAGTCCCGCATACTGGCATTGGGACATTCAATGTTATTCAGTAGACAGGTGTTTTCATGTAGAGTGCAGGTGAGAAAAGTACATTATCATGTTTTGTTTTCATATTTCTTTTTCGTCTACTTTCTGAGCATATCAATGTTCGAAAATGTATATTTCATTCATTGATCATACACTCTGCTGCCAGATCCTCTCTCCCAATCATTTGCTTTCTTGGTCCTTCATCATACTCAATGTATGTTAAAAATATACACAATATTTCTTTCTATACCTGTTAAAAATGTACACAATCTGATTTTATATATATTTTTAAAATATACACAATACGATGCTCTTTTGATCACAATCTTGATCTTGATTTTCTTTGGCCACTGCAGTCCAGTTGGTGGTAAGCCTTCCACCAAAGGAGTCTCAGATGTTGTTGCGAACAGCATGGGAGTCTGACCAATGCATTGGAGGTCTTCCCCGCGATTTATTTTTGCCTCGATAGTACCAGGTTGCTGTCGTCGTGCTCCATCGATCATTGTTTCGTCGCAACATGTGACCTGTCTATATATGTTTTTGCCTTGTCTGAATAGATTACCGCATCATTCAGCAAGGACAAAGGTCGTATGTCAGAAATGTAGAGATATTACATACGTTAGTTCCGGAGAGTGATTCCGACCAAGCGTCTTTCAAGAGAGGTCTGGGTCACTCTCAAATTGTTCTCCAATGATTTTGTGAGTGTCCGTGTCTGTCTCGGCACCATCGCAGAGAGCACAGCGGAACTGAAGAGAGAGGCGCGTTATCCCGGTCTTGACAACCATCCAGGACCGTGTTCACTGACGTGAAGGAAGCCAAGCCCGCGCGGCGACGTCTTGTTAGTTCAGATTACAGATTGCTCTGCATATTGAGGAGACGCTTAAGTTACCTGTACTCTATGTATGTTTATAAAATACGCAATCTGATTTTCTAAATCTATTTTAAAATGCAGTCTAATTTGTTAAACGAGATATGTCTCTTACAATAATACGTTTTATTGTCTAAAATATATTGTTTGCTTCCTTTCAAATAATTAATTATATTATCTTTGCCATTTTTCTCCGAGTACATTTGATATGGTTGTCTATTTTTCAATTGCGTACGTTCCGTACGAAGGTCTATAGTTGTTAATATGATCTCACTGTGATATATGGAGCATTGGTATCATGCCATTCATCATCATAGGAGTCTCAGTCTGTATAGATCATGTGCATGGCGCCCTGTAAGTTTTGTCCAGCTCTGTCTTCTGTATTTCGACACTGTCTGCTATGGCTCTAAAGACCGATCCGGAAACGATAGTCCCTATCACAGATTGTACAACCATACTGAGGAGGCTGCCTTGCCTGGCTGTTCCTTGATCTCTTCAGTCTTTCTCTTTTCTCTGCAGCCAGAAGACCTCTGCGAGCGTCAGCAGCCACTAAGCCTCCTCCAACTGACTGTCTCCAGATAGCTCGATCCTGAGCAATTTCTTCCCAGACCTCGGATGGGATGTCGCATGACTTCATGTCCCTCTTGCATGCGTCCTTGAATCGTAGTGCGGTACGGCCGATTCTTCTGAATCATGTCCTGACGATATACTTGAATACTATGGTATGCTCTTGTTGGATTTGTTTCTACAGTAGTGAGATAAATGTGATTAGGTTGTTAAACTCACGCACAGCCCAATAATTTGTATGTGACTTCTTCCCTTGAAACGAGAGGTGAGCGGTGACTGATACAAATATTTGTATATAACTACTTCCTTGATACGAGGATATGCGCGTAGTCTAGGACGAAACCAGGTGTGTGTAACTGCTAGCTGGGCACGATAACATGCGCTTAAGATAAGATGAAACCAGTTGTATGTGACTGCTTGTTGGATTCGAGAACATTAGCCTAGTCTTTGATGATTATCCGCTTTTCGCTCCAAGTAAAGCATAAACCAGCTACAACAGCAACCTCTCTGCGTAGAGCCTGTATCCCAGCACTTGCAGTTGTGGATTCATATTCATAGCAATGCTTTTATATAACGATATTTACACCCGAATACACAATATTCTTTAGTTGTCTCTTACGACATACATGGAAGATTACTGATAACGTATTCTTACTATGTTTTTTTTTTTAAATTTGAGATGAAATGACAGTTGTCCGTTTTCGGGGACTTCATTTTCTCCTTTTTTATCCAACTTCCCCATAGCATAGAGTCCTGAAATTGTGTACACAGTCTACTAGTGTGGCCTGTTAGTCCATCACAGCACCGGCCGTTACCCCGAGGAAGCAAACCTTAGAAAATGCAGGAGGAAGCAGGCCCTAACATAAAATGCTTGCTGAAGTTGGATGCACTGGGCCGACAGGCAAAAATTAACCACAGTGCAACGCACACCGCCTTGGGGGATAGATAAATACGGCGAAAAAAAAATCAGATTGTATTTTAACGTTTTCTCAATTAGAATAAGTTCTCCATACCTCGATACTCTCTTGAATATTCTATGGTCAGATATTCTCCGACTGTCCTTGCAGGTTAGGCAGTCTTTATCGTATTCCAAACAATAACATTGTAATAAAATAATACATATCCCACTTACACGTCTGTCTGGTAAATTGGGAATGCACTGTTATGCCCAATTTATATTGATTTACGACACACTAGAGGTGATGTGGTCAGCATCACGCCGGCCGCCATTACTTCCCAGATGGTTCTGGTACACAATTTGTTAGGCTGTGTCGACCCAGGAGTTATTTTTTTTTCTTTTCCATCCGTCACCAACTGGGGACCGAACCGACTTTGTTATTTCATACCATATTGTTAGTAACTGGCTAATACTAAACACAGCTGGAAACTAGGCACTGTATGACAGGAAGGATATCCATTTCGCTTTAACACACACGCACACAAGTATGATTAAGAGTGCAGACTTTGTCTAGGACGACTGACATAGAAACACGTTGCTAAACTAACGACATAGCTTAGCTGTGATGGTTCTCAAACTTGGATAGATAAGAGCCATTTATGCTAGTGTATGCATTCATTAGTGTTTACTTGAGTGGCAAAGGGGTTAGTTTGCTTGTCTACCGCGACGAAGGCTCGGGTTTGATTTATGTTTCGACACGATCCAGTTTATTGAACTGTAACTGGGTACCCAACTTAAAGTTAGGGAAGATAGAACAGAACCAACCTCACGAAAAAATAAACAAAATACAATAATTTCCATAACACCGTCACCCCGATCGCTGGGCACGCTATTGGCACCTCGCTACCTTTTATTTCTACTCCGCCCTCAGGTTAGCGGATCAGAGGGAACTAACATACCCTAGCTTAGACCGACGCTGTTGCCTTGCGCTATACTGTGAAAAAAAAGTATGTTTCACATTAGAATGTGTAAATGTCTCTACAGGACCAGGTCTCAGCTTCTGTGAACTGGGCCATAAGTTGACTTCCTCGATGTTTTGCATTTCCTGACTGTAACAGCAACATAACTATTTCGCTGGGTTAACTGAAACGTGTGGCAACTAGAAAGTGAAGTAATCTGTCATTTCTTTAGCAACAAGTAAGCATTCTACAGGTTCTGTATGCGGAATGATTTCATAAAATGTTAACTAAAGTAGAGCGTGGGGTGCCAGTTGTGATTGGTCGGTCTTCGATAACGAGATGACGCGTTCACATCCTCGGTGTATGTATTCTTTTAATCGCATGGAAAATGAAAACCGAATCTGTATATGAGGTTGTTACTGTAGGGGCAAGTCCCATTTATTGCTCAAACTGTGAACCTCAGTGATGGCAATAAAAAGAGCAGCGATAGACTTTGTTATTTACATGAAAGTAGACTGTTACCGACAGGGAAGAATCATCTTTGTTAACATACTTGTGTTATTTATCACTAACAATACGTGTGTTACCGGAAAGGAGAGCAAAGGAAATTCGCACTGAAACCTGAAAGGCATGTCGAAAAAGTCGACTAAGGAGGGTTGTGCATGCACATGGTTATCTCATCAGATAGATACATTAAACCGCAGGAAACAAAAATGGCTTCTACATCCTAAGGTAGTAGAGGAACGACTAAGTCAATTCATAGAGCAATGGTAGTTTTACCAATTGCAAATTTATTTACTTTTAATGAAGGTTGCCCAATTCCCATTTATTTACAGATAATGAAGTTTTACCCAATTCCCATTTACTTACAGATAATGAAGTTTTACCCAATTCCCATTTACTTACTTATAGGGAAGTTTACCCAATCCCCATTTAACGACTTATAATGAATTTACTAAATCTCCATTTATTTACTTAAAATGAAATTTCCAAATCCAAATTTACTCACTTATATTGGAGATTACTAAATGCCGATTTATTTATTTGTAATGAATTTTACAAAAGCCAAATTCCCCTACCTATAAGGAAATTAAGAAAAACCGAATTTCTTTATTTATAATGAAGTTTATGAAATTTCCATTTACTTATGTATAATGAATTTCACAAACCCATTTTTCCGCTATAAAAATTACGTATACCAATTCTCCATTATCTTTTATTTAATGAAGCTTACCAAGTATTCATATCTCAGATAATAAAGTTTAACAAGTTTAAATTGAATTATATATAATACAATTTGACAAATTCATATTTCCTTACTGATATTGACGTTTACTAAATCGCCATTTACTTAATGAAAGTTGACCGAATTCCGATTTATTTATTTGTAATGAATTTTAACAAAGCCACATATCCCTACTGATAATGCAGTTTACCAAATCCTAATTTCTTTCTTTAAAATGAAGTTTACTAAATTCTCATGTGTTTATTATAATGGAGTTTTCGAAATCTTCGTTTCCTTATTTTTAAAAAGTGTATCAAGTCCGTTTTTCGTTATTTATAATAAAGTCTATTACATCCATGTTCCTTAACTTATAATACAGTTAAATCATTATTTACATACCTATATTAAAGTTGACAAAATCTCTATAATGTTTACCAAGTGTCTTATCTGTTGATATATGCAGAAAAGCGATAGTCAAGGGACGTCGCTGACAAGACTTTTTACTATGGCTGCAAAATAGCAATGAGACATGGCAAACGTGAACCCAAGGTGAGTCTAGACATGCTTTAGAATACTAGATGTTCAAGAAACAAGATCATGGCCAATAGCTTGACTGGAAGCAGTACTCCAACATGTGGGTAATATCCCTTCAAATCAAGCCGTTTCCTTGTTGACCAAGAGTTCCCAAGCACATATAATTGCGAATTATAATGGCTTAGATCAGGCTTGTAAACTTCATCAAGCGTGCGGGGCGAATAGCGAATTTTCAATGTCATTTTTTACCGGGTTAATAAATTTAAAGATATTATTCATTAGACCAAAAAAACTTTACATTGTTGGTAGTTTGTGTGGGAATAAAGGTGAGATGTGGTGAAGTCTACCCACATGGAAGACCCCGTTGGTAATAATTCTACAACAGTTGGCCGCAATACGACAAGACAGCAGTTGGTCTTTCACGAAATCCCTTGCAAGACTTCTGCAATATGTCCTTGGTATACACAACGGGGGCTCAGTGGCCTCGAGGTAAAGTGTCCGCCTCGGGTGGTGGACTCAGTGGCCTTGAAGTAAGGCGTCCGTCATATAGGTCGCGGGTTCGAACCACGATGGGGACCGGGATTCTTTCACGTGGATCCTCTGGTAAAAATCGCCATGAACTCTGGGTAGTGAGATCGAATTACTGTGTTCAGTGTCAGGCACGTTAAAAATCCCTTGGCTGTTGGATATCGAAAAGAGTAGGTTTAACGGCCCCTGCCCGGGCAAAATTTAAAAAAGTCTAGTTAAAAATCTGCCCAAATGATTTGCACCTTCCCCAAGGCTTAGTAAGCCACATAAAGTATTTCAAATACCTACTACAGCTGAAGTCTTCGGTTACCTGGCAACATACATTAACATGCCTGTTTGAATACCAGGATTCAAAGTATTCCAAGTACACCACGGGTAAAAGCTCTCGACAGTAGGTAGGTAGGTTGGTAGGTAGGTAGGTAGATAGGTAGGTTGGTAGGTAGTTTGCAACAATGGCTCGTCGCGCCAACCATCTACGATTACAATGTGTGTCTGAGTCCCAGTCTGAATTCAATGAAAATGTTGTCTTTTTATTTGACCTAACCTATTGGTGTATGAGGGACCATAATGTAGGTGGGCTCTTCGCATCCCTCATGTCCATGGTCTGTTTTGAGAGATGGTAGACGAGAGGCTCACATGTCCAAATAGGACCAACGGCGACGGTGTAGCATGCCGAAAGTGCTTTCGAAGAGCGATATGCTTCTGTTTTTTGTAGTTGTTTTTTCTATCCTTCTTTTTCCATATTGTAATTATTATTGCATCTCTCTAATCATCTGGTAATTCCTGTGGGGTTTATACTAGGTTATACAATATTTAACGTCACAATATCAGTACGTCATTGGCTGCTTTGATTAATTCAACAGGGTTTTCAAGTCCTGGACATTTGTTGCAGAGAAATTATGTTTTTTGAAAGTTTGAAGCTTGTTTCTAACACCTTGCTTTCGTTAACATTCATATCTTGTGTGTCATTGTGCTCAGTTGTTGGTAAGTTGAGAAGTTCTTTAAAGTATTGCTGGCATCTATTCAGGACCAGTTGCGGTTTATTGGAGAGGGAAAAGATTGTATCTGTGTTTTTTGTCCCTCATTTATCATCATTAGTCATTCGTTGGATTACTTATTAAATTAAGTTAATCTCTGCCGCATTCCGATACTTGTTGTTGGGATGTTTTCTTATGCGATCGACAAGGATAAAGTATCTGCAAAAACTGAGCCCTGTGCAGTTGTTGGAATTTCTTCTCGTATTTATATAAGTGAGAAACGAAGTGAGTGACACGATTCCTCCATGGGGTGCTCCCTGCTCTAATTTGCTTTCTCTGTTAGGATGTCCAGGAAATTCAACTCTAGCTGTTCTGTTTTCAAAATAGTGCCCCATCCATGCGTACATTTCCTCCAACAACGTGATGTCTACGTAGTCTAACTTTCAATCTCCGTTTCCATTTTGTTTTCATGCAAAAGCTTTCAATAAATCCACATAAACCACTATGTATTAATGTGTATACACATACATCGCCAATTTCCTGATTAAAGTGAGTGATCTAATCAGTGGTTCATCGCGTTTGTCTGGATTAAGTTTTCTGGAGAATTCAAATAATCACGTTTTACTTTCAAGTGCCATAGGACTGGTATTTAGAATTTCATTTATCAGTTATCCCATTGAGCTAAAAAAAATGATAGGCTTTCAGATCGTTAGGATTTGTTAAGTCTTTAACTTTCTTTAGAAATTGTATCAAGACGGCCTCCTGTGACGACTGCGCTACAATTGATATTTTGCATTTGTGCTCAGACATGTTAACATTTCATGTTATCTCACATTTTCCTGGTGATTTATTATTTTGTTTAGGATTTGATTCCGACGAACATTTTACTCATTGCTAAAATAGTCCTCATCCGCTCTTCTGCTACAATATTTTTGTTTTTATGTGTCCTTTATTACTCAATCATTATTGTATTGTGGTCTGTTGTGGATCAAAGTGGTTTGCATTAGTATGACGTTTCATAAGTACATTTGTGGCATAATTTTTATTAGCATAAGGTCAGCTGCTCGATTAAAGTTTGCCATTGAGGTTGCTCTCCTGAATACATAACACATCAATTTGATCTACATGTCCTCGTTTTGATAGTGGAACTTTTATTCAGAACGCTCTCCACATTTCACTGCACCATGCTGGGTGTTCATAGTTTGAGGCTTATAGCTCTTACACCTACCTCTGTTCCTTTACCATACAGAGTAATGGAAGCTAGCAACAAGTAGCACTCACTAAGTGGACCCTTTCCAGGCTGGAATGACTCTCTTACCGTTTTGTGGGACTCCGCGGGATTAGCACAACGCTTACTATTATTTTGTAACGTCATCATGAAGTAATAATGAGGTTACGTTGTTTCTGTCAGTCTGTCGACCAGTGCATCCGTTTTCAACAGACGCTTCTGTCAGGTTTTCCTTCAAAGCCCTTAACTCGCACCAGTCTGCCTATAGGTCAACATGTCTGTCTCTTCTAGGTGTGGCCCCTTCTCTTCAGTTTGTCCGGCATGTGAGGCCCTTCTACAAGCTGGAGGCACACACGTTCCTTTACCTCGGCAGGGTGGAGACACGAGAGAAAAGAGTTCACTAATATGAGTTGTAACGTCTACATGAAATGTCAGATCACACATCCAGATTTTGTTTCCAAACTCCCGCAGATGTTTTTCTTTTATGTCCACGAAAACCGATACAGTACTTCAACTATCAGGTCGTAAAAGCGCTTCAACATCTTCCTCTTAACTAGTTAACACATCACAAGAAAATATGAAATTTTCATGCTCGAATTGAACGTTTTCCAAAAACTGACGGCGATTTAGTGCTCTCGACTTTCTAAAATTGATGTAGGATCTACTGAAGCCATGACACGAGCGAAATTTGAGTGATATTGCGCAGACTTTTTGTTGATGTAAAATACAGTGAAACACACGCAAAACACCGCTTATAAATGTTTACATCAGATAACTCTGATTTGTTGGCCCAATCATTGTTATGACTGCATCGGTTGATACTCCATTTCACATTTCCCTGTTACAATCGAATCTATTAAATACATTTTTTACTTCCTTAAAAATGTATTCTTCTCTTGCAGAATAATACATTGGTCGAGAAACAACTAATTCTTCAGTCCAATTTTAAAAATCCGCATTGACTCAGCGAACACATATCTCACGGATATAGTTGAGTTTGTGTTCTCGTCAAATGCACTTGAAGTCGCTTAAAACTGCGACACGAGTTCTTTGAGGATTAACTTTATTTAATTGACCATTTCTTCAATACCTTTCCGTCACCTTTCAACGAGAAAGACATATTCCTTCGATGTCCTTTTTTTTATAAGGGCACAGGTCTTTAAAAGCATCATTCAACAATTCTTTGAAAACGTTTCCGTCAGACTCTCACTTTGAGTGATTTTCATAAGTTTTTCACTAAGAATAAAGATTGGTCGAACATTGTTGTCAGACTTATTATTTTGTTTGTGGGAAAGTATATGTTGAGCAGGGACACTGATTTTCCAATTGTGCATCTTTTCTCAAATCACTTTTGAAATTGCTGTGCTTGGTATTTTACTGCGGCTGTAGGCTGTATGTGTGTATGTGTGTTTGTGTTTATGCGTGCGTGTGTGTATGTAAGTGAATGTGGCTTACGGTGCCAAACAACAGGGCTGTTTCCCCTGCTTACATCAACGGTTCTCCCGTCAAATACGCAAGGAAATGAAGTTCAGTCACGCTCAAGGTTGGTTTAAGTGTGTTTATGTGCACCTCCACCAGGCCTGACGAGCCGCACGGAGCAAATCGGTGTTAATCACTTCTTCTAGCCTAATTCAACGTGTCCTACTGCAGCAGTATCCATGCTACACGATCCAAACAACAACAGACTCTCTAAACAGCCAACCAGCTGGCTGAGCTTATATCATTTTTCAATTCCATCTCGACACCTTCGGTCATGATTTCTAGGCATAAATTCCAGATCATCCCTTGCAATCTTCAAAGTGGTTTTGGAATACATAAGCAGAACCATTTCTTTGTCAATTTGAAAAAAAAGAAAGTATGACGTCATCGGGCTATCTGACAAATTGAGCAAGCGTGTTGACCTTTGACCAGTGACGTCACTTTCAAGTATAGCCATGGCCCATTCAGCCCGTTCGTCGACCAAAGCTGCGTTAATTATAAACGTGTGTCGCTGTGCGTGCTCAGGGAGGGGGGGGGGGGGGGGGGGCGGCGCTGATCAATTAAAGGCTGAAATAACATGAATGCTAGAGTGTGTAAGAAACAAGTATCCATCCGGACGGATGGATTGGTGGATGTGCTCCACTCATTGCCTTGTTGGATAGCACGGGAGTGCATAAGACTTAGGGAGAAAACCCCGACAGAAAATCTGGATGGAGGGACAATAAAGCAGAAGTCAACTTCTGACATCCCCTGCAACCCTGCTGTTTCCAAGCGTATCGACTCTGTTCTTCTCTTGCATGTAATCAGCTGGGACCAGGGGGAAAGTCCATCATGTGCAAGGCATCTACCATATCGGCTGTTAAACGGCTGCCCAAGCAAGCTAGATAAAAAAAAAAAAACAGATGCAACCACTACAATCACTACAACAGACCAGCTTACTGACCGTCTGTCAAGACTCAAAAGATCATACCATGTGCGTGTGTATATGTGGGGTATGTGTATATGTGTGTTTGTGTATATGTGTATGTCTGTATGCATCTATGTATGTATGTATGTGGGGATTCCGTGATGAAGTAAACACGGCGAGGGAGAGGAGATGGCTACCGCCCTCATATAGCCGAGCCTTTGAAATGTGAGATCGCTAACACCTCAAACCCCTACGACAGTAATGCTATGGGTTACTTTACTTTACTTTTTTTAAATCAAGAAAGGAGAAAAAAATCATCGCATTGAGCATTTTATTTTAATCCTCTGGAAAACATACAACTCAGACCAAAGGAAAAAATGACAGTAATACTCAACCCATCTTTTCTTGTGCCTGTTTGTATGTTTTGTAAGTGTTTAACATACACTTCTAAGAGTGATTGTTTTCACTACTTTGAAGGCCTCGTGATTAGGTGGTGTGGGTTCGACTCCGGACTCCGCCGTCTTTTTCACGGGTCCTTGATGCGGAGTCCCCTGCATCTCATAGCCGGCTTCTAATCGTCTTGTCCTTGACTTGCCACTGGGGTCGGGCAGCACGAGACGAGAGAGTGAGCCTTTGCCTTGCTTTGCTTTGCGTGTGTATATGTGTGTGTCTGTATTCATCTATGTATGTATATGCGTATGTATATGGTTACTCATTCAGTCGCATCGCTTTTACCCTGAGGTGCAGTGGACTCTTTAAGTGCTCTGTAGTTTCACATGATCGGAGAGCCAAACACAAGTCAATCCCTTAGTCGTTGTGTATGTCATTCTTAGCAGATTACCGTGAGATTAATGTGCTTTTCCATTCCAGCCCCGGCTACACGCGGTTGGTGGTAGCTCATAGCGTAACATTTCCACAGCTGATACATAATAACACATTCTAACTAACGCTAACGACAGTAGAGGTGGAATTGTTATACAGCAATACTGTTAGTGTGTTTGTAGCTTCTCGGTGTGTGTAGTAATTTGACCATCTGTGATGTTTAATAGCAGAAATGCAAAAGTGTCTCGGTTTTCAATCAATTTTTGCTGTGTTACGAGCTGTGCAATGATTGTGTAGAGAGCAAACTGCTGTAGCTTTCATTAACTGACTGGATAGTGCACTTGTAAGTCCTGGATGTTTCACGTATGTACGAGTATGTTGAATGTGTAACTGTGTATACTTTGTGTACCAATATACCTGAATTGTACATAATGTTGTACAATAATACTGATCAATATGAACGCATACAGAAGCCGCTACCTTTTTGGAGGGAAATGTGGCCGATTTGTTAGTAAGGTGGTCTCTTGACTGAAAGTACACGCATTTCAAACTTTGAAAGGGAAGGAAAAGTAATGACTGGTCACGAAAAATATACTGATCAGACATGTTAGTTAGGTTAAGGAAAAACGTACTGGACAAGACCCTCACCTTGGCTTTCTCGTAGCCCTTCCCGGAAACGGGCTGTTTTCATGGAGCTTGGCTAACAAGGTGAGGGATCAACGTGATCTCCGTAGTAGTAAGCGACACGCAGATGAAGCCAAGCATAGCACAACCGCCTGGAGGACCTCGGTCCACCTACATCAGCACGCTCGGGGAGTCAGGACAGCTACTGCAACCCGCCACTTAACGCCATTTTCAGGGGTCACGCAAGAGTAACCTACTCATTGTGGGTATTCACAAACAACAACAACACAACTGTGATAAAGCGCACGTGTTTATTTAATTACCAATAATTGCGCGGGGACAGCAAGGACATACAATGAGGATACACGCCGTATTGATCGTTGAAAATGGAATAACTAGTTTTGGAACATCTTTTTTCCCACTATTTTCTACTTTACATATTGTAATAGTTCCAGCGGGAGTATGGGCGTTTAGTGCAGGGGTGATTGGGCTGGCAATTCTGGGAACAAAGATTGCCTGGATGCGTGTCAATGTCTCTCATCGTCTCGACACTAAGTCGGCATAGGAAACAAAGGATTACGGGGAATATTTTGTCTGGTACAGGTGGGGGTTCGGAGCTGACCCCTATGGCGTTCTGAATCAGTGAAGGATGGGGTGGGTGGAGTTGGTGACAGTCAAATGCCGCTACGTGCAGCTACGAGACATTGAAAGTGACAGTAACTCGGGGTTAATCATCCAATAACAACTAGTTGGAGGGATTGCCACATTAGATTGGCGGTTAAGTCAGACAATCAACAGGAGACCATTGGACAGCCATGATGATGTTTGAGACTATAAAATGCTCGGCAAAGATGAACTCAAGCAGACTGGCTAGGAGAGAGAGACTGAATGACTGGCTAGTAGTGAGATTGATAGGCTGTTAGTAGGCGTGAGTTTGTAGGGTAACTTAACCAGCATACACCTTTGAGTTTTGGCCAGTCGCTCTATAAGGGTGTGTGTTGGATACCCTGTGAACAGTAAGATCTGAATGTGTGTCGTACGTGCGATGCGTGATTTAGCTACATATGAATGTAAGAACACGTTCATATGTAACGAAGTAATTGTGAATGTACATATCGCATAAGTATAAGTAGGAGATCTTCTTCTTCTTCTTCTTCGTTCGTTCTCAATCTCCAACTACCAAACCCCGAAAGGGCTTAAGTAGCAGAATGTAGTCCAGAGAACGGAATGCGTTGTGTCGTAGTTTACAGCTTGGCTGCGATATTTGCACCTTTTGGTCCAACACATCCGACTTCAGAAATCATTTTTTGAGTACCGGGTTAGCATTCCCTCTTCGATCCCTTCTCCTTAGCCAGTCTGCCCTGCTGCAGTCTGTTATCCAGGATCACCACGTGGAGGTGTAGAATGGTCTTGGCAGCTATGGTTCGCTAGCCCTGACACTAGTAGTCAGCTATGGGTCGCTGACCACTGCAGCATCTTGATCCCGTAGGAGATCTGAATGTCTGAGATATTGTGCAGAACACTTTGGTAACGATGTGTGTTCTGATGTATGTGTGTGCACAGATCGACTGAGTGTGTGACGACAAACGAGTACGTGATTCCAACATTAAGTGACGTGATCTAATTGCAAATGAATGCACATATCGCCTGAGCATACGTGAACCGATTGTATGTAGATGTACAGATCACCTTCATTCAGGTGATCTGATTGTATGTGAATGCATAGAACGATAGAGTACGTAGTTCGATCGTGAGGACAAGTTTGTGAGTGTGTGTTGAGTGGGCAGTTAAGGAGAGTGTAGCGGCGAGAGCTTGGGTTAGTTAGTTTGGAGGAAATACTCAAAAGCTAGTCCTTAAAACCTACGATGTAGTGGTATATAAAAATTAATATAATATATGATTATTTAGTTCAGAAGTATTTTGTTCATTTTGCTAATGTTGTTTTGTGGGGATTGTTATTAAATATGTTACATTTTGTTAATATTGTTTTGTGGGGATTGTTATTAAATATGTTACATTTTGTTAGATAGTGTTTTCTGTGTTATTTACTGTGTAAAGTCGTGCCATGTTGTAATGCTCTTTAGTAAAGTAACTACTTAGTGACACATAGACTCTGCCACAATATGTCGAACAAGTATTGCCAGTGCTTGAGTGAGTAGAACGCTTGTTTCTTGGGCCGGGCCGAAGAAAGCATTGAATGAGTTGACAGCAGTTAGCTACTTGCAACAAATTGCTTGCACTAGGGTCAGTAGGTCAGTGATCGATAGCTGACCAAGACCTATTCTGCTTCCAAGTGTCTGCCCAGGAAACAGACTGCACTCGTGCAGCCTTACTAAGAGCTTAGGGATCGAAAATGGAAGACAAACCAGGTCCCCAAAAAGCCCTTTTGAATTCGAATGTGTCGAGCCCAAAGGCATAGATATCACAGCTTCGCTGTAAACTGCGACACAGGTCATAATTGCTCTTTAGGACGAACGCCAAAGAAGTAGTTTCACAGGTCAAGGACGCCCAAAACAATTGCTTCTTTGCCGTTGATGCATTGTTATAGATCATATACTCTTGTAAATGTTTTCACCAACATGAGATAGATGATCCACGCAAACAAATAGATTGTCCATTTTATAGATGTTTTCACAAATATCATACATATATTTACAAGTTAATAAATATTCACAAAATAACAATCAATGACAAAGTCAAGCTGTGGATGTGTGTAGATGTGGTATTGCGGGAAACACTAACAATAAACAATTGTGATAGTCAATTTATTTTAATAGAAATGCACGTACATTTAAGAACTTGGCGCATCTCAACGAAAGAAAAGAAATAAAGCAAGAGGATCTTGGAGATAGTAGAGCTAATATAACAATTAATGTATTTATTCACAGAGTAAATTTTTTTTGGTCATGTTAAAAACATAACCGTGTTTCTAATTACCTGAAAAGTAAAGGAGATGGCAGAGGGCAAGAGTATGACAACGCTACATTTGGACAGATATTATGAAGTGTCAAAATTTATCATCCAGGAATTCGATTGAGTAGAGATCTATTGTGGCTAATCTTTGATGTGAGATGACAACTGATCTGATCTCTACTACGATCATCTGATATTAGTTTTTATACGGTGTATTGTCCTTCATCATTGGAATCCTGGTGTTCAATGGAGCAAGGCTGCCTGATGGCAGATAGTCAAAAGATGCTTGAATTCGTATCTGTCCATCCTGGGATTCCGTAATGGTCTAAGGGCGTGATGCAGAACCCTCTGTCCATCTCGTTGGTGGGTGGCCACCTGGGTAGTTGTTTTAGCCTCCAGAAAGATACCCTGCTCGTCCATCTATCGTCAGTCATGCGGACCACGTGACCGATTTGTCTGAATTTTTGTATTGATGCAGAGACGACGACATCTCGGAACTCTATTTGGTGGCGGATGTCGGCATTTGCAACGTTATCTCTCAAAGAGATGTTTAAGACTGTTCGCTTCATTGTTCTTTAGGAAAGCGTGAAGCTTCTCCTCGATAAATTCGCGTAGACTGCAAACCTCACATCCATATTCCATTGCTGGTATAATAATGCTATTGATGTGTGAGCCTGGCTTTGACGCTCGTCATCTGTTAGGATATTAGTTTAATGCGATATCAGCAAAGTCATCCCGCCGCTTTCCTGTATGATGTTTTCTTATCAATCGTGGGATTGTTGTCGATTTCTCGGCCGAGGTAAACATTCGAAAGAATGAGCTTATCTTTCAGCCGTAGTTACTACTAGAGTAGAGTCTGGTATTAACTTTTAGAGTAATCTATCTATCTATCTATCTATCTATCTATCTATCTATCTATCTATCTATCTATCTATCTATCTATCTATCTATCTATCTATCTATCTATCTATCTATCTATCTATCTATCTATCTATCTATCTATCTATCTATCTATCTATCTCTCTATCTATCTATCTATCTATCTATCTATCTATCTATCTATCTATCTATCTATCTATCTATCTATCTATCTATATATCTATCTATCTATCTATCTATCTCTCTATCTCTCTATCTATCTATCTATCTATCTATCTATCTATCTATCTATCTATCTATCTATCTATCTATCTATCTGTCTGTCTGTCTGTCTGTCTGTCTGTCTGTCTGTCTGTCTGTCTGTCTGTCTCTCTGTCTGTCTGTATGTCTGTCTGTCTGTCTATTTATCTATCTATCTATCTATCTATCTATCTATCTATCTATCTATCTATCTATCTATCTATCTATCTATCGATCTTTCGATCGGTGTGTCAATCTGCCTGTATGTCTGTCTGTCTGCATGTCTATTTGTCTGTCAGCGTGTCACTCTGTCTGCCTATGTTTCTCTACCAGTCTATAAGGGTCGTGCACTGTGTGGGCCATATCCCCAGCTGATTACAAAGTGGCCAATATAATCTCCATTTTGCTTTAATAAAGGTGGACAACCAACATCGTTATCCATCGTCTCGAGTTGCTGGCCTTGACAGCTTCTATGTTATTTACATTATATCCTGGACAAGTATCTTCCAAACACGTTTCATTCTTATTTTCCTGCCTGTTTTTTTTTTCTCCACACTGTCACTGTCCTCAGATAAAACAAACATTGCAAAGTTTGTCCGTGGTTAAAAGAACAATGCTGCCGGTGTAAGAAAGACAACTCTGTTATCCAAAGTGGACGTGTTGACAGTACGCGGCTTTTTTTGTAAGTGTGGGTTGTAGGGTGGTTAGAAATGACAATTCAAAGATACATATACTGATTATGAAGATAGTACAAGTATTAATGTTGTTGGTAAAGAAGTTATGTAGGTAATACAAGTTCTTATACTGTTGGTAAAGTCGCTATGGTAAGTAGATCAAGTGTTAATTGTGCTGGTAAAGTCGTTATGTAGATAGTACAAGCTCTAATGTTCTTGGTAAAGTCGCTAGGGTCGGTAGATCACGTGTTAATTGTGATGGTAAAGTCGTTATCTAGATAGTACAAGTTACAATGTTGTTGGTAAAGTAGCTATGGTTGGTAGATCAAGTGTTAATTGTATTGGTAAAGTCGTTTCTGACACATGATTAAGGTTGTTAGTAGCGATCCTAGTGTGGTTGGTACGAAAGTTAAGGATCTGCTGGACTGGTTACTGCCTTAAGAGTGTAGTTGCTATGGTTGTTATGCACGTGTAGGGTTTGTGGTATGGTTGATAAAGTGGATAATGCTAAGGTTACAGTAGAGAAAATTATTTAAGGGGGTTAGCACAATAGATAAGGTTATCGATATAGTCGCTAGTGTCGCGAGTACAAGACTTGATCTGTCGACAAAGTCGCTGAAGTAGTTGGTACACACACACACACACACACACACACACACACATTCTCACACAGACGCGCGTGCACACACAAACACACACACGCCCACACACACACATACACCCACACACACACGCCCAAACACACACACACAGACACACAGGCAGACACACAGGCAGACATACACACACCCACATTCACACACGCCCACACACACACCCACATACACACACGCTCCCCCCCCCCCACACACACATACACACACGCCCACACACACACACACACACACATTAATATATATATATATATATATATCTTAATCATAATAATGTAGCATGTCGTTTACAGAACGTCGCCTTCATGAAAGACAATCTGTAAGACAATCGATCCCTGGCCAGCTCTCCCATATATGGAACTGTCTGCACCAGAGCCTCTGTAATGTCCACTGTCAAGTACCCTAGCATTTCTAGGCTAAAGAATGCCAGTTTCTCAGCTCTAATGCTGTCTACTAACCCGTTCTGTTCTATATCCAGCTCCCGTACGATTTCTGCGCCTTTCTCCCTCACTACTCATGTCATTCCGAGCATTATCCCACAACATTGTAGCCAGAACAACCAAACCCTATTCCGTAGGGGGCGACCATGTCCCATCACCAGGAAGATGCATGTTATAAGGACCCCTACTTAAGATCGCGCTAGGGTCTTTAGTGCAACGGTCAAGTGGACAGACTATTCTCCCTAAAGATAACACCCGTTGCACTATTCCAGAGCGGAATGTGTGGGAAGAACCACCGGAGGTAACACAATCAGACACGACAGGTACCAGATCTGATGTACCCTTATCAATGTTACATATCGTCTTGTGATTCTCGTCTTTCCTGCTGGATGTTTACATTATCGCCAATTTAACATTACCTTTGATCGCCCTCTTTCCCTTCAAAGCAGTGAAAACAATCACTATGAGAAGTGTATGTTAAACACTTACAAAACATACAAACAGACACAAGAAAAGATGGATTGTGTATTACTTTCATTTTTTTCCTTTGGTCTGAGTTGTATGTTTTCCAGATGATTAATATAAAATGCTCAATGCGATGATTTTTTTTTCTCTTTTCTTGATTTAAAAAAGTAAAGTAAAGTAACTCATAGCATTACTGTTGTAGGGGTTTGAGGTGTTAGCGATCTCACATTTCAAAGGCTCGGCTATATGAGGGCGGTAGCCATCTCCTCTCTCTCGCCGTTTTTACTTCCCGGACTGAACCGGTACCCATTTAAGGCTGGATCGACCCGGGACCCGTTACGGTTTGAAAAAAAACATTTCTGCCTCAGCTGGGGAAAGAACCCAAGACCACTCAGATGCGAAGCCAGCACGCAAACCACTGCGCTACGCGACTCACTTTGTTGATTTACATGCCTAAAAATAGTTCTCTTTTCCTTTCCCCATAATCCTTCATTTTTGTTCGTAAAATAGAAACATTAGGCAACCACTTTAGTTGACTTCCTTGTAAGAAACGTCTACTAAAGCATGAATACCTTGTTGTGATGTGTTTGTTGTATTGAGAAATTCTTGGTACATAACTTTAACAATAAAGTTACCAGCTTTCTGCTGAGTACTTCATGGTCGCCTCTTCTGTTACGCACAGTTGAAGATTTAGTTTTAGGGTTGGCCAGGCAGCGAGGAAGGGAATTGATTATGCCTCTTTTAAAAAAAAGATTGAGACATTGTCAAATAAATTTTCAGAAACATAATTCTAGACGCACTTCCAGCGCTCTGAGAACTATTTTTTATAGTGTTGTGTGGTAATGAAAGGTTAGCAGCATCATCTTGTAAAACAAACTGCAACAGAAGCCACAGGCGAACATGATCTATTTTTCACATGCTTAATCCGGGGAGTTACCGGCATATTTTCATTAGGAACATATGCTTCGTATGATGATAAATGAGGAAGAACAAGTGCAAGAGGAAGAAGAAGAAAAATGAAGACCATGAAGAAGAAGAAATAAAAGAAGATGGAGAACACAGCCCTTACCTCTCCACCCTACTGAAAGTCTCTGGAATTCGAAAATGGTCCAGCTTGGTCTACTCCCTTAAAATAAATATTCCTTATTATTTTCAGCAAGTTCAAGAATAATTAAAATAGTATTGTAGTATAGGGCATTCAGAATAACAACATATCATAATCTAAACATTATTATAGTAAAGCGGGACTCATTGATCTCGAAATAAAGGTGTCCGCCTCGGCTGCCAGAGGTCGCGTGTTCAAACCACTGTTGAGACCGGAATTTTATTTCACGTGGATCTTCCTGGTAAAAATTCTCCTGATGTCTGGGTAGTGAGATCGGACTTCCGTGTCGAGCACGTTAAAAAATCTCTTGGCAGTTGGAAATCGAAAAGAGTAGGCTTAACGGTGGCTGACACGACAAAATTCAAATTAAAAATCTACCGAAGTTTTTTGCACCTTTGCACAGGTGGTTTTTTTAATGAAAAACTATAGATGGAGCCTAACTGGCTGCAGATCTACTTAGCTCTAGTGTGTTAGACTATTAAGATCGACTTGCACATTGGTAACATCATAAAAAATATCATAATCGAAACATTATTGTAGTATAGAACATTCAGAATAACAAAAGATCATAATCTAAACAGTAACAATAAATTGAAATTGCGGAGGAACTGAAGGTCAAATAAAGGGTATAGAGAGTGATAGAGAGATAGATAGATAGATAGATAGATAGAGAGAGAGAGAGAGAGAGAGAGAGAGATGCATTTGTATGGGACCCTACTCAAAGATATGGAATAAGAGCTTGAATAACAAATGCTGCAACCTAATGTCAGTTATGATTTACAGCAGCTTGAATATTAAACACGCCTAGGAGACTGGTCTTGAACTTCGTGCCCCTTTCTACGAACATCTCAAAGACATTTCCAATATATTCGACTCATCGGTCGCTTACTATTTCAATGGCCATGGACATCTGGGTAAGGTTGAAATCAGTCTCACCGGCATCCTCTCCTGCTTCAACGATGGTAGACCCTGGTTTGAGATCGATACTAATGTGATCTTCCTTTTGGAATACCTTAAACCCCATTGTTTGAATAGTCTAACCATTTGCGTAGTCTCCTCTACACATTCCTCGCTTTTGTTTTCCCGCTTTTCCCCTTTTCTCTTCCACCTCTATTTCTTTATATCGTTCTCTTTGTATTATTATATTAAGTCATCCATAGCTGCATCCTCATTTGTGTATATGTGTCTGTGTGTATATATTGTTATATATATATATATATATATATATATATATATATATATATATATATATATATATATATATATATATGAGACGTGTTCAAATGAAACCGGTTTTAACAGCCCCAAATGAACATAAGTACGATGGGCATGATGACGTCACATCTGATGTAAACAGCACATACCAACTGTCAAGTTTGCAAAAATTCATTTTCCCATGACTCATAGTATTCTCAGCAGACCGTTGAAAACATGGCATTTGTGTGATATGGAATCCGTTCGGAGTTGATCACTGAGCTGTGATTCGGTTTCTAACAGCTGATCGATGTCGACCAGTTGACATGCATCGCAGTGTATGGTGACAAAAGTGTGGCGAACGTAAGCTCCGGCGACGGTTCACCCGAATTGCTGCATCAATTTTGGCAATGGTATCTTCTGACGCAACAATATGTGAATGAGCTGGTCTAGGAAGATCTTTCATTAACTCACGTCCTTCTTTAAACATCGTCGACCAGTTCCTCACTGTTAACTTCGATAGTCTTTTGTCACCATACCCTACCTACATTCTGCGATAAATGTCAACTGGTCGACATCCTTCAACTTTTAGAAACCGAATCACCGCTCACTGAATAATTCTGGACGGATTCCGTATCGCACCCGCCATGTTTTCAACGGTCTGCTGAAGAAACTATGAGTCGGAATATAATGACATTTTGCAAATTTTACGTGTTTTTTTTTCAGTTTGCGTTTGCCTTATTTGCCAAATTCCAAAGGCGGTGTGCATTCCACTGTGATTTTTATTTTGCGCCTGTCGGCCCGGTGCATCCGACTTCAGCATGCATTGTATTTAAGGGTCTGCTTCCTCCTGCATTTTCTCAGGGTTTGCTTCCCATGAGAACGTCCGGTGCTGTGATGGGGATCAAACCCAGCACCTTCTGGTGCTGAGTCGTTTACATCAGAAGTGACGTCATCATGCGCATCGTACGTGTGTTCACTTGGTGCAGTTAATTTCGGTTTTATTTGAACACACTACATGTAAATAAATATATAATATGTATATGTAGTGGATTGTGTTAGTGCTTATACTCTTGTTTCATGTATTGTACATATTTGTATTTTAATATATGTATGAACTTATGTACTTATTCTTGTGTACACATTTTATAATATTTCTGTGTTTGTGTAAACAAATAGATCATGTTCTTCTCTATATTAAGTGGTATACCTTGATTCACACATTCTCTCCCACTTTCTGGTTTATCGCTACCACCTTCCGTATGTATTGGTTGTTCTTCTGTTTATTTTTTTCAATTTCTTCAGTGTGTTGGTTTGTCTATTGTTCCAGACGAAGGCTTCGTGGCAGTGACGTGGTTTTTCGTTATGTTTCGGTCCATGTGCGGTAATTGACTCATATATATCTCTGTGTTTTATCTAAACAGTATGACCATAAAAGATATCACAAGTCACAAAACGTAAGACAATGCATATATGTTTTTGTTGTTATGGATTCAGCAGTATTATGGCTCTCGGCCTTCGACCCAATACATTGTAGTGATATATGCACGTGTTTGTTAATTGTTGTTTAGTACCATACAAAGTGTTCAATTTATCTGGTCGTAGGGGAAGAATCATTTTCTTAACATCGTTCTGCGCCTGCAGTCAAAGAGATGGTTATCGAATGTTTCGTAGGGTTGTGTACACAGCTGGCACTGTGAAGTGTGGTGTGGTTGTTTTCTATCAGGTGCTTGATGAGTGACATGTGTTTGGTTTTGAGTTGGAAAGTGGTTTTTTGATCCCTCCTTGTTAATTGGTTTATGCCGTCATCTAGATCGCCTCTTTCCATATGCTTACTGTTTATATTTCTGTTTCTAAGAATCATATGCTTGTATGTCTCTATCACTATATTACGCATTCCCCATCTATTCAGCCACGTTTTCTAGGTTGCTGTTTATTTGAGTTGTTTGGCTTTGTGTTGTTTCGTTGTTTCTATATGTGGCTAGTGTTCTCTTGATTTTGTCTTTGCTAGGCTGGACAATTATTATATAAGTCGTACCCCCCCCCCCCCTCTCATACCATTGTATCAAATAACAAATATGCACTAGACCAGTGATACTAACCTACTCGTTACCACTGACCCTTTAAATGTGTTTTAATGCGTGGAGCCCTCAAATGTTCTGTATATGAACATGTTTGGCAATGGATTATCTGTGTGTGGGCAATAGTAAACAATGTCTTCAATTGCGAATGTTAGTGTAAATGTGTTGCTAATAACAAAGTAAACATAAAATGAAAATAATATTGTCTCATACAGTCAAATTTTAATGAACTCTCCATAACTGCAACTCACACTACTAATGTATTTTCATTACATATCCATACTTACAAAATCTTGGAGAGTATCAGTTGTAAACAATAGAAAACATTGAAATTAAAGTTTATAATGCTAACAGTGTAAGAGCGATGCATTGGGGAATGTTTACTTTAAAGTAAATGATATTTATCGAATATATAGCCTTCTGTATTAGTTTTACCGATACTCGACAACCAGTAGTCTCTATCTGAGGTTCAGATCCGTTACACTAGACTACCCGCACATTGTATAATCACGACCTCGTCTGGGTTACTCTAGTAAGTAGCTAGTAGCAGCCAGAATAGATGTCTTCCCACAAATCATTCATTTGATCCAGTAGAGGTGGATGGTGGACAGTTTGTGTTGCACCACGATGCTGCCCTTCCCCTGCCCGCCGCTACTAACTTCATTATATAACATCTGTATTACTGCGCTATGACCGGATGCCCGAGTGGTTATGATATCACTCTCTCGACCCAGGCAGGGAATACAGTTTCAAAACTCAGTTTGTCCTATACGATGTGAAATTTAAAAAAAACTAGCCTGCACACTGCGTCGCGCCTGCAGGGACAATCGGTCTTCAATCCTCAGCTCTATAGTCCCATCCATATAAATAAATGCCTTAACGATATCATGTTATTGCCTATATTATATTATAAATGTCCTCTTATTTTTTCTTAGCAAAACATCCATGAAATTATAGTGGGACCTCGGAACAATTTCATGAGCAGTCAATAATTCAAATAGAGGATGATTTTCACATCCAGATTACAGACCTTCAGAGGGAGGATGATGATTATCACATCCAGTCTACAAAACTTCAGAGGTAGGATGATTTTCACATCCAGATTACAGATCTTCAGAGGGAGGATAATTATCATATCCAGATTATAGACCTTCAGAGGGAGGGAGGATGATTATCATATCCAGATTACACAGAGAAAGAGCGTTTGACATCCAGACTACAGACCTTCAGAGAGAGGACTATTTTCACATTTAGGCTAAAGACCTTCAGAGAGAGGACGATTATCACATCTAAAGACCTTCAGAGAGAGGACGATTATCACATCTAAAGACCGTCAGAGAGACGACGATTATCACATCTAGACTAAATACCTTCAGAGAGGGGACGATTATCACATCTAGACTATAGACCTTCAGAGGAAATTAACGTATGCCATGTAGGCGGCAGACCTTCCCCAACAGATGTCTTCGCTGTATACTCCCTGTTAGACAACATAGCCTACAATAACACAAGCTGGGCACATATAACTCAACAGCAGCTAATACAACTAAAAATTATGGGGACAAAGTTCATATACTTAGAACACACCGTCTGGAATAAATACAATAATAAAACCAGGCATCCTGGGGTGGATCCGCAGGTAGAGATGAGTCGGAAACTTCATTTTTGTTTTTTCAAAAACCGAAATCAAAGCAAGGAATATGAAAGAGGAAGTAAAGGTATCAGAGATTTCATGATTGGAGTTCAAGGAAATGTTATGTTATAGAAGTATACGGACAGTAACTCAAAACATAGCCAAGAGGTTGTCAATAACCAAATTTAAACGCCACGTACTTGACCATGTCAAAAGCTGGCAAAACATTGCACACAAAAATGACTAGTACCGTTTAGGTTCATATTACAACCAGCGGTGATAACAAAATAATGTAGCTTGAAATGAGGTTCTACCTGCAAGAGCTAGAGATATACCGAAGTGTTTATCAATTAAAACATGCTAGATATAAACATGCTGGAAAGAATACAAAAAAGAGCGACAAAGCTGATCGTGGGATTCCAGAATTACAGTTATGAGGAAAGACTCAGAAAAATCCGGCCTGCGGTGTCTAGAAGAGAGAAGAATTCGTGGTGACTTAATACAGGTTTATAAGATGATCAGAGGAATGGATAGATTAGACTATAGGAAGTGTTTTTTTTTAAAAATGCAGCCACCCACAAGAACAAGAGGGCATAGCTACAAATTAACTAAAGAGAGGTCCAGATTAGATATTAGGAAATATGTTTTTAGTCAGAAAGTGGTGAATGCTTGAAATGCATTGCCACGGGAGGTAGTAGAAGCAAAGACGGTTAATGTATTTAAAAATAAATTGGATGCGCATAGCTTTTAGAGCAAGGTGATGTAAATGAAACTCGTTGTATACAGACTCTGCAGAGTCTTTTAAGCCAGTATAAAGACGTTAAGTTAAGTTAAAGACTCTATCATAGACCACACAATGTAGAAGTGTCACACACAGAATATGATATAAAATATGCAGCTCTCTGTCCCTCTTTCTCTCTCCTTCTTTCTCTCTACATATATATAAATATAGAGAGAGCTTTCTCTCACTCACTGGTGAGCCGCGTAGTGCAGTGGTTAGCGAGCTTATTTCATTTACCATTCCAAATGGGTTTTTTTCAGACCTCAGCGTTTCCCGGGTCGACCCAGCCTTAAATGGGTACTGGTTCAGCCCCGCAAGTTAAAGCGGCGAGAGAGAGGAGATGGCTACTGCCCTTGAAATGTGAGATCGCTAAACACACTACATTTACTCCCACAGCAGTACTGCTAAGGGTTATTTTACTTTACTCGCGCTCTTCTCTCTCTCTCTCTCTCTCTCTCTCTCTCTCTCTTTCTGTCTCTCTCTCTTTACATATATATATATATATATATATACACACACACACATTGCAGCCTGATGTATTAAAAAGAGATACAATAAGAAAACGTACGAACACTCGCTTCACCCTCCATTATTTTTCGTATTCTTGGCTCACGGACAACATAAACTACACGGAAACCTTTGTCGTTAAAAAAGGTCAGCTAATTTACACACATAAATAGATGCTCCATCCTCTTCAGGCTGCCAATTCTGTGCGCCTGATCATTTTAACAGAATATCAAAAATGATATATAATTTGTAAGAGGCGTAACTCGCTGCGATAACATCAACAGGTACGAGGTTCCCTCCCTTTTCTGAGCCAGCAATGAAAGGTTTACGTGAGTTTTAGTTTACAATGAAAACCAGATCACCAGCTGAGGTCTTGACAAATCCAACAGGCACTTCACTTTTCATGGAAACACAAAATGTTGGAGAAAGAAACATGGATAGGTTTGTGAGCTTCCAAAATAATCGAACTAAATTCGACCTAGTGGGTTAATCTATATAACAAATGTTAAGTTCATGATTTTTTGGTTTTCTGCCGAACTTTTCACTAATGTGTTGTCTTATGTAGGTTAGGTAGATACTCATTGTGTGTGTTGTTTGTTTGCTTTGGTGTGAAGCATCTTTATTTTTGTCGGAGCATTTTAAGAAGAAAAAGTTAGAAACAAAAGAAGAGAACTGTTACCTGTCTGGTACTTCCAAAGTAATTGTATTTGTTGTGATAGATTTCCGCGCTAATCTATCTTCATAGATTGTTGAATAGAGTGGTAATGGAAACCTTGGCTGCTCGTTTTGTCGTTTAGAACAGGCACATCCAGATTAGACATTGTAAAGCTCTAAGCTGTTAGAAGACGGATAGACCCTATGGCAATTGTTAATATAGATTAAAGTGGCCAAGTGGTTCGGGTAATTGTCTTTTGAACAAGGGGGCAAGGTTCAAAACTTTGTCAGGCTTTAGATTTCTTACAATCGTAAAGGTAGAGGTAGACATAGCTGACTTCATGCTAGAGACTTAATTATACGAGGTCACAACTTGTTTATGAGATGGCGTGGCTAGTTTCTTTACTCGTTGCCGATCAGTCGCTAACAGTAACCCATTTACAGCTGGGTCAACTAGAGATTGCCGATAACGAGAGATTAATAAAGTACCTTTGCCATGATAAGTCATACGCTAGTCGTGGGTAAAGAAAAGCATGTTTTGTGCTCTGCGTGGCCACTGCAGGAATTAGTGACTTTTGTTCCTGTTGGATCCCAACTATGTGAATAAATGATGCAATGATAGTTTGTTTTAAACAGAGAATAAGGCTTTGGAAGAACTGAGCTTGACAGGAATACGATTGAGCAGTGAAATATAAAACATATACCAGCTTTGTCGATGGAAAGGTGAATCCTTTAGTATTAGAACCACGAAATATGTCTTGAGTTATTTCATTTCAATCATCATCATCATCATGTAGCTTGTCCTTTATAGAACGTCGCTCCCATCAAAGTATGTCTGAAAGAAACTCGTTCTGTTGCCAAAACTCCATTCTCCGCCACAGTCATACGCAGCCATTCCTGGATATCTTGGTGTCATCATCTTCTTGGTCTACCCCTTCCTCTTTTGCCTGGCACCATACTTTCCATCACTGTTCTCTCGAGACCGTTGTGTCTCTTGATGTGACCAAAGTATTTTCATTTTCTAGCCAAAATGGAATTGATAAACCAGTTCTCATCTATGTTCAACCTTTGCCGAATGTTTATATTTGTCTTCTCTCAGTCAAGGTATTCTGAGGATCTTTCTGTAGCATTTTGACTGGAAAGACTCATTTCACTTTCTAGATGTTTTGGTAACCGTCCATGCTTCACAGCCATATGCTGCCATGGGAAAGAAAAAGGTTCTCAAGACTTTTACTTTGTTTATTTTGCAGGTGTTCTGCAATAATTTCTTCAGGTTGTTTAGCCTCTGGGTTGCCATGGCCAGTCTCCTTCGGATTTCTCTTGAGCAGTCGCCATTTTTGCCAATTCTGGAGCCCAGAAGTTCAAAATGCGTGACTGTTTTTTGTGACGTCAAAGATGTCATATTCAAAGATTACCTGCCTCATGGCAATACGGTTAATGGGCAATATTATGCAGATCTCCTAACCAAACTGAGAAAGACCGTGACCAGAAAATTATCGATGGCGCGTAAACAAATTCTGCTTTTGCATCAAGACAACGCGCCCTCCCATAAAGCAGGGCTTGTGCTGCAAACAGCGAACGATTTGAATATTGAAATTCTTCCACACCCACCATATTCTCCGGATTTAGCTCCATTAGACCTTTTCATATTCCGAAAACTTAAAACACAGCTGAAAGGAAATCATGTTGACAGGGACGAAGATGTCATACTGGCTTGTGATAACTGGTGTAGTTAGAAAAATAAGTTATTTTATTCTGAAGGTCTTTTCAAGGTCACGCAAAGATGGCAGAAATGTATAAATTCAGATGGAGGCTATATTGAGACAGAATAAGCACTGTGCCACATTTCAACTTTCTGCCTCTACTACTTCATGGTCAACGTAAAACCTTATGGCAAGCTCCTTGTATATATGATGGGGAAACATTGTGCGAATAAATATGACACTGATCTTGAAAGTGTCGGCGCCGCCGCAATATTTCTATGCGCCATTTCGACCTGGCGTCCAGGATATGTTATGATCTGGATTACAGTATCAATCCCCACCTTATTGGCTAGACTGCTATGGCACAACCTGTTTCCAGGACCATGAACGCGTGAGTGAGGGGATAAAGATCAGTATGATTCTCCTAACCCTGATTACTCTTCGATGCCCAACAAATGACATAAATTCAGTTTTTTTTAAAAGATCTCATCCCAGACTTCGTGGCCTAAAAAATGGAGTATGTCTAGTTTGCCTAAATCCGGACCTTGAAACATAAATCATCAATCTCTCTAAATTGCACTCTTATTGTCTATCGTTCTCTGCATATTTCCGAACTAACAACAAGAGAAAGGCTTCAAGGCTCAAATTGTAGAGGCATTTGTTCGGTTTACTGGTTTTTGTTTTGCTGTGCGGTAGCTCATTCATTTCTCTGCAACTCCTTTACATTTTTATATGTTCACATGCCATTTGATTGTGTCATCTACTTATTCGTTTCTCCTCTTTATTCGATATCTACAATTTTTCATCGATCCGTGTTTTTCCACTCATATACATTCTTCCCTTCATCTGTATTCTTCCACTGATATAAATATTCTTCCATCCATCTATATTCTTCATATACATTTGTCCATCCATCTGTATTCTCCCATCTATCTATATTCTTCATGTATATTATTCCATCGGTCCATATTCGTAATATATATATATATATTCTTCATTCCATCTTTATTCCTCTTTCAATAGATATTCTTCCATCTATCTATATTCTTCTTTGAATATATATTCTTCCATTCACCTATATTCTTCCATGTATCTATATTCTTATATCTATCTATATTACTCCATGATCTATATTCTTCCATCATCTACATTCTTCCGTTCATCTAGATTCTTCAACCATCTATATTCTTTAATGTATCTACATTTTTCCATCCACCTTTATTCTTCCATCCATCTATATTATTCTCTCCATCTTAATATTTCCTTCGACCTATATTTTTCCATCAATCTATATTGCTCTCTCCAATTTCCCATCCATCCATATTCTCAATGTCGCCTCCTTGACCTATACGGCGATGATAAAAGCAACCACTGCGCGACGATAAAAGCAACCACTTCAACAACCACCTCACAGGAAGTCTGTGCCGAATCAATTGCATCCAATATTGCAGTGGTAGGTTGTGTAGCATTTTCCACTACCTAATCACGTTATTATCCTCATGCACAACCTTCTTCAGTGACCCTTTACTGCAAGTTTGTAAAGTTATAGTGACACCATTCTGTCCTCCCTTGGTACCAATAAGGTATCCCCTTCTATTTCTCGGTCCTATCGAACTCTTCTTAATGTCTAGTTCTGTCTCCTTCTGTACCTTTCTTCTGTCAATCTCCAGCTATTATCTTGTTCTGTCTTCTTCTTTTTTGCCTTTCTGTCCGTCTCTCCCTATTACTTTCTTATATGTTCTTCTGCCCTCCCCCTCCCCCCATCCGTCAGTCTCCCGCTATTACCTTGTTTTTTTCTTCTTCCCTTCTGCCAATCTCTGCTGCTATCGTGCTCTGTCTCCTCTTCTTCCCTTCTGCCAATCTCTGCTGCTATCGTGTTCTGTCTCCTCTTCTTCCCTTCTACCAATCTCTGCTGCTATCGTGTTCTGTCTCCTCTTCTTCCCTTCTACCAATCTCTGCTGCTATCGTGCTCTGTCTCCTCTTCTTCCCTTCTGCCAATCTCTGCTGCTATCGTGCTCTGTCTCCTCTTCTTCCCTTCTGCCAATCTCTGCTGCTATCGTGCTCTGTCTCCTCTTCTTCCCTTCTACCAATCTCTGCTGCTATCGTGCTCTGTCTCCTCTTCTTCCCTTCTACCAATCTCTGCTGCTATCGTGCTCTGTCTCCTCTTCTTCCCTTCTGCCAATCTCTGCTGCTATCGTGCTCTGTCTCCTCTTCTTCCCTTCTACCAATCTCTGCTGCTATCGTGTTCTGTCTCCTCTTCTTCCCTTCTGCCAATCTCTGCTGCTATCGTGCTCTGTCTCCTCTTCTTCCCTTCTGCCAATCTCTGCTGCTATCGTGCTCTGTCTCCTCTTCTTCCCTTCTGCCAATCTCTGCTGCTATCGTGCTCTGTCTCCTCTTCTTCCCTTCTGCCAATCTCTGCTGCTATCGTGCTCTGTCTCCTCTTCTTCCCTTCTACCAATCTCTGCTGCTATCGTGCTCTGTCTCCTCTTCTTCCCTTCTGCCAATCTCTGCTGCTATCATGCTCTGTCTCCTCTTCTTCCCTTCTGCCAATCTCTGCTGCTATCGTGCTCTGTCTCCTCTTCTTCCCTTCTACCAATCTCTGCTGCTATCGTGCTCTGTCTCCTCTTCTTCCCTTCTGCCAATCTCTGCTGCTATCGTGCTCTGTCTCCTCTTCTTCCCTTCTGCCAATCTCTGCTGCTATCGTGCTCTGTCTCCTCTTCTTCCCTTCTACCAATCTCTGCTGCTATCGTGCTCTGTCTCCTCTTCTTCCCTTCTACCAATCTCTGCTGCTATCGTGCTCTGTCTCCTCTTCTTCCCTTCTACCAATCTCTGCTGCTATCGTGCTCTGTCTCCTCTTCTTCCCTTCTACCAATCTCTGCTGCTATCGTGCTCTGTCTCCTCTTCTTCCCTTCTGCCAATCTCTGCTGCTATCGTGCTCTGTCTTCTCTTCTTCCCTTCTACCAATCTCTGCTGCTATCGTGTTCTGTCTCCTCTTCTTCCCTTCTGCCAATCTCTGCTGCTATCGTGCTCTGTCTCCTCTTCTTCCCTTCTACCAATCTCTGCTGCTATCGTGCTCTGTCTCCTCTTCTTCCCTTCTACCAATCTCTGCTGCTATCGTGTTCTGTCTCCTCTTCTTCCCTTCTGTCACCAACCCGCTAAAATATTGTACTGTCTCCGAATGTTCTTGTTGCTGGTTTTCAAGTTATTGATGTTGATTCCTTATCTCATGGCGAGTTCCATTAAACATTCTTAAAACCGATGTTTAATTGAAGAAAGTGGGCATGGGACCTTTCTGTCTGTAATGCAATGTAAGACATCTCATCATTCTCATCAGTGCGACTGTAACAGTGTCAGTCCTCACCTGGTTGGACAGGCTGTTTTAACACGGCCTTTTTCAGAGAGCATAATTGATCTATTGTTTGATTATTTTTTGTTTTTGCTATTGCGTCGCCTTATTTCTTTATTCCCCAAGGCGGTGTGCGTTGCACTGTGGTTTTTATTTTGCGCCTGTTTATCCAGTGCATCCGACTTCAGCATGCATTGTATGTAAGGGTCTGCTTCCTCCAGCATTTTCTAAGCGTTTGTTTCCCCGGAGTAACGTCGTTACTGTGATGGGCATCGAACCCAGCACCTTCAGATTGTTAGCCGTGTCACTTAACCACTAGCCCACGCGTCCCCTTGATTGGTTATTTCTTCTTCTTCTTCCACGTTCGTCCTGAATAGCATGATGTGATATTGTGGCATTGCTTAAAGCGAAAGCTGCAATACCTACGTCTGTCTGCCCGACACACCCGGCTTCAGTAAGGCAATTTATGGGATAGGGTTTGTGCTTCAAATCTATATTTTTGTCACCAGGCTACATGACTGCAGTTTGTTTTCAAGGCCGCCGATCGAATGTGAATAAAGGTTTTTGCCAGCTATGGCTCACTGACCCGGACGCAAACATACAGTTATGAGTCACTGACCCCGACGCTAGCATACAGCTATGAGTCATTGACCCTGACGCAAGCATACAGCTATGGCTCACTGACCCGGACGCAAGCATACAGCTATGGCTCACTGACATGGACGCAAGGATACAGCTATGGCTCACTGACCCGGACGCAAGCATACAGCTATGGCTCACTGACCTGGACGCAAGGATACAGCTATGAGTCACTGACTGCTGACATCGCATGCATTGCTGCGTCTTCTGCTCCGATTGGGTGTTTGAATGCACAAAGTATCTGGGCTGTTTTTTTAATTTCAGAAAAATGATTGTGGTGACAAACGGTTAAAGCATTCGAGTTTGTTATTTAAAGAAATACGATTATTGTGGACATAATATCTAGTACCCAAGTTTATTCTCCAATATTTTATGAAACAAAATGATCAACATTGAAGGAAATGTATATTTCACTCATTAAAACAAAAACTGCAAACACAACCCTCATCAGGTGCCAGTTGGCGTTGGCGATCATGAACATCCATCAATTTCTATGACGTATGTCGTTTACGAACGTTATTTATCGCCCACGCCATTCTCACAAGCTGTCCAGCATCTTCTTTCACGGCCTTCCTCTATCTCTCTTTCCTGGTATATTGCCCGTTGTCACGATGTGCTCTAAGCAACCTCTTCCCATAACATGCCCAGAAAAGATGATTGTCTTGTTCTGATTCTTGCATTGATTATCTTTGTGTTTGTGCCTCCTCGAATACTGTATTAGTCTTTTTTGCAGTCCATGGAATCCGCAGCATTCTTCTGTAAAATCACATCTCCGTTTCTTCAAAGATCTAAGCGCTTGCTTGCTAATTCTCCATGATTCAATGTCATATGTCAGTTCTGGTTCCACGTATCATCCAAGGACTCTCTTTCTCAGTTCTAGCGATACGGTTTTGTTGTGCAATATTCCTTTCATGGTATCATCATCATGAAACATGTCCTTTAAATAACGTCGCTCTTATGTCAGCCTGTCTTCAGGGAACTCTATCTTTCGCCAGTCTTCCGTCATGCTCCAAGGTCAAATCCATGTTTTCTTGATGTCCTGAGCCTATCGTCATCTCAGTCGGCCCCTGCCACTGTTTCCAATGACCATGCTTTCCCTAACCACTCTCTTCAGTCCGTTGTGTCGTTTGACCTTTCATGGTCTGAAGACCGATTTTGCTTGGGCTATTCTGCATTTTATTTCGTAATTGCAACAACAATAATAAGCTAAAATTTGGACTGCTAGTTCAAATGCTGTTATGAGCTGAGGGTTTCTGGACTTATTTATTTCATGTATACTTAATGATAGGGATCAAGACTAACGTTGGGGTCAAATGAAATAAGCAGGGGACGGCGTGGCCTAGTGCTTAAGTGGCACGGCTCACAACCAGAAGGTGCTGGGTTCGATCCCCATCACAGCACCGGCCGTTACCCCGATGAAGCAAACCCTTAGAAAATGCAGGAGGAAGCAGACCCTTAAATAAAATGCATGCTGAAGTCGGATGCACTGGGCCGACAGGCGCAAAATAAAAACCACAGTGTAACGCACACACGCCTTGGGGAATAGATAAATAAGGCGAAAAAAAAAAAAAAAAAAAAAAAAAAATTAAATAAGCCTGACCGGGACCCCACTTCACGTCCTTGTCGTTCTCCTAGAAACAGGATGTGTTAGAGTATCCTGACCGGGATCAATACTGTCATCTACATAGTGGTGAGCCTACTAAGCAGCCCTGCGTTACACTACAGCCAGGAAAAGCAAGTTTCTTTTCTTTCAGTTCGCCTCTCTAGACATGTAAGTCTACCTTACCGAGGTTGGAGAGCTTGCACATTCCAATGATCCTGGGAGCTATGTCGGTGGAGTCTTTTGTCTGTTTTGGCAGGATCATACAAGCTAGAGAACATTGGAGATGAAATGGGGGCAGGGGGAACCCAGCCAGTGTAAATGCGGATCTCACAAGCGAGTGGTAAATCATCTGAGCTGCACCAGATCTCCAATCCAACCCCCAACCTCCCACCCCCCACTGCATGGATTTTATTTGAGAGGCATTGGACTGTCCACAGCTACCAGCCCATAGCTAATGAAATTATATATCGTCGCTATCATCATTAGCAGTTCGTCTTCGTACGTAACAGAGCCAATGTAACCAGTTATTCGAGAAACTTGGACACAAATGAAGAACTCAATACGGGTAGTTTGAAGCAACACCAGCTGAATTACTACTATCACCACCCCACGCTACGGTGTATATTCCCATTGTTGGGGGATTTGTAAGGCAGAGAATTCAACACCGTTTGCCTCTACAGTCGGCACGTGATGTACGCGCTATGATTTTATATTACCATTGATATGGGGTTTGCTACAGCTTAAAGGTAAAGGCATTTCCTTACTAAGAAACCAAAGGGCGAAGCGGTGCAATTTCCAATCCTGCAAGTTTCAAGCGTTCGTTTGTCTGAAAGGTGGTGAGACCAGCGACTAGCTATATTAGAGATTGACGAAACACACGGGAAGAGATCCCCCTCTTTTTCTTTCCACACACTCTTGTTTTATTTTACTCTGTCCAACAATCACTCTATTGTAAAACTTTCACACGGGCACTCCGGGTGAGGCCCTTCCATTGCACTTGGTTGGGATGGTCTCTGAGAGTGCAACAAACCTAGCATAGGTACATACAGACACATACACGAATCAATTCACTGGTTTATGCGTTTTAAAATCGCCCAATTGACTACGGTCTGGAGTGGAATATGCTAGCCTCCGCCAGTAGAAACTAGTGAGGCAAACACGTAAAATAAAAAATAAAAACAAAATAGAAATCCTGTGTACACTCTGGGCCCGTTGAAGCACATATGATAATTGAACATCGTTAAGATTAGGCAGTTAGCCGCTGTCCAGGTAAAATTCTAAAACGTTATGAAATTGCTACCCAATACGTAATCTATACAATACGTAATTCCTCCTATTTTATTCCATGAAAACCATAACAGATAACAGGAGCACAATAACACCATTTGATAAAGCAATCTCTTGCTTAAAAAAAAACTATTTTTCAACATAGTCATCACTTTTGGTTATACATTTTCTCCAAGAGTGAACAAGAGCGTACATGCCGCGCTTGTAAAAATCAGGACCAGCGGAGGTGACCCACTGTTTCAAACCCGTTATGACGCTGGGAAAATGTTGCCAACACAGTACATCTTTTATTGGCTCAAACGGGATCAAGATGCTGAGCAGCGCATGAGCTGCAGTGGTCAGCGACTCAAAGCTGACTGCTAGCGTCAGAGCCAGCGAACCAAAGCTGTCAAGACCCTTTTACACCTCAACTCGGTGATCCTGGATAACAGGCTGTAGCAGGGTAGACTGGCTAAGGAGAAGGGATCGAAGAGGGAATGCTAGCCCGGTACTCAAAAAATGCTTGCTGAAGAAGGATGTGTTGGACCGAAAGGTGCAAATATCGCAGTCAAGCTGTAAACTATGACACAACGCATTCCGTTCTCTGGACTACATTCTGCTACTTAAGCCCTTTCAGTGTTTGGTAGTGGGAGATTGAGAATGAACGAAGCCAAGCCAGCCAGCCATTGGCTCAAACATATGGAAGTCAAATGGCGCAAAATCCGAACTATGTGGAGGGTGTGGTAGGACAGTCCAGCCAAGACTGACAATGTGCTCAATGGTCTTCGAACTGGCATGGGGCCTGGCGTTATCATGTTGAAAAATACAAGTTGTCTTCTACTCTGGCGTGACCCTGGAAATTCGAACCTACTACTTAGTGAGCGTCGTAATGTAACGGTCAAAGTTGATGGTTTATCCATGCTCCAGGAAATCAAGGATTACCCCTTTCCTATCCCAAAAGGCGGTGCACATCACTTCACGTGATGAGAGTTGCGTTTAGAACTTTTTAATTGATTGTGAATTCCCATGTCGCCACTCAAAGGACTGCCGTTTTGACTAAGGATCGAAGTGGGGTCATCACGTCTCATCACAGTGATTACACCATTCAGAAGACGTTCACCTTCATTCTCGTAATGGTTCAAGAGGTCATGACACACTTACATGCGATGTTCTTTCTGTTCCTGTGTGAGCACTCGTATGACCCACCTGGCGCAAACTTTCTGTTCCTGTGTGAGAACTCGTATGACCCACCTGGCGCAAACTTTCTGTTCCTGTGTGAGCACTCGTATGACCCACCTGGGGCAAACTTTCTGTTCCTGTGTGAGCACTCGTATGA
Source organism: Ariolimax columbianus (assembly GCA_036924085.1). Taxonomy (NCBI): domain Eukaryota; kingdom Metazoa; phylum Mollusca; class Gastropoda; order Stylommatophora; family Arionidae; genus Ariolimax; species Ariolimax columbianus. The sequence continues at coordinate 18,708,453 of JAVGWX010000006.1, forward strand.
CCCACCTGTGGCAAACTTTCTGTTCCTGTCTGAGCACAACTGTGACTTACCTGGCGCATACTTTCTGTTCCTGTCTGAGCACAACTGTGACTCACCTGGCGCATACTTTCTGTTCCTGTGTGAGCACGACTGTGACCCACCTGGCGCATATTTTCTGTTCCTGTGTGAGCACGACTGTGAACCACCTGGCGCAAACTTTCTGTTTCTGTCTGAGCACAATTGTAACCCACCTGGCGCAGACCTTCTGTTCCCTTCTGAGCACTTGTGTGACTCACCTGGCGCAGACTTTCTGTTCCTGTGTGAGCACGACTGTGAACCACCTGGCGCAAACTTTCTGTTTCTGTCTGAGCACAATTGTAACCCACCTGGCGCAGACCTTCTGTTCCCTTCTGAGCACTTGTGTGACTCACCTGGCGCAGACTTTCTGTTCCTGTGTGAGCACAACTATGACCTACCTGGCGCAGACTTTGTGATATTCCAACGTTGCCACCGTTGCTTCCAATAATTAAACCGATATCCGGCTCCGTAGACAGTTCTCTGGTCGCAACCCTCGGATTTGCGCTGATGACAGATCGATACGTTCTTCATTACATGGTGTGACAACTGTGAATAGCCGTCTGGAACATGGCTTGTTCTTTATGTCGATTTCGCGACTGCTGGATCGCACAACCCACCGCCTTACTGTGCTGGCATCCACTGTTTGGTCTCCGTAAACGTTCAGCAAGGGTAGATGAATATCAATTGGTGCCACTTTATCCGCGTGGAGCAATTTAATAAAGTAAATCTGTTTATAACGCACTTCCATTACAGACGCCATTTTTTCAGTGTGCCCAACAACTACCACATGTCGGGCGGAAACAAAAATTGATGGAAATTTGGCGGAGAAGTTAAAAATCTATTTCTGACTTCGTGGAACATCATAATAAAATAGGTGGCATTACTTTCGTAGCTGCGCTCGTACCTTTCCACAGGCCTGGTAAGCTGCAGGAAGTAAACATTACACAATAATGAACTACGTATAGCCTTCGGCTACCTGACAGCAAGCGTTACCTACCTGTTGGAATTATAAGTATTTTAATAATAACAAAATAATATGCTTTACCAAGGTTTGAACTCACGACCTCGCTGTCAAAATCAACTTCCAAACTGGCCGATTAGCCAATAATTGCATAAAACAGTCACAAATCGTGAATATGAAAATAATGTAAGTTTATTGAAGGCGCGTAAAATACTGCTTAGCTAGAGACTGTGGAGGGATGGTGGAGGAGGGGTCAAGTTTATTTGAGCTCGTGTCTCTGACAGCAAAGGATTGGGTTCATCATCCGTTCGAGTCACAATCCAGTTTACGCAGTTGTAAACGTGTATATATTTTGCATTTGGCCACGGCAGGGCAACCAGGATATGCGACTAGTTAGCCCCACAACAGCATAAACCTTGAAATAGGAACTTCTTCATCCCTGACGGCAATGTCTGTCATGGGACCAGTTTCACATAATTCTTCATGAATGTTTGTATATGTTTCTAGTTGTTTTACCTCGCATTTTCATTGTTTATTGTGTATTTGTATATTTGCGTAGCTTATATTTGTAAAATATTTTAGCAGTTCGTAGGAGTATGCGCATCATTTAGTTCCCGAGCTTCCTTTTCATTATCTCTCTCTCTTTCTCTCTCTCTCTCTCTCTCTTTCATCTTTTTTTGTTGCCACTCTCTCTATCTTTATCTCTCTTTTTCTCTCGCTCTGTCTTTCTCTCTTTCACACTCTCTCTCTCTCTCTCTCTCTATATATATATATATATATATATACCTACATCTCTCTTTCCATTGCATAATACTGCAACCTAAATTTGTTGCTACTTTATCCAAGTATGTGATGACATTACTTTATGTACCATTGTCACTGTTTTCAGGCGGATACATAGATAGAGAGATAAAAAGAGTGAGAGAGTTAAATAGATAGAGAGAAAGAAGAGAGAGAAAGAGAGAAAGGAGAGAAAAGAGATAAAAGAGAGTGAGTGAGAGAATGTGTGTGTGGGTTATGTATATATATATATATATATATATATTGTGATCTAATGAACTGGTCTTGTCAAATACAGCAATTCTGGGGTTTAGAGTGGGGTGAAATTATGTTCAGGCTCAATTGATAATTGCATTGTCAGGTTATATTTGTCAATGATAATTTATCCGAGCCCCTAGTGGTTTCATGTTGTAGATTTCGTATAGATTTCGTTAAACGTTTTTGCCTGCAGACATCTCTTACTTCGTTGTTGTTGTTTTTTGTCTATATGCCAAGAGATCTGTAAAGCGTGAGATCTGCACACGATACATTGGCGCAATTCTGCGCATCACCGAAAGATTTCTTCTTGTTTTGTTTCGTTTGTATTTTTTATCAGTCTGCACATTTTGAGCATGTGAGTGTCTGAGCGCTTACTTCTCATGGCACAGGTGTCAGGTTTGATTACCGTCATCTACACACTCCAGTTGCTCCAGCTGTAAATGTATATCTCGTTGCTGTTACGGAAAAGAAGGCATCCAGAAATGGAACATTGGCACGTCTTCTAACTAATATTTGACTCCTAGTACAAAAGATTCTGCTATGAAGATACTGATATTACCTGCATATTATACTTAACATTGGTACATATCTGTTTATCTGCACCGTGCAACACATCACACTGTCCATGACGTCAGGTCGGCAGATGTGTCGTATGCGAGGAAGCCAACAATATTATGTGTGCGTCCCAATCTTCTGTCACGCTTTACCAATGGGTCAGTCCATCTCGCAAGCATATGGCACAATCAGGATGAGAGCAATGTCTGCACAAGGGCAGGTGCTGAGGATTGATGCGGTTCAAGTGGCTATTGACTCTGATATATCCTTTTCGGAACTTTGTTGTGTTCTATGTAGTCTATTTATGTCATCGTTACTTTTTGGCGGTGACATTTCGCTAAATACACTGCGGCATGTTGTTCCCGTCGCCCACCTGTTCATCCAGTCCCCTAGTATTATTCTTAATAATTAGTTTTGCTGTGATTTTACTGCAGGGTCTATCCAATTGTTGTTTCGAGGCGCCTGTTTTTGCCAATCTGTCGGCCATCTCGTTCCCTTGTAGCCCACTATGTCCTTTGGTGATTAAGAATATGTTTACTGTTCACGAAAAATATAACTTTCCTTTACAAGTATAGATGTTTACTGTACAAAAGTGATTACTAACCGTTTCAAGACCGTAGATCCCTGAAGACAATAATAACACACTGAACACCCTCTCCTCTCTGTCTATCCCCTATCCCCCCCCCCCCCCCCCCCAACTACTAATCCTACATAGTTAACTACTAAAACATTGGCATAAAAAAACGAAATAAAGAATTCTAAATGTAGTACTTGGACTCCCACAAAAATAGTTGGTGGAGTCCACAAAACACTTGGCTGACCCCAGCTTGGCGATCACCTCTGAACAAGAATATATGTGTACCATTAAAGAGTAGTGATCATTGAGTCATCTAAACGTGCCTCTTTGCAAACTAAATCAGTATGCCCCATGACCTCTGGTCAATGTCAAGGATGAAATCTTTCGTTGAACCTATCAGCATGCGTCCGTGTAAAAATCAATTAATAGAACGTCCGGAGTAATGTTAACAGTTCACACAGGCAGGTTTTAGGAATGTTTCACCAGGAGAATCAATTCCCACCAGAACTTTGCTGATTCTTCATATTAATAGATTTGGGCACGGCCTAAGAGTTGCACGTAACGATGTAGAGTGAGAAACAGTAGATAGAAACCAGATCAATTGGCAGGGACAGAATAGATGATTGTATTCACTTTAATACACGAGTGTACAGAAGAGCTGATACGTGATTATGCTCAATATGATGACTGTCGTATACAACGATGGAATTGTACAGTTTTACCGATATCGAGTAGATGCTTCTCTGTTAGAGTGAGCGTTAGGTTTGTTGATACCAACATGATCATGGAGATTCTAGCAGTTTCTTAATCTCAGAAATAACTATGTGTGACTGCCTTAATGACGTCAATCTCTGTGTTTGACTCTCAACACTTGTATTAGAAAGTACAGTTGGACAACCGCATGAAAGAACAGCAGACACCCATATCTTAATCTTTGAATAAACTACAACAGATTTACATTCTAGTTTGAACGAACTGCTTAGAAAATGGTTGGAATGAATTCATTGTTTGTTAGTGACCACCAACTTAGAAAATGATTGAAATGAATTCGTTGTTTTTTAGTGAATGCCAACTTAGAAAATAGTTGGTATGAATTCGTTGTATGTTAGTGACCACCAACTTAGAAAATGGTTGGAATGAATTAGTTGTTTTTTTTAGTGACCGCCAACTTAGAAAATAGTTGGAATTAATTTGTTGTATGTTAGCGACCGCCATCTTAGAAAAAGGTTTAAATAAATTCGTTGTTTGTTAGTGACAACCAGCTTTGAAAATAACACATATAAAATAACAACTGGATATATCCAACACTTTTATTGTAGACACATAGAACTCCGAAACTGCACTATCGTCTAATAACACCATGGAACCGAGTTAACATTCTAATCTTACCAGAACTTGAATACCTTGATGTGACGTGCATATCAGATATGGAGTTGAGTTACCGAGCTTTAAACAGATTCTTTATCAAATAATTGGTTTGTTACAGGTAAGAAGAGCCAGAAGTTCATCAGCTAATACTGTTACGCGCACGTCTCAACTTCCTATTTTATCCTTCTCTCTCATTCTTCTCGTATTCTTATTCTTCTCCATTAATTCTGACCCCGTTATTGCTATACGAGTGCTCACTTATCCCTGCTGCGTTCTTCGGTTCTTTCATCCAACGAGCAGCTCTTGATGTGACAAGAGACCAGATGGATGTCCCAGATAACTGCCTGACCGGACAGGCCAGAGTAAAGGCAATGTCTGGCGTATGGGCAAAGTGGCAGGACACTCATTTAGAGTCTGTTGTAAAATGACTTCTTTCTTAAACTCTTTTGTGGCTATCGAGCTAATATATGTTTGTCATTATGTATACAGAGACACAAGACGTTTCGCCTTGACTGACTATTGTTCAACAAGAGTTTTGTGAATTCAGCAGTCTCATCTATATCGCATCACTACGTTGCCTATTTGTACTTCTTTTCTTTTCTTTTTTTTTTTTTTTTTGGGGGGGGGGGAGTGATGGGGGACGAGAGAGAGTGGTAGGGAGGAAAGGGGGGGGGGATATTATAAGGTAAAATGTGGGCGGAGAGGGAGGTGAGGATGGTGTTTTTAATTTGTTGCATTTTGCACTAAATTAAAATTTGAAATAAAATACAATTTAGCCGACCTACGTTTTTCGTTGAAACTAGTTCTCCAGTTTCAGAAAAGAGACAGAAGCAGTAAACTCAGCACTTAAATGGATATCTGAGACTTCTATAATAAGGACAGTCATCGTGACAGACGTTCAAGCCGTACTTCAGAAGGTACAGAAGGGATGGCTTAGGTAAGAGGGAAAAGCAGCTGTTGAGGCCTCAAACCTCTAGGGGTTGACATGGATCTACTGTCCTTGTCATGCTGGAGTTCAGGGCAATGAAAGAGCTGACATCTTGGCATCATAAGCTCCCATAATGGGCACATTAGTTATGGATAGAAGTGACATTTTGAAAACAATCAGTGATCGCCTGTTAGATGAGGACACTGCAAAAGATGAAGCAGCAGTCCATAAGCTGCACATTTTCGACATTACACGAGGTTCGAGCGGAGTGTTACGGAGAGTGTACAACCAGCGAGCTACAGGGACCATCAGCATCCATACCTTGCGCCATTTACTGAGAGAGACTGCGCACCTATGCGTTTGCCCGGAGTGCAGTTACGTGGATTCTTAGAAACAGTAACAGTTAAATGTTTATTTATTGCGATATGTTCTCTTTCCTTTATCTGGACATTGATAATAATATTTCAAAAGCTCATCTGTATATATTATTATCGCTATGTGCAGCTGCCCTTTATTTTTCTTTAGGTTTGAATTAGAAAGTTGTATGTATATATATAAATTATCAGCTTTAGAAAAGATAAAGACATTTGTAACTGTGGGGGGATAAGACGGCGTTCTCTTTATCAGTGGTAAATTAAACAGACGTCCGTGTGTTACAACTGTCTAAAATGGGAAGGGTGTTGCAACGCGCTTAACATATCTAAATTAACAGACGACAAAGAAGGGATGTGTATGAGACCGTCTTGTATAAATATGATACCAAAAGAGAAAAAAACAAGAGATGTCTACATCTAACAGTAAAAGAGACGCGACAATAGACATCTACACACAGCAGTAGAAGAGACGCGACAAAAGACAGCTACACCCAGCGGCCAAAGAGACGCGACAAAAGACATTTACACCCAGCGGCCGAAGAGACGCGACTAAAGATTTCTACACACCGCAATAGAAGTGACGCGACAAAAGACATCTACATGCAGCGGTAGAAGAGACGCGATAAAACACTTCTACACACAGCAGTAAAATAGACGCGACAAATGACATCTACACACAGCAGTGGAAGAGACGCGACAAAAGACATATACACACCGCAGTAGAAGTGACGCGAAAAAAGACATCTACATGCAGCGGTAGAAGAGACGTGATAAAACACATCTACACACAGCAGTAGAAGACAGGCGTCACAAGACATACACACTGCAGTAGAAGAGACGCGACAAAAAGACATCTACACCCAACGGTAGAAGAGACGCGACAAAAGAAATCTACACCCAGGGGTCGAAGAGAAGCGACATAGTTAAATTGAGAATAATAGAATGAGAGATATACATTTGCTAATCACATTTGCTATAAGATAAAGCCGCGTTCGTCAATGGTAAAAAGATTAATGAGAAAGAGAGAGAGACAAATATATATATATATATATATATATATATATATAGAGACAGAGAGAGACAGAGAGAGAGAGAGAGAGAGAAAGTGTGAGAGAGATGGAGGAAGAATTATGTAGTATTTTTAAAAAAAAATTCTTTTTGCGTTCGCCTTATTTATCTATTCCCCAAGGCGGATGTGCGTTGCACTGTGGTTTTTATTTTGCGCCTGTCGGCCCAATGCATCCGACTTCAGCGTGCATTTTATGTAAGGGTCTGCTTCCTCCTGCATTTTCCAAGGGTTTGCTTCCCCGGGGTAACGGCCGGTGCTGTGATGGGGATCGAACCCAGCACCTTCGGGTTGTGAGCCGTGCCACTTAACCACTAGGCCACGCCGTCCCCATTATGTAGTATGACATTTTACTATCCACCTAATCGTGGGCAAAAAATTGCTACAGAAACTACCGTTGTAAAATCAAGCTAAATGATGTGGTACAAGCTTCTCAAAGGAAGACAACTGCAGTTGTGATTCTAGGCTCTAGTAATAATAATAATGTTCGCTTAGGCGTCTGATGCCCGTTGCGTCGGTCGGTCACATCCATGACCCACAGCCGTGGCGTGGTTCCATGCTTCGTCCAGAGGGGAGGTGAAGGTTGATATCTGCTGGAGCCATACTGTACGGGCATGATCTCTTCTTCCACTCCAGCCGGTCGGGGGAAGAGTTTTGGCGCTGAGGATCGACTTGTGTAGTATCTTGTAGGCCGGGTTTCCTGGTCTGGCCGTACAACATGACCAAACAAAGAAACTCTGCGCCGGTCAAGTGTTTCCTGGTCCAGAAGTACATCATGACCAAACAAAGAAACTCTGCGCCGGTCAAGTGTTTCCTGGTCCAGAAGTACATCATGACCAAACAAAGAAACTTGGCGCCGGTCAAGTGTTTCTGAGATTGGGTGGAGGCCTGTTTTAGCAGAGACCTCCACGTTGCGGATGTAGTCAGGCCATCGGATGCCCAAGATACGCCGCTGGTTGCGCATGTGGAAAACTTCCATTCTCGACATGTTATATTTCACCAATGTCCATGTTTCGGAGCCGTACACTAGGACTGGAACCACGTAGGACTGGTAGATGCAGATTCTAGCTGGAGTGCAGATAAACAAAACACGAAGAGGAAGTATGATAAAAATCGGTTAGCGTTTTTAAGTCCCATCTCGAGCAATTGAGATAGCTGGTGAAATATTCCAGGCCAGGACGAAGACGACAAATTGCTTTTATTGATGATAATAAGGACGATGAAACCACAATGCTGACGACGACGGTTTACAATAGCAAGCACTGGCGGCTCTGTTGCTTATTTAGTCTCTCGCTGGTGACGATTTTTATATTTTTTTACGTTATCTTCCTGTGCGGTTCTGTCTTACTTCGGCGTACTCACCTGTACATTTCTCACCTTGACAGACGAGTGTTAGCTTAACACAATCTAGTCTAGGGATATATGAAGCCTAACAAGATCCAGGGAACGCCACTCGAGAGCCAGCGATAGCACGTGTAATCAAGTGACATGCTTATTCTTCAATTCAAAGTGTTTTACCAACAGACATCTCTCACCTGGCTATGTATATTTCTACGTTTTGTCTACCTTATTATTATTACTGTTATTAATATATTGTTTTTAATGTGGTTATTCGTCTTATTCGTGTTCAATCCTAACCGTGTTCGTGTATTTTGGGTGTGTGTCTGCTGCTATTATATTCAGATATTCATCACAAAACACCCTGTAAGCCCACAAATGGCCAGTCTCTCTCAAAAGAAGATGCACTTTGTTGGTATTGATTATTCCTTTTGCTCGCTGGTAGTACATGCTTCTGATCCATCCTCTGAAGAGTTCGTCTCGTCCTGTACGACTCACATTTCACGCTCAACTTCTGCATGGCTGAACATTTTTTATTCATTTATTGCTGTTTCATTATTTAACACGCGGCGGTCATTGAGTGACCGCAAATATCTAACTTATTTAAAACCAATGTCCTCACTATTTGTACTTCTAAAGCCAATATTTCAGCTCTTCTGTGGTAATGGGCTTCAGCATGACTAGGTTAGGTAACTATGTAGGTGGCTCTATAGAGGACAAATGGAACACTACATCAGACATGTACACCTTCATTAAGCGTGTGAGCAGAATAGTGAACTTTTAATCTATCTGTGGACAATACCATATGATGTTATTTTGCAATTTAGCTATTGCTTTTTATTTTACTAAAATTGTTTAGTTTTGGTAAATTTACATAATTTGATTTAATGTCTGTCATTAATATTTGTAAAATGTACATGTAGATTAACAACAAATTCAGTTATTTACTTTTTACTGCTTATTTTAATGAAAATATTGTCAAAGTCTACTTTTACGAATAGAATGAAGTAAGATTTAAAACAGGTCAGTCACCTTCAATGGCAGGTTTGAGACCATGTATCTCACCAGACGGTCACTGTTCGGAGAAATACCCGAAGCTGTAACACACATTGCGTGTTTTAGATGTGAATCCGTTATTCCCGTCCTTGTTTTAGATGTGAATCCGTTATTCCCGTCCTTGTTTTAGATGTGAATCCGTTATTCCCGTCCTTGTTTTAGATGTGAATCCGTTATTCCCGTCCTTGTTTTAGATGTGAATCCGTTATTCCCGCCCTTGTATTAGATGTGAATCCGTTATTCCCGCCCTTGTATTAGATGTGAATCCGTTATTCCCGCCCTTGTATTAGACGTGAATCCGTTATTCCCGCCCTTGTATAAGATGTGAATCCGTTATTCCCGTCCTTGTTTAGATGTGAATCCGTTATTCCCGTTCTTGTATTAGATTTAACGAACTTACCTTTACAAATGAATTGGCTTCAGTTGTAAATCTTTCCAAACAGCGGTGTTCTCTTCCAAGCAAAGGCTGTGAGTTTTAAATAATTATTCTCTGAAAAATAGTTCGTCTCAAAGACAGTTAGTGAAAGAGCCCTGATGTTCGCCTTCAGATATGAGTTCTCTTGAGGCTCAATTATTTTCATGTGCAAAGAAGTTGGAGCTTGTTCTATGCCAGCATCAATTGGAGAAGAGAAGATTTTTAAATGTGCTTATTGTGCTCGCAAATCACGGGATCTGGTGTTGGATTCTTCATTCAGAGACTTCAACTCGTTTGAAAATGAATTGCAATAAAACATTGTTTCTGTAATTCACAGCTGTAGCAAGATAATGTGTATTGCTTATCCTGCGTGGACTTTCCCAGAGTCGAAATATGTTCTGAAATGATGGTAATGTCCATACATTTTGTGAAGCAACTGTTTTTGAGTTTGAAATGCAAAATTGAGTTTAATTAAAACAGTTACAACTGCACTGCCACGAAATTTTGGGTGAGGATAAATGCTATAAAAAAGATTCACTATAAATATATGACCAGTAGCATTCTATGGTTCTGAAATATGGATATTCTAAACAAAAAGGATGAAAAGACATACTTTTGGGATGGGGTGCAAACTGCGAGCTTAACATAAACAAGGTCAAGCGAATAAGTTCTTACATATATCGTCACATAGGCAACAAAGGCCGAGTATATAGAAACGTAGATTGTCTTGGGCTGGTCTTAATGAGACATGAGACTTAGTTTTGAAAATACTAAAAGGCAAACTGACTACCTGATGATGATAATGATGGTGACGTAACGTTTATAAGAAATACCAAATCCCAGAGTCGGCGTTTGTTTTCTAACTTCGACAGAACGTTTACCTTCATGCCCATTGAAACATTTACCTTATTTTTCTAATCACAAAAGCTCTTCTACCACTTCCCGTAAATTAATCAAAGTATTTCACATAAAAAGGCGAGGTCTTCAAGTTCGAATTTGAATGGCTAGCAGAAATTCTTGAAACTGACAGTACTTTAACGCAATCGACTTGAAAGGTAAAAATGCGGAAAACTACCGTAGTCACAACACTGTCAAATTCAATTGATTTTTCAGACACGTTTTTTGCTGTAAAATGCAGTGAAGCAGACCCACAACTTCTATACTGATATTCGTATAAGATATCATTGATACGAGTTTAGCAACACTCCCTAAATTTGACCCAGCTATTGATGGGGCCCCAGAGGTCGATATCCCTTTCAGCTTCTACAAGTTTAGGTCAAATTTATTCAAGAACATTGTATACTTCCCGAAAGATGTCTTATCTCCTTGTATTTAGTATAGACTAAAGAGCAAGCAATTCTTCCACACAAATGGATTTAGCATTTGCGAAGTAGAAAAATATCGTAATCTGAGCGGTTTCAGCTGCATCTGTGCTTTTGTCTTGAGCATTGTAAAATATTTCAAATTGTGACGAGAGTTATTTGAGGGTTAATGTGATGTCATTGACAATTCTGACGATATGCTTTGTCGCAATACAACGATAAAGACTTATTTGTTAAAGGGCTTAGCTTTTATGATGACACAATACTTTAATGAAAGTACCGAGGCACTTTTTGTACATGAAATATTTTTTCCAATATTGCTTCGAGCGATTTGCAATGTTTTAACTGGCGACAAAGCTTATCAAAGCTATGTTGTTGGCTTCATTATTCCGTTTGTTAAAAAACATTTCTTGAGCACATATCCTTTTTTTCATTTATTTATAACACATTTTTTTCTAGCTGGCAGTTGGAATTCCTATTATGTCTTTGCAGATGTAATCTTTCACAACTAAAGTAGTTTCAAAATAATGCATGAAAACAGTGTTTTGCTTCTGTATGACATAGTTGATATAATCGATACTCACTTCGCCTTGTTTTCTACACCAATGATGCCATCCTAACAATTTTGAACAAATAAAACAAAATGAAACTAATATAATAAATGACAATGTATGTACCACAATACATGAATGCCGTTAAATGTAATTAATTAATACAGTACAGCCTTTTGACATGCTCAGTTCATCACGTGATAATTGTAGCCTGCGGTACTGCTTGCATCCATTAAAAGCAATTATTGTTAAGGCTATGATTGGCCGTTTTTTCTCGCCTCAGTTTTACCTTAACTAACCTTAACTTGGTTTACCTTGTAAATCTCACACGTTTACATTCCACGGTCGTCAGAAGTGAGGATGCGGTCAGCATCTAGAACATATGCCTGGCTCATGAAACAATTCGTTGACCTCATTATTATTTGATACCTATAAATTGTATACCCAAACTAAAAGAATACGCTATCGTTGTTTAATTTGTACACTTTCATTAATGGAAGGACGTAACAGTCCGTCGGTGGCTGGAGGCCCTGATACAGTAACATGTGGAAACATGTACAATGGCCGAAATACATGTGGTCGTAGACTGGACGTGACCGTGGGCCGTTGGTTGCGCATTCTTCGTTTCAGGTACGGTAGTCAGCTCCCCTCCTCGGTGCCAATCCTTCCCTAACAGTAAGTCAGGTTCCCATTTACAGGCGGATCGTGTTGATAACGACGATAACACAAGCGTCGGCTCTAGCTCTGCCCTACTTGGTAGCTCCTCATGACTAAGACACATGCTAATAAACATCATTATTTCTATCACCATAGCTATGCACCATCTCCTTACTAGCAAATAACATTCAGTTATATTACTATTCATATTGTACTTCTTTCACATCCTGTTCTCCTTTCTTCAACTCGCCTGTCTTGTCCATTTCGTCTTCTATCTTTCGTCTTCCAAATTCCTACAATTGTTCTTCCTCGGCTAACACCAACAACTAATTCTTAGGAACAATTGTAGCTAGCCTCATCCTCTGAATGTAAATCCATTCATAAAAATTTGCTGGTCGGTTTCATACGATCATTAGTAGTTATGACCTTAAAACTTTAGTCTGAAAACGCATTGATGCAATATGAATATTTCTTTGATTTGAAAATGTACATGCAAAAATATAAAAATATACTGGCATGTTCGCTTTTGTGTATGTCACATGGTCACATGACCGGATGTGTGTGTATACGGCTAGATGTGTGTGTGCAAGGTCAGATTTGTGTTTGCAAGGCCAGATTTGTGTGTACAAGGTCAGATTTGTGTGTGCAACATCAGATTTGTGTGGGTAAGGTCAGATTTGGGTTTGTCAAGGTCAGATTTTTGTTTTTCAAGGTCAGATTTGTGTGTGCAAAGTCAGATTTAGCGATCGTTTGTATAAAAAAGATTTAAAAAACAAACATTTACAGACACCGGTGAAGTACATGAATAAATACAAGCATCGAATCGTTAATATCATCATCATCAAATCATTTTCTTCAAACATAAGTATGGGGTATCACTCCAATTTGACCAACAAGAAGTCTGTACCAAAGCGCGGCTCTCTTTGAGGAGATGGTTTGAGTAATAATCTGCTAGACATGATGTAACCTAGCCAATACCCTCCCCGCATAAGTCGCCTTTTACGAGAGACATGTAAGACTACAGCAGTTGTATCATTTTCTTCCCAGTAAGTGACTCTTGAAACCACACGGAGACAATTCGTTTCTAGCAATCAGATTGATTAGAAAAATATGGACTCCGCTTTCCGAATATTATGATTTTCTTAGCCGGCGTACCTGGCGATTTCCAGGATGACAATTCAAAAGCCCACTACCTCTATCCCTCCTAACGTCCCTATTGCACAACCCCCCCCCCCCCCCCCCGGCCCCCACACACACACTTTTCCTACAAGACGTAACGACTTCCACGTTATTCCAAATTACACGCCAAGTCATATGTGGTCATGACATGGATGGAGCAATTTCACTGCATCACGCTTGAAAACAATAAGCGCAGTGGCGTCACAATTTTTTATTACTAAAGCTAATTTGCTAAATGTTTCAGAAAAATCTACACAATTTTCCTTTGCATCGTTTTAGTTTTGTAAGTGGACTATAACCGTACATGAATGTTTTTCAAAGAATTCAATTGCCAAATTTCGTAAAACTACGACCCAATGCGATACACGAACTGTTATCTGCGGATTAGTATGCTCTGAACTGTATTTCAGAACAGAATATGCAGGAAGGATCGATCCTTTCTAGTCTTCTTGTAACAACTTTAGCTTGATCATTAGCGTAAAGACAACTGGAGTCATGTGCCATCCAGCACTGGGAAAAACGTATGAACAGACAAAGGTAAATGTGAGGTAACATACATTAGAAGCGGTTGAAACATTCGTCTACCTCAGAAACACTGTCGAGTTCCGTGATTCGTGCTGATGAGCCTGCAAATATAAATAATAAAGAGCATCACATCTTTTGATAGAAAGGGCTCCCAGTGTGGGAACATCGAGGAATCAGCGGAACGACTGCGCTGAACGTTAACCGTACAACCATTATCCCCGCTCTGCTTTATGCCAGTGAGAGCTTTACTGTCTACGCTGAAGACGTCAGGAGGACTAATTCCTTCCACACTTAGAGACGCATTCTCCATATTCGTTGGCAGGATTGAATCACAGACAATGAAGTCATATTCAGACCGATCTACGCAGAAATTTTTGCAGAAGTCTCAACAAAGATGGGCTGGTCACTTTTTTGAGTTCCAAGCGAACGGCTACCAAATACTCTGTTGTATAGCCAGTTGAGCGAGGAAAGATCGTAAAGATGTACATAAGAACTAATGGAAGGATAGCGTGTTTCAGTTTCTTAAAGAGCTGTAAAATAGACGCTATCACCTGGGAGAAACCTGGCAAAAAATCGATCAGCCTGTCAATTACTGATCAAAAAAAACGTTGCGGTTAGCAATGGCCTAGGCTTGTGGTATTCCTGGATAGACGAGCTATGTGAAAGCTTAGAGCAGAGGGAAAGGCTGCACCATCCGCAGACCACGTTTGTCAGTCCTGTAATAGAACCTTCCAGGCTCGCATTGACCGGTTCAGTCATTTGGAGACCGACAGTCTCAATTATGTAGACGGACACAGGATGATGTTGGCAGTCCTCATCGACGAATACGGATACTTATCATACTTGTAAATAGTAAAGTCGTTATAATTGTAAGTAGCAACGTCGTTATAATTGTAAATAGCAAAATCGTTATAATTGTAAATAAGAAAGTCGTTATAATAAATATAAAAGTCGTTCTAATTGTAAACAGTAACGTTGTTTTAATTGTAAATATAAATATTGTTATAATTATACATACGAGTATCAAAGTTGTTATAATTGTGAATAGGAAAGTCGTTTTAATTGTAAAAAGAAAAGTTATTAAAATTGTAAGTAGCAAAGTCGGTATAACTGTAAATAGTAAAGTCGTTTTAATTGTAAATATCAAAGTCGTTATAATAGTACATATTGAACTGACACATACGTAGCAATATTGTAACAACCTTCAAATACGAAAGCGTTATATACTTTAGACCTCTTCAACACTGACATTTCATTTTCCCATCTTTATACGTTATAGTGCAGAGTGGACTTTGCTTATCGATTTCCATTCGGGCGCATAGCGTAAGGTCCGGCTTGCTGTATAAATGAACTCAATTTAAAGTGTCCGTCTACCCACCCACTTACTCTCTCCTGAGACATGTTTTTTACTTTGTCGTCTCAGTGGTCTAGCAGACTGTCGTGTACGATCGAGTAAATAAACAACCCTCACTGTGTGTCGTATATATTTGTTCTTTTTTGTGTTTGGTTTACCTTTTGTATCGGGGATGGCACTACACTTTCAACCTTAGACACAGTATTTTAGGTTGTATCGCTATATATGTTTATGTTATAGTACCAAATCGTTTTTTTGAGCACTTGCAACAGGGAAAACTATTATTTCTGTAATAGCGTTGCCAGTTCCAACAACAACCCTCAGAGGTAGACTTTCACAACATGTACATAGGGTTCACAGGGAGCAAGATAAATTAACTATATTATATATACACACACACACACACACACATACACACACACACACACTCACACACACACACACACACATACACACACTCACACACCTTAATTCGTCCATCGTTGTCTATGATGACTGTCAACATCATCCCATGCCATACTGCGTCCTTGAGTATGTGAGTGCGCCTGGGACTGATCAAGCCAATGTGAGAGAGTAAAGTTCTATGACACGACTGGCAGACATAATCCGCAGCTGCCTCTGGTATTTCCTTTGCTCTAAACTTTCTGAGTGCACGTCTATCCTGGGCTGTCTTAACACGGAGGCCCTACTGATATCAGCGCCGTCTGTGACCAGGTTTAACGATTTTGAGCCAATTCTCCCACGTGTTAATGTCTATTTGACAACGCTTAAGGGACAGAGTAAGATCGTCCTTGAAACCCTTTTCTGGATGTTTCAGTGATCGTTAACCTTCTCTCAGTTCACCATACAGTAGTCTCTTTGGTAGCCTTTCACTTGACTCAGTTCACTATACAATTGTCTCTTTGGTAGCCTTTCGCTTGAATCAGTTCACCATACAGTAGTCTCTTTGGTAGCCTTTCGCTTGACTTAGTTCACCATACAGTAGTCTCTATGGCAACCTTTTGCTTGACTCAGTTCACCATACAGTAGTCTCTTTGGCAACCTTTCGCTTGACTCAGTTCACCATACAGTAGTCTCTTTGGCAACCTTACGCTTGACTCAGTTCACCATACAGTAGTCTCTTTGGCAACCTTTCGCTTGACTCAGTTCACCATACAGTAGTCTCTTCGGCAACCTTTCGCTTGACTCAGTTCACCATACAGTAGGCTCTTTGGCAACCTTTCGCTTGACTCAGTTCACGATTTAGTAGGCTCTTTGGTAGCCTTTCGCTTGACATTAGAGCAGGGTGACTAGCCAATCTCAGTTGTTTCTTTTCTTTTTGCAACGAATTAATACTTGTCATGTTGGTTTTAGGTATTACTTAATTATTTATGATATGGTCCTACCAGCGAATATGCAATATGCGTCTCAGACAATTCAAGTGGAAATGATTTAGCCTCCTGGCGTCACCAGTGTAGACAGTCCAGCTCTCACACGCGTAGAGCAGGGTGGTGAATGGCGGCATGGTAGACCTTCAGCTTAGTCATTATGCTGATTCCTCGACGCTCGCACACTGTTAAGCGCATTCGACCAAAAGCTGTACAAGCCTTTGCTATTCTATTAGCCAACTCATCAGCATTAGTCATTGATCTCGACAGCGTTCTTTCGAAGTAGACACACTTGTCAACCGCTTGTAACTTCTGTCCCCTCACTGTAATCACTTTATGTTTATACGATGTGCCTGGTGCCGGTTGATACAAGACCTCAT
This sequence comes from Ariolimax columbianus, assembly GCA_036924085.1. Taxonomy (NCBI): domain Eukaryota; kingdom Metazoa; phylum Mollusca; class Gastropoda; order Stylommatophora; family Arionidae; genus Ariolimax; species Ariolimax columbianus. Next base: position 18,725,521 of record JAVGWX010000006.1, read on the forward strand.
TGTCTTTGTGCCATTGGTCAAGCCAAAGTTGTTACAAGCAACAGTGAACCGATCCATGCCCTCCTTCATATTCCGTTCTGAGCTACTGTTTGGTTACATACATATATGCACACACACACACATGCATGCATGCATACATAAACACGCGATACATACATATATACACACATACACATACATATACACAGACACTATATACATGAGAATTTTAGTAGAAGAATTGGACATCCTCCGTCTATCACATAATGGGACAGCGTCCGTTTATCACATAATGGGACAGCGTCCGTTTATCACATAATGGGACAGCGTCCGTCTATCACATAATGGGACAACGTCCGTCTATCACATAATGGGACAACGTCCGTCTATCACATAATGGGACAGCGTCCGTTTATCACATAATGGGATAGCGTCCGTTTATCACATAATGGGATAGCGTCCGTCTATCATATAATGGGATAGCGTCCGTCTATCACATAATGGGATAGCGTCCGTCTATCACATAATGGGACAGCGTCCGTCTATCACATAATGGCATAGCGTCCGTTTAACACAGCCAATGTGTTATATTGGACAGTCATTGGCATGCTTCACAGTCGAAAAATCTGTACAAGACTGAGAGAGAGATAGAGAGAGCGAAATGGGAAGTTATAGACACACACAGATATACGCATAGGAAGAAAGAAGGAAATAGAGGAAGAGAGGAAGGAATAAAACATCGAAAGTAAAAATAATTGAGAAGAAGAGAGGAGAGAAAGAGGGGAGAAATAGTGGGACAGAGAGAAAGAGAGAGAGAGAGAGAGAGAGAGAGAGAGAGAGAGAGAGAGAGAGAGAGAGAGTAAGCTTGCCCATACTGTCGTAGGTTTGACAGCGAAATCTTAAGTCCAGTGACATCTTGCTTTTCGAAGCTGACTCTATCAGATAAATGTTGAGACTTCGATGAAAATCCCACTTGACCGTCTCACCCAGGCGTTGTGAATTTACACATTGTAGGTACTGTCCGCTTCATTATGGTTAGCATCAGGCGCTATCTGATAGAATGACAAGTCGGACTCTTTCTCAGATCTCCAGGGCAAGAAAAATACATGGGGACCAAAACACAAATGGAGACGAAAGTTCGAGGTCAGATGTATAATGAGGACGTGGAAATATCTTAAACTGAAAGTTAGGTCATTGGAGCCTGGCAAGTATTTGTTGATGAAATGTGCTTCATACAAAGCTGAACGGTTGGAACTAGTTGATTGATCGATTGATTCATTGATTGATTACTTGATTGCCCACACGTGAGTCTGCGTGGCAAGGGGACAGGATTCTAGAATGGGATCAGAGAATGTTTCTAAACGGTAAATCTTGCTTATCACCCTTTTATCTGCTTCCGTCATTAACTTAGCTGTCACTCCAAGGCTTCTCTCGTTTCCATAAAGATTATCGTTTACGTGAGAAATGAAGGGTCACCTCGTTAAAGATTTGCTCCTAGATACGATAGTCGCTGAGGTATGTTGAAAGATATATGTGTCTTACCCACACACGCGCATGTGTGTACGTTCTAACGGCATGTTTGTTATCCTCAACACGAGCACATACGTGTGGTCCAACGATACGAGCATTCGTGTGTTCCCTCCACACCAGCATATGTATGCGTGTCTTTCCCACACTAGCAAATACACAAGTGTCTTCCCTACACACCAGCAGATGTATGCGTGTCTTCCCCACACACCAGCACACGTATGCATGTTTTCCATACACGCCAGCAAATGTATGCCATCCCCACACACCAGCACATGTATGCCCTCCTCACACACTAGTACATGTAAGACATCCCCACACACCAGCACATGCATGCCTTCCCCACACATCAGCACATGTATGCCATCCCCACACACCAGCACATGTATGCCTTCCTCACACACCAGCACATGTATGCCTTCCCCACATACCAGAACATGTATGCCTTCCCCACACACCAGCACATGCATGCCTTCCCCACACACCAGCACATGTATGCCATCCCCAGACCAGCACATGTATGCCTTCCCCACACACCAGTACATGTATGCCATCCCCACACCAGCACATGTATGCCTTCCCCACACACCAGAACATGTATGCCTTCCCCACACACCAGTACATGTATGCCATCCCCACACCAGCACATGTATGCCTTCCCCACACACCAGAACATGTATGCCTTCCCCACACACCAGTACATGTATGCCATCCCCACACCAGCACATGTATGCCTTCCCCACACACCAGTACATATATGCCATCCCCACACCAGCACATGTATGCCTTCCCCACACACCAGAACATGTATGCCTTCCCCACACACCAGTACATGTATGCCATTCCCACATACCAGCACAGGTATGCTATTCCCACACACCAGCACATGTAAGACATCCCCACACACCAGCACATGCATGCCTTCCCCACACATCAGCACATGTATGCTATTCCCACACATCAGCACATGCATGCCATTCCCACACACCAGCACATGTATGCCGTCCCCATACACCAAGGCCATGTATGCCAATACCACGCACCAGCACGTTTGTGCATGCCTTCCCCACACACCAGCACATGTATGCCTTCCCCACAACCAGCACATGCATGCCTTCCCCAAACACCAGCACATGTATGCCAATACCACACACCAGCTCATGTATGCCATCCTCACACACCAGCACATGTATGCCATTCCTTCCTCACACACCAGCACATGCATGCCTTCCCCACACACCAGCACATATATGGCATCCCTTCCCCACACACCAGCACATGCATGCCTTCCCAACAGACGAGCATATGTACGCCTTCCCTTCCCCACACACCAGCACATGTATGCCATCCCTTCCCCACACACCAGCACATGCATGCCTTCCCCACACACCAGCACATGAATTTCATCCCTTCCTCCCACACCAGCACATGTATGCCTTCCCCATACACCAGCACATGCATGCCTTCCCCACACACCAGCACATGCATTCCTTCCCCACACACCAGCACATGTATGCCATCCCTTCCCCACACACCAGCACATGTATGCCTTCCCTTCCCCACACACCAGCATATGTATGCCATCCCTTTCCCACACACCAGCACATGTATGCCTTCCCTTCCCCACACACCAGCATATGTATGCTATCCCTTTCCCACACACCAGCACATGCATGCCTTCCCTTTCCCATACACCAGCACATGTATGCCTTCTTCACACACCAGCACATGTATGCCATCCCTTCCCCACACACCAGTGTATGTATGTTTTTTTTACACCCCAGCACATTTATGAGTGTCCGATCTTTGGCTAATTGAAAAGAGAATAACCTTAAGTATGCAAATGCCAGTTTAAAATCTAGATAATGTTATTGGATCTTATTTAAGCTGCCTACGTCGACCATGAATTGGACTACAATTACTAGATCATGTGCACAATAGAAAAGAAGGGCTGACAAACAGCTTTAAAAAGCACAAAGTAAAAATGGCACATTGGAAATCACCATCATCATGAACTCAGCCACATCATAGACCCACAGCTACAAAGACGGATCAACAGAATGAGCCATGGGGGTTATTGAATTCGGATGTGAATCGTTACAGCAAATCTCAGGCTTACGGTGAACATCCTGTCAAAGTATGGGACTAGTTTAACATATGTTATTTTCCTGTCTAGCTTGATGTTGGAGGCGTTATACTGTAGCGGTTTAGTTTCATTATGGTACTCACAAATAAAATTAATTGAATAATACAATATTACAAACTTTCTTTGCTTGATAGTTCTATTATTTAATGTTTCTATTTTACATGTATTCAAAGCGTACTTAGCTTGACATAAATCAAAACATCTCTTCTATGAGTCATCATAGTAGGCCTACAATCTACAGACCATTAATTTTGTAATGGTCCATACCGAAACGCAGCTTCTTTACAACGGTAGCAGGAACCCACAAAGTAAAATATAGTATTAAACCCGAGTGATGATGTAAATATTCGAATAAGAACGTGCCACAAATGTGTGCGCTTTATTTATACAAGTATATATATATATATATATATGTATATATATATATATATATATATATATATATATATATATATATATATATAATATATATATATATATATATATATATATATATATATATATATATATATATATATATATATATATACCATATGTCTGAATATTTTAGATTTGTATGTCTGAAAGCGCCGTAACTCGAGAACAGAAAGACGTTTCGAGTTGAAATTGTCACTGAAAATGTCATGTCTGATTTGCAGATCAGAGCAACTTATTTGAAGTTGATATATCTATCCCTTCACGAGTTATGAGCAAAATACGGTTACATGAAGATTATTGTTTCTCGTAAAAACCGATGAACAAGACCCAACTTGATTGGTTAAATTGCTCCTGGCTGATCTTTGAATTTGTCATACTTCAATTGCTTGGTCAATTCGTATATACGTTACATTTAAATTAGGCGACCGCATTTAACTCGGTCAAAATGTGCTTGTGTCGGATGTCAATTCTGAATTAGTAATAGAATCGTTCTTCGAAATGAGGTACATTTTGCAATGTTTCTGCAAGTAACATTTTCACTTTACGGTATTGCTAACGTATTAGATACCTGGACAGGTTGAGAGTGAAAGATAGGTGGTAGAACAATTGGCGAATAGCGTGTGGTTGAGAAGATAAGTGGACTACTACCTGATCACAGCGCCTTGGACTGCTCGGCCATCCTGATAATAGTTTTTTCTTTTTCAAAAGAAGATTATATGAACTTGTGAACTGTAAGTGTTTTGAATGAGAGTGTTTGTGAATGCGATGTCTAATCATGTATTTAAAATCACAATCTTTAAAGAACATGCAAAAGCTAAAATAGTATCATTAAAAGAATTCTGCTAATTTCACCCGATCAGCCTTTAGTGTTCAACAGATTGCAGCTATACATTTTGTCTACGTCGTGCCAATTAGCAAGGCACATGGTCAATCATTACAATTAACAGGAGAAAGCCTGCAAGACGAATGCTTGAGTAATGAGCAATTGTACTTTGTCGTGTTCAGAGCAGAAGATCGCAGAAGCTGTGTGTTTGTGTTGGCAAAGAGGATCGTACACAAAATATTGCTCAACGATAGACTAGCTTCATGAACTTACAACATAAACTGACACCATAGCCAATTATGACTTAATCAAAAATGACAACATTTTAAATTTCCTTCTAATTATTGTATGATAATTGTTGGCTTCATTTGTATTTCCTTCCGAATTGTGGGTGTTAAAAAGGTTTAGTATACATGCATACATTACATTTATATATATAACTTATTTGTGTGTGTATGTTTATATATGATGTTGTTGTTGCTGAGTGTGTACGCAGCAAATAGGTTTACTCTTTTGCAGTTATCATGAATGCAGTTTCAAAAGCTTTCTTCCCATCCCAAGCGTGCTGATGAAGATGAATTCTTGACTTCACCTGCGTATCATGTGTGTGTATATATATATATATATATATAATTGATCTGTATTCAAACTACTGTACACACAACACTCGCCAGCCTTTAGGGACAATATGAATTCGTGTGCTCCAAAGCCTCCGAGCATTTTTTGTCACATAAAAATCTTCCTACCGACGATTAGTCTTCTCTTACGATATACATTAACGTGTGTGCTCATATTCCTTCGTAACCAGAAAGAGGCTCCAGGATTCATATAAGAAAAAACAGTTTTTGCCTTTACCTAAATCCCTAATTTGTGAATTGTCAAAGGGCATGAACCCAGACGCCCCTGGCCAGCCGACAGGACAAGATAACCCATTAATCGCATACGCAGGCCTTCCTGTCGGCATGTTGTTTACCCCCATAACAGCAGATGAACATTAGCAGCCAACGAGAAAACAAATGAAAGAAATTTATAATTGGGGTTTTTGCATCATTCTAAATTCTTTAACACATACACGCTTTGGACATCCTACTTGTGGGTGTCAGTATTGGTTCTATTGATTTATCAACATTTGTTTACACCCTCTTACTAGTACGGAGGTATACACACACGCACACGTGCGTCCACACTCACGCACGCGTGAATGCACACATACACACACACACACAAGCGCGTGCACAAATACATATACACATACATACATACATACATACATACATAAATACATACATACATACATACATACATACATACATACATACATACATACATACATACATACATACATACATAAATACATACATACATACATACATACATACATACATACATAAATACATAATACATACATACATAGACACTCATACACGATTGAAAGTCAGTAAGCAGGTCACAAACTAAAATGGAATAACTGCAGAATGTAGTTCGTGGTTTTTAAAGGTTTCATTAGGATCCAGCAACATTCAGCTTTATGGTCGCAGACACTAGATGCCGGCCGCATGCACGTGTGCAGCTAAGATACAAAATCACGCCCCTTCTCACATAGCGTACACTAAAGAAGCACCGTGCTTTATTTTGCGCAAAAGAACTTTTCACTAAGAATATTGGTAAGGAAATGCTGCCTGTTTACGATGAGAATTGTTTAAGTTTAAGCGTTGCATAACTAGGTCGATAAATTGTCTCAAGGACGCTAAAGAAATTATGGGAAACTCGACCTGGGTGTCCGTTCAGGCTTCAATACAGGATTCTGTACGACGGGTGGGGAAGCTGACGGACAAGTAACGATTGACGGTGTAGCAGCTGAAATAGGTTGTCATGGTTTAGTCTACATGATATTGCGTTTTAGACGGAAGTGTGCTAACGGTGGGGACCAATTCAACTGACTGACAAAAACAATATGAGCTGAATTGACATGTCATGGTTTACTGTTAAAGGAATTTGTAAACTATATCATGACTTCAGTTGCTCTACCAATCCAGAACCCACACTGACTCACATGATTGGTCAGTACACGGGCTAGGATCTTTTCCGCGATAAAAGGCAACGAAATTATGTTGTGCTTTTCACACTTCTGATGTTGTCTTTTCTCTTATGAACAACCAAAGCATCCTTAATTTTAAGTGCGACTATCCCTTCAGTCCGTGGAGGAAGACTAACATCTGGTCAGGCAAAATATACTGACCAAGACCCTCAGCTCAGCTTCCTAGTAGCCCTCCCTAGAAACCGGTTGTTTTCATGGCAGCCTGGCTAGCGATATAAGGGATCGACTTGATCCTCGTAGTAGTGAGCGACATGCATATGAAGCCAATAATAGCACAACCGCCTGGAAGACCCCGGTTCACCTTCATCAGCTCGCTCGGGATGTGAGGAAAGCTACTGCAACCCGCCACTTAACGTCATTTTCAGGGCGCACAAAATAGTAACCTTCTCATTGTGGGCCTTATCAAACAACAATCATTTAAGCCCACACGGAGCAAAAGAGTTCAGTAAGTATTCTGGTGAAACATGTTCTCTCTGTTGTGTAAACCTGTTTGCATTGTTTCATTTTGAGTGACCCTTCCGGGAGATTGAGTTTTGATAATCTTGTCTACTTCATTCTCAACTATTAGTTCATCCATAATTAATGTAATTTCCACTTGTGGTCTACGCCGGAAGATCTCTTCATTTATGAATTATGAATTGTTAATTGCATTGCAGAAATCTTTTCCCCACTTGTCCAGAATCAAGCCATTCCGTGTAGTCCATCAACACTGTGAAGGTTACGAGAGGGTTTTTGATCATATACTGATTTCAACGTCTCACAGAAACTTTTTGGAAAAGTGGTGCTCGACGAACTCGTGCATCCACAGAACCTTGTCTGGACTACTCTAGGACGATAATGAAAGACGTTTTCCCTGAGGACAACGCAGTGTTATTTTAAAGAGCCATAGACACTTGTCGTTATTGCATCGAACCTGTCCTTGAATTTGCGAGTGACATTTTATCGTTGTATATCAAGCAGTATCCCTAGGAGTCGTCCAGTTTTGATCGATGCTTGAGTTGTAAAACTGATGTTCGTCTAGGAGTCGTCCAGTTTTGATCGATGCTTGAATTGTCAAGCTGATGTTCGTCTAGGAGTCGCCCAGTTTTGATCGATGCTTGAATTGTCAAGCTGATGTTCGTCTAGTAGTCGTCCAGTTTTGATCGATGCTTGAATTGTCAAGCTGATGTTCGTCTAGGAGTCATCCGGTTTTGATCGATGCTTGAATTGTCAAGCTGATGTTCGTCTAGGAGTCGTCCAGTTTTCATCGATGCTTGAATTGTCAAGCTGATGTTCGTCTAGGAGTCGTCCAGTTTTCATCGATGTTTGAATTGTCAAGCTGATGTTCGTCTAGGAGTCGTCCAGTTTTGATCGATGCTTGAATTGTCAAGCTGATGTTCGTCTAGGAGTAGTCCAGTTTTGATCGATGCTTAAATTGTCAAGCTGATGTTCGTCTAGGAGTCGTCCAGTTTTGATCGATGCTTGAATTGTCAAGCTGATGTTCGTCTAGGAGTCGTCCAGTTTTCATCGATGCTTGAATTGTCAAGCTGATGTTCGTCTAGGAGTCGTCCAGTTTTTATCGATGCTTGAATTGTCAAGCTGATGTTCGTCTAGGAATCGTCCAGTTTTGATCGATGCTTGAATTGTCAAGCTGATGTTCGTCTAGGAGTCGTCCAGTTTTGATCGATGCTTGAATTGTCAAGCTGATGTTCGTCTAGGAGTTGTCCAGTTTTGATCGATGCTTGAATTGTCAAGCTGATGTTCGTCTAGGAGTCGTCCAGTTTTAATCGATGCTTGAATTGTCAAGCTGATGTTCGTCTAGGAGTCGTCCAGTTTTGATCGATGCTTGAATTGTCAAGCTGATGTTCGTCTAGGAGTCGTCCAGTTTTTATCGATGCTTGAATTGTCAAGCTGATGTTCGTCTAGGAGTCGTCCAGTTTTGATCGATGCTTGAATTGTCAAGCTGATGTTCGTTTAGGAGTCGTCCAGTTTTGATCGATGCTTGAATTGTCAAGCTGATGTTCGTCTAGGAGTCGTCCAGTTTTGATCGATGCTTGAATTGTCAAGCTAATGTTCGTCTAGGAATCGTCCAGTTTTGATCGATGCTTGAATTGTCAAGCTGATGTTCGTCTAGGAGTCGTCCAGTTTTGATCGATGCTTGAATTGTCAAGCTGATGTTCGTCTAGGAGTCGTCCAGTTTTGATCGATGCTTGAATTGTCAAGCTGATGTTCGTCTAGGAGTCGTCCAGTTTTGATCGATGCTTGAATTGTCAAGCTGATGTTCGTCCAGGAGTCGTCCAGTTTTGATCAATGCTTGAATTGTCAAGCTGATGTTCGTCTAGGAGTGGTCCAGTTTTGATCGATGCTTGAATTGTCAAGCTGATGTTCGTCTAGGAGTGGTCCAGTTTTGATCGATGCTTGAATTGTCAAGCTGATGTTCGTCTAGGAGTCGTCCAGTTTTGATCGATGCTTGAATTGTCAAGCTGATGTTCGTCTAGGAGTCGTCCAGTTTTTATCGATGCTTGAATTGTCAAGCTGATGTTCGTCTAGGAGTCGTCCAGTTTTGATCGATGCTTGAATTGTCAAGCTGATGTTCGTTTAGGAGTCGTCCAGTTTTGATCGATGCTTGAATTGTCAAGCTGATGTTCGTCTAGGAGTCGTCCAGTTTTGATCGATGCTTGAATTGTCAAGCTGATGTTCGTCTAGGAATCGTCCAGTTTTGATCGATGCTTGAATTGTCAAGCTGATGTTCGTCTAGGAGTCGTCCAGTTTTGATCGATGCTTGAATTGTCAAGCTGATGTTCGTCTAGGAGTCGTCCAGTTTTGATCGATGCTTGAATTGTCAAGCTGATGTTAGTCTATGAGTCGTCCAGTTTTGATCGATGCTTGAATTGTCAAGCTGATGTTCGTCTAGGAGTCGTCCAGTTTTGATCGATGCTTGAATTGTCAAGCTGATGTTCGTCTATGAGTCGTCCAATTTTGATCGATGCTTGAATTGTCAAGCTGATGTTCGTCTAGGAGTCGTCCAGTTTTGATCGATGCTTGAATTGTCAAGCTGATGTTCGTCTAGGAGTGGTCCAGTTTTCATCGATGCTTGAATTGTCAAGCTGATGTTCGTCTAGGAGTGGTCCAGTTTTGATCGATGCTTGAATTGTCAAGCTGATGTTAGTCTAGGAGTCGTCCAGTTTTGATCGATGCTTGAATTGTCAAGCTGATGTTCGTCTAGGAGTCGTCCAGTTTTTATCGATGCTTGAATTGTCAAGCTGATGTTCGTCTAGGAGTCGTCCAGTTTTGATCGATGCTTGAATTGTCAAGCTGATGTTCGTTTAGGAGTCGTCCAGTTTTGATCGATGCTTGAATTGTCAAGCTGATGTTCGTCTAGGAGTCGTCCAGTTTTCATCGATGCTTGAATTGTCAAGCTGATGTTCGTCTAGGAGTCGTCCAGTTTTGATCGATGCTTGAATTGTCAAGCTGATGTTCGTCTAGGAGTCGTCCAGTTTTGATCGATGCTTAAATTGTCAAGCTGATGTTCGTCTAGGAGTCGTCCAGTTTTGATCGATGCTTGAATTGTCAAGCTGATGTTCGTCTAGGAGTCGTCCAGTTTTGATCGATGCTTGAATTGTCAAGCTGATGTTCGTCTAGGAGTCGTCCAGTTTTGATCGATGCTTGAATTGTCAAGCTGATGTTCGTCTAGGAGTGGTCCAGTTTTGATCGATGCTTGAATTGTCAAGCTGATGTTCGTCTAGGAGTGGTCCAGTTTTGATCGATGCTTGAATTGTCAAGCTGATGTTCGTCTAGGAGTCGTCCAGTTTTGATCGATGCTTGAATTGTCAAGCTGATGTTCGTCTAGGAGTCGTCCAGTTTTTATCGATGCTTGAATTGTCAAGCTGATGTTCGTCTAGGAGTCGTCCAGTTTTGATAGATGCTTGAATTGTCAAGCTGATGTTCGTTTAGGAGTCGTCCAGTTTTGATCGATGCTTGAATTGTCAAGCTGATGTTCGTCTAGGAGTCGTCCAGTTTTCATCGATGCTTGAATTGTCAAGCTGATGTTCGTCTAGGAGTCGTCCAGTTTTGATCGATGCTTGAATTGTCAAGCTGATGTTCGTCTAGGAGTCGTCCAGTTTTCATCGATGCTTGAATTGTCAAGCTGATGTTCGTCTAGGAGTCGTCCAGTTTTGATCGATGCTTGAATTGTCAAGCTGATGTTCGTCTAGGAGTCGTCCAGTTTTGATCGATGCTTGAATTGTCAAGCTGATGTTCGTCGTTGCTGAATTCTAGTTAATTTGTAAAGCTATTTTTATTGTTTTTTTCCACTTCAGTTTCTCCTCAATTAGTCTTAACTATGGCAGATACCCTTGTGTTCGTCTCTTAAGTTGGACTTTAGTACTCAACTTTTCTATGGCGACGCAATGGTCAGTTCTCGCCACACATACTCTGAATTATTTGTACACACATTTATTTAACTTTACAGGAACGTTGCCAGTGTGCGTGGATTTCTATTTCTCTTATTTTACTCAACTTCTTCATAACCTGGAGAGCTGAAATTGTGTACACAGCTTCTACTAGTGCGACCTGTCAATCTAGTCTAACTGTTACGGATCATGGACATGCCATTCATTAATTCGTATCAAAGAACATAGTTTGTTTATATGTACTTCTATTGCAACTGCGGCAATCTATGTTAAACTGGTTGACCTATATATTTGAAAGTTATCACACCTCCTCCCTTCCAATACCAAATAAATAGTCGTGAATCAGAAATAGCGGCCTGCAGAAAAGAATCCCTTCCATTACACAGAGACACAGCCTGTCAATCAAATGTTTGTCTACTCCCCCAAATACAAGTCAACAAATGAACAAGTAACAGCTTGTACCGGAAAACCTAGTATTTGTAATATTTACTTGTTACATGTTTTCGGTCCCGTCGTCTGACAATAAGGTAGTCGTTTTATGTCAGTAGTGGGACGTCGCATGCATCAATGTAGTTCCATCTCGAAATGAGAGTCGCATAGTAGTGTTGGTAATGAAAAGTTCATTCAGTGGTCAAATCTTCCGTAAGAAATGCGATCATTTGTAGTGTAATCGGCACCATTCTTGACGCTAACATCACTTAGCAGTGCTGTAGTGGACTTGATGTAACGTTAACCAGTCGTTTTAACTCAGTCGTTTTTGATGACCCCATCCACCCCAGAAGAAAGTGTAGTCAGCGCCATTCTCAAAGAGTTACCTCTCGTCTGCTGATCGTGTCTTGCTCATGGTAGCTATGCTGATGTTATGTCTAGCCATCATCCTTGCGACGAGGGAGATCCGCCGTCTGACCTATCAGCCTTCGCGGTGGTCATATGTGTTGATTATTGATCCACCGGCCAATGGGCTCCTGCTCTTTGACCCAACAGGAGGAAGTCCATATGTAGGGTCCTTTTCTAACCACTTAATTAGGGCACGGACGTGAGCAGTGTTGTCCTAGTGTGGGCTGGTCAGTCACATAGGGGGCTACCAGATTCCACTGATGGCACAAGTCAGTGAATGCGACCATATGGTCTGAACCACATGCGTACACTTCTGAGACTATAGTTCCCATTGTTTCCCAGTCTGCTGTTTTGCCGGGTGCCATTTGATTGACGTGTCTGATATGGGAGTGATGACGTAATTTACTCGTGGATTTGATTAAAATGATTGAGATTTACGCTGAGTCTGCTCTATCTCTCGCTCTCTCGCTCTCTCTCTCTCTCTCTCGCTCTCTTTCTTTGATGCCCTACATGTTGTAGAATAAAAACAGTATCAAAAAGGCCAGTGAAGAGCCGGAATGCCGCGCATAATCATACCGTCTGCCATTTATCGCCATGCGCTTTGAATGTCGGTCCTGCTGTCCTAGCCTTTTTTAGCTGAATGACATGATAATTGGGTTATTCCGATCAATCCACCGAGGCTTGGTGTCACGTGCTTTGAGAGACATACACTAATTGACTGATACGACTAACTCTAAGTTATCCACATCTACTTGAGCCAGCTAGTCGAAACGGTGTACCAAGGTGTGTTTGCTGTGCATGATGCAGCTTCTCAGAGACACAGGTAGGACTTCGATGGCAGGTGAGAACAAGCAATGAGAAGACTATCTCCAGTGGAAGCACGGCGTGTCTACCACCAGAGGGGTCCTGTTCAGTGAACAACTCCCTGCGTTCATTTGCTACGTACAGTTTTGAGCATAATATGCCGCATTTATTAACCAATGATGATCCTTGATACAGGCATCATGTTTTAGAACCATAAAAAACATGGTCGAACATGCGTTCACACGGTCACATCGCTCAACTCGCCATTTACGATGAGCAATTGTTCATCAGCCGATGCAGACGGACTACCTTCGGCATCCATATTGACGGCAGACTCTTCATCCACCTTTCATTTACCGACGACATAGTGTTCATCACAGAGCCATCAGCCGATGCAGCTGGACTACCTTTGACATCCATATTGACGGCAGATGCTTCAACAACCTTTGATTTACCAACGACATAGGATTCACCATAGAACCATCATATGAAGCAGATGGACTACCTTTGACATCCATATTGACGGCAGACTCTTCATCCATCTTTGATTTACCGACGACTGAGGGTTCATCATAGAGCCATCAGCCGATGCAGATGGACTACCTTTGACATCCATATTGACGGCAGACTCTTCATCCACCTTTGATTTACCGACGATATAAGGTTCATCATAGAGCCATCAGCAGAAGCCAACCAAATAATGCAGCTGCTCATTGGTAAGCGCAGAACAGAGAGAATTTGAGATAAATGTCTCGAAGACCACCGTGTGTTGCGCACTCGTTTTGTCAATTGTGATCCAGTCTTCCTTGGTGCGGTGTAACTAGATGATGCCAATGAGTAAATATATCTTGGGCGTCTCCTAAATATAGAGAATAACCTGGAACCTGAATTGATAAGACGTTGCATGCGCGGGCTGGGCAGCCTTCTCGTTCATTAACATGTCCCTGTGCGTTTGCCAAGACCAGAATCCACGAGCCTCGCCCTTTACTTCCCCTGTACTCCATGCTATGTGCACCGATGCTGAGAAATGTACACTAACAAATCACTGGAGGACAAATTGAAAGTGACACTGGTCTTCCTTGAGAGAGCTTTGATCTGAATCACTCTTCGAAACCAACGTATCGAAAAGTTTCATAATTCTGACATGAATTTTGTCCTCGGTGAATGATGCGGTAATCCTTGAAGATATGGCAAAACTTAGATGGACAGGTCAGATGTTGCGATGAAAGGATGGTCGATGGAGCACGGCGACGGCAGTCTTGTACCCACGAGGTAAAGAGAGATCGCGGGTAAGACGTCCAATGTGTTGGCCAGATTCTCTTGCTGTACACAGCAACATTCGAGACGCTTCTGGTGGAGGGCTTACCATGCACTGAACCTAGGTGGCCGAAGACATGGTCCGCTAGAGACGAAGATGGAACCTGCAACTACGCTGAGGAAATGGTCATTAAGAACAAGATCATTTTCAAGAAATGAACAACTCCGCATCAGACACTAGCGTGTGGCTAAAGGGAATGCGTGGTACCATGAGGTGAGAACGTGACCGAATGATTTCGATGCCTCCCTGCTGACAAGGAGGGCCATGGATCGAATCTTCCGTGAGGCATATGTTTTTTTTTTCTGATGGGAGTGATATAAACAAATATATCCAGCACATGACGTGGCGACAGCAGTGGCGAAGTGACCTGTAGTCCTCAGCCTAAAAACCCGTAGGCTACCCCAGCAATCCGAATAACGCCGAATGGCAGTAAAATAAATAAATAAATACATACATATTGATGAGTCTGTTTTCGTCCTGCCCATCCACCATAGTGACCATTAAAAAAATTATATATACATGTGTGTGTGTGTGTGTGTCTGCGTGTGTTTTTTGTACGCATGTGTATGTGCGCGTGTGTGGGTTTGTGTGGTTGGGGTAGATGTGAGCTTGATTTCACTCTTTAAAAAATGTTTCATTTCAGAATTTATACTGTCTCGCTTTCTGGCAATGCGTTTACAATTTCTTGGACAACCTTGGCTCTGATACTTACCGTTTGTACAAACTGTTGAGTGAGGTACGGCAAGCTTGTGGCTTACGTCATTCATAGACACGCATTCCGTATTCAGTTTGGTTACCTCCGGATTTTCTTCCAAATTGATAAAATTACATTTTTTTTCATTTTGAACAGTTAACTGCAATTACGGAAATTAAAAAGATACATATTACTGAACAAACTGAACGAATTAATATGGCATCGATTGGGAGATGAAGCAAGCATTGGTTCGTCGAATCAAGACAACAGAAGAAAAGGTCGGTTAAAAATGTGATAAGGTCAATTGTCTGGGACAGGATTATAATAAACAGGTGCCTGTTGATCGAGCCGTTGATAAGCGAGATGTCAATTAGCGGAGCTTCCTGTCGTGTGTGTGTGTGTGTATGTGTGTGTGTGTATGTGTGTATGTGTGAGTGAGTGTAAATATAGCCACACGTCGCAGTATGTAGTTAACTGGCTGCCTAGCCGAGCGATCTAGGTTTAAATCCCCAGTTTATGCTGGATATGTTAGAGATTGCAAACCGTTCCGTGGTCTAACTAACCTAAAAGAAATGGTTACCTGAGAAATTCTAGGCTGGAAAAGGTAGGAAAGATGTGATGCTGACCATATTACCCTTTGTGTACCTTCGGCCAAGAAAAGATATGGTCCTAACACCATATTCCCAATACGCCAACCAGCGTACAAACAGGATACTTTTCTCATGTATGTAGATTTACACTAATATTCACACACTGATATGTACCAAACACACACACACACATTCACAAATCTACACACACACATACGTATACACACATCTGCCCACACACACATACCAATATGTACCAAAAACACACACACACATACACACACATGCACAAATCTACAGACACATACGTATACGCACATCTGCCCAAACACACGCACACTGCTTCTTTTTTATCTTTAACACCTTGAAGTGCATAGGCCTTCAATCAGTTCTCTCCAAGCAGACCTGTCCTGTGCTAATTTCACTAATTCTGTCCAGCATCTCCTTGTTCTCGCTGTATCATCATCTTTGTCACTTTTCCGTGTATTCTGTGTCCTTCCTAATGTTTCTCTTTCCCTGTGGGTTCCATGACAGGAATTGGCTGCATATGCTGATTGAGCTTTTCGCAGTGTCTGCTATTTCAGCGACATCTTCTTCTCAAGATTTCCTGTTCCATCTGTCCTTGTCCCGTTCGCTGCTATCGGCTTTCACTTGTAACCCTGTCAAACTATCGCAGGCCAAGAATCTTTTCCAGGGATTTATTGACAGAGCCTTACAATCTCTTTATATTGAGTTCAGTCATCCACCATGTTTCCAGTACTTAAAAAAGGACCGACATCACATTGATTGGAAAACAAATGCTTAGCTTAGTATACCTTCTGAACATTTTAGAGTTTCATATGTTTTAGACATGGTAAAGGCCACTCTTGCTTTTTATATCCTTTCTATTATATCCCCATCTGCGCCGCTGTCTTACTTATAGTGCTTCCTCTGTATGTGAAGCTCCACCTTCTCTAATTTAACATATTGTGTTCCTTGTACCTGCCGGTTCCTTCTTCTTCTTCTTTATCGTAACCTGTTTACAGCGATATTTACGTTGCACTGTTTTATTTTATTAAGCCTGTGGCTCAGTGCATCCGATTTCAACAGGCGTTTCTGTAGGGTTGCCCTCCTTAGCCTTTGGCTGTCCCCAGCCTAACTGCAAGGCAGCAGCTGTTTTTGGTCAGAGTTGTCTCTCTTAGGAAGTTATCTTGCAGGACTATCGAGTCTTCACTATTCGTGTCTATAGGGTTTGGCAATGATATGATGGACTATGTACTAGTTTGTAATATCCCGGAAGAGAGGCAGTCTAGTGTGACTGTGTCCCAGGATCGTCACGTCCTGCCAGAGACGTAGCATATTCATGTGAGTGAGGTATCTCTTTGCTCCTGCCGGTTTCAACTTCCGATACTATCTTTGGCGACCATTTCTACTTGCGAATTTTTTCTACGTTGAACGTGTGCCAAAATAACCTGGCAGACACACACATTGCTATGAAATGAAAAAGTAAATATTGACCTTTTACTTCATAGGAAAATTATATTACATGTGCCGTTTGGCTCAAGATTTGTTGAGAAATAGATTTTGAAGTATGAACTACTTAGTTCACTTTGAGTACATAATGTAACCATTTTGCAAATTAATATTTCAATGTCTACATTGCATCGTCTTGCATCGGAAAGCAATACACACAACAATTCCGATTGTATTGCATCATTTTTTTAATGTAACGTAGTTGGGTCATGGCATCATGACGTTACCATCGCTGACAACAATGATACAGTCGTTAGTTGTAAGCGAAATTTCGTAGAGCCACCAAGGTATTTGAGTTACTCCTATTTACCACTTCGTCACACATACAACAAACGTGATCCCTGAAATATAAAGCCAACCGTGTTGAAGCCTCGTAAGCGTTTGAATAGTACATATAATTATTGTTACATTTACAGGGAAGAAACGTTTGGCAGCCAGCAATGGTGACAACCGCGAAGGACATTCATTTTAAGTATTTATAATTGCTTATTTCTCAGAGAAAAAGTTGACAAATTGGCGATTTTATTGTCGAGCTCGTTGTCAGCGCCTTGAAATCTATAAGAAATAGCTACTTTTATTTCTGAGGCATGATGTTTATCAAAATTTGCTGCTCATTTATATTAAAAAGGTTCTATTTTTTTATAATTCCGCAAATCATAAATCGGGCATACATATATTCGTGTGCGTTGCAGAGACTAACAAACGTTCACCAAGTCTGTCGGCTTCACAAGAGGAGCAGAGTGACATCATGCCTCTTTTATACACTGAGGAATAAACTGTGTAGTGACTATATGAGATTTTGACATCGATCTTCTCTGCTACAGTCTAATTTTGTGTGCTATAGTTCTTTGAGGTTTTTATGCCGTGCTGTGAGTTGATAATTCTTCGTTATTAGTTTATAAAATTGTTTTCATTTTCCTCAATGTTTTTGTGCATTGCTTAGCCGAAGACGATCTTGTTTACTGCTATTCCAAGTCTATGTCTTTTACAAAAAGCATAGTCCTTGCAAACTCGAGTGGTACAATTTCAGCTTTGGTAGTTTTGTCATTTCTGCAACAGCAGTTATGGAAAGCAAAGAGTCAAGGATCTAGACCCCAAGGATGACCCTCAGTCCCTGGGATGACAATGTTAGACTGTTTATAAGAGATCAAGGACTAGACTGGAACCAGGCCAAGAGGAACACAACGGATAGCATAGTCTGGAGTTCTTTCTTCCAAACATTTACACCTCGTGTCAGAAGAGGAGCGACTAAGTAAGCAAGAAAGTATGTCTATAAACATTTACTCAAGCATGCACAAAAGAATTTGTCAGGATCAACCATAATAACCTACTTAATGCTAATCAACATTCGTAGTTAAATTAGCGTAACATTATCGGTTTTTTTCAGCAGTCCCTTGCCCATTAAATACCGCACGACCTTGCGTAACTCTAGACGACGGTAACGACTGATCTGAAGAGAAATGCAAGCACCATAGTGAGAAAACAAACACGCTGAAGACGGCAAATAGAGAACACAATCGACCGCTTACGTCGACAGGGGCCGTAATTTGGAATCCAGCGACCAAGGAAATAGGCTTGCCCTGTCGGATGTCGCCAGCCATCAAAACATGTTTGAAAGATCAATGATAGTATGGAAGCTAGCCCAATGCTACGGTATCTCGCTACACCGTTTCTGGGAATAGTATGGCTGTTACAGTTTCCTAGATTCATTGCATGACCCAAATAAGCAAAAGTAAGCAATTGTCAGAAACAATTTTGGAAGGAGTGGAGAAATGGATAGATTGGTAAAAATTACATTAACTTCCATCTTAATTCAGTTACTAAAAGAGAATGTCAAATTTGGTTATGGCGGTTTGCAAAAATAATAAAAATATAAACCTGTCATGGAAACATTATTGTTACAATTTATCATCAAGTATAAATTCCAGATGGAAATCAAAAAACGTTTGTTCTGCCAAATTTGATCTTAACATAATTGAAACGGCTCACTACAAACAGGGGTTATGTCCTCTTGATTTGATTACATGGACAGACCACAGCATTCTGCGACTTATATCAATGATGATTTGTGATCAATGTAACATGGTCTCAAAATATAGACTGAATGTAAATATGCGTTTTCTATTTGTGTGCTTCGTATATTGTTTATTCGCCAGTAATCACTGAACTTTCTCGCCACAGCGCAGCTATTACACTATGTTTTGGACGAGCCTTTAACTGGCAGCGTGATTAGTACCAGGTTAAACCCTAATGTGTTGACACGTTTCAGACGACCCGGTTGTAAATGGGCACCTGGCTAAACATAATAGGTAAAACACGGCACCAAAGAAAGGAGCTGACCACCAAACCCATAAAAAGATGATACCTAATACAACAAAATTACAAACACTTCATCCATGACAGCACTGCCTGTTATAAGACTACCTTTATCCTTTTGTATAATGTTTGACACGTTTAAGATATGAAACAAATTTCACCCTTATAAATTCGATTACTGATTTCTACTAGGACTGGCCTATTGCATGCTTAACAATCCCACTATTGAATTTGGTTCCTTAACATCATTCTACACGATTTGGAACGATAAACCAATGTATCAGACCATCACATGTCCTAAATCGCCGCAAAAACGATGTACCGGATTGGCATATTTAATTGTTTTCTGATAATTCTTCTCAACAGTTTCCTAAATTTGTATATTTTACTGCAGACAACCCCGTCTATAGTGAGAGTGAAAATGCAAAATTAATTTTCACTGCCAAAGCATTTTACCCATTGTGATTGTATGTACTAACCGTATTCTTCTCAAAACGGGTTTGCAAATAAGTTGCTTTTGTTCAGCTGCTTTGTGTATTTTCTGAGGTAGTTAGTTTGTTTATTTTCTAAAGTAGTTAGTTTGTTTATTTTCTAAGGTAGTTGTGTTTTTTTTCTGAGGTAGTTTGTTTATTATTTAAGGTAGCTAATATGTTGATTTTCTAATATAGCTGATTTGTTGATACTTCCGTGACAGATTATTTCTGATAGCTGGGTTTCTTTTCTTTTCTAAGGTGGTTGGTTTGTTTTGTTTATTTTCTAAGGTGGTTGATTGGTGTATTTTCTAGAGTGGTTGGTTTATTTATTTTCTAGGGTGGCTGGTTTGGTTTTGTTTATTTTCGAGCGTGGTTGGTTTGTTTTGTTTATTTTCTAAGGTGGTTGATTGGTGTATTTTCTAGAGTGGTTGGTTTATTTATTTTCTAGGGTGGTTGGTTTTGTTTTGTTTATTTTCGAGCGTGGTTTGTTTGTTTTATGTATTTTCTAGGATGTATGTTTTGTTTATTTTATAGTGTGTATGTTTTATTTATTTTCTAAGTGGTTGGTTTTTTTTTGTTTATTTTCTAGAGTGTATGTTTTGTTTATTTTATAGGGTGTATGTTTTGTTTATTTTCTAAGGTGTATGTTTTGTTTATTTTCTAGGGTGTATGTTTTGTTTATTTTCCAAGGTGTATGTTTTGTTTATTTTCTAGGGAAAATGTTTTGTTTATTTTCTAGGGTGGCTGATTTGTTTTGTTTATTTTTTAGGGAAAATGTTTTGTTTATTTTCTAGGGTGGCTGATTTGTTTTGTTTATTTTCTAGGGAAAATGTTTTGTTTATTTTCTAGGGTGGCTGATTTGTTTTGTTTATTTTCTAGGGTGGCTGATTTATTTTTATTTTCTAGTGTGTATGTTTTGTTTATTTTTTAGGGAAAAGGTTTTGTTTATTTTCTAGGGTGTATGTTTTGTTTATTTTCTAGGGTGTATGTTTTGTTTATTTTCTAGGGAAAAGGTTTTGTTTATTTTCTAGGGTGGCTGATTTGTTTTGTTTATTTTCTAGGGTGGCTAGTTTATTTATTTTCTAGGGTGGCTGATTTGTTTTGTTTATTTTCTAGGGTGGCTAGTTTATTTATTTTCTAGGGTGGCTGATTTGTTTTGTTTATTTTCTAGGGTGGCTAGTTTATTTATGTTCTAGGCTACTTGATCTAAGTCCTTCGTGACAAATCATCTCTGTTAGCTGGTTTGAGGTGGATCTTCTTACATCCTGGGGAACACTGAAGACGGTGGACCTGGGTCTGGGTCGCTACAGTGCAATGCGCTCAGTAGACTCACCATTAGGGGTTTAAGTGTCGACCCTGATGTTGTTGACCAGGCGACTGTAACTGAGCATGTTTACAGCTTTATGGTGGGGTTTTGTTAAGTCTGTTGCACATGACTCTGGCCCTAGCCTTCGATTGTGTGTATAACTTCCATCATCGCATTCTCATGTCGTTTAACCAGCTCAAAGTTTTTTAAATACTGCTTTTATCAACAAAATACATGGCATACAGTGACTTTGTTGATTTTGTTTTCTTCGTTGTTCGTGAAACATTTTCGGATGACATTTGGTTTTATATGACATTCAAGTGTAGTATTAAGATTGAAAATAATAGAACTATTATAAGCTTCCAAACATAGAATGATAGGCTGCTAAGGCTGTGCATTAGTCTAGCAACCTCATCATGTGAAACCGTTATTATAGAACCACCATTTTAGATTCTAGGATTCAGACATCCTGTAAAGCAGCCAGCTGTAGTAAAAGTCAAACTTATTACTTAGAACGAACGACAGATAAATCAATCGATAAATCACTAAATCAGTACTTACAAAATGATCATCTCATCACCTCCAATATATTCAGAAATATTTCATGCTCGAAAGGAAGTCAAAATGTAAGCTTAACATGCATGCACTAATCGAATATTACCCTATCGCGGTTTCTCATTTATTCCCGTCTGTTTCATTATTACGAGTGACTTTGAGGTAAGAACATTTGTCTGTCTCAACAATATAATTAAGTTGACAAACTGTTCAAGTCTACACAACCGTAAACAGGTACCTGACGCACAGTTTGGGAAGACAATGAAACAAAGAAAAGAACTGACCAAGACATATCAGAATATCTGACACCTTGTACGTCTCTAACACATCATTCCAAACGCGTTATTTGTATGTGTTATCTTCACTCTTTGAAGAACATCGTTGAGACGTTTGAAATAGTCACACAAATCAACAAAATGTTTCTGTGATTGAATGTACTTTCACAGTGCCAATATGTGTTTGATTTGGTTGAGTTAAATGTTCAATGTAATTAAGTTCTTTGATAATAATACATTTGAAAAGGTGAATGCGTTGTTGAATGTGTGATTTAGTGATCGAATCGGTGTGGGACTGAGTAAGAGACAGTGTGCAAGCGTGAGTGTGAGACTAGTTGAGTGAGTGAATGAATTAGTGAGCGGTTGAGCGATTGATGTAGTGTTTTAGTGAGTCAGTAGTTGAGTGAGTTAGATAATTAGTGAGTAGTTGAGTAGGTAAGTGAATGAGCGAGTGGCTGACTGGGTGAGTAAATGAGCGAATTGCTGAGTGAATGAGTGAGTGAGTGAATGAGCAAGTGGCTGAGTGTGTAAGTGAATGAGCAAGTGGCTGAGTGCGTGAGTGAATAAGCAAATGTGCCAATGAGCATAGAAGTGAGTGGTTGATTGAGATCACAAGAAACTGTTTTTACACTATTATTTTGCGTTCGCCTTTTTCCTTAGCACTGCATTGTGTTTTGCTCATGATAGCCCAGTGCATCCAACTTCAGCACGCATTTTTAACGGATTTACTTCTTATAAGGGTACATTCTTGCTGTTTCGACAATCAGTAACCGGCAATTTTTAGTTGTGAACCGTGTTACTAACCGTATATATGCAACACATATGTGAGTGAGCAAGTGAATCTTTCAGTGAAACAACTGGGGTGGGAATGACTCAGTGTTCGAGTGAGTTAGTAAAGGAGCAAGTACATTAGCCTGAATCAGCATATACGATATTACGATCATACTCGTCTGAGTCACAAAAGCATTCAACACGTCTCACGCACAATTGATTCACATAAATAGTGGAGAAAATAAACCGAATTCTTGAAAGCGCAGTCTAAAACGATACTATCAAACAATATAATTACAGTCTCCACTGTAGTCTGATAGTGCTGCATTTTATGGACTGCTTCACATTCCGTGCCGACACATGGAGCTAATGGTGTCGTCACTCTCAGATTGAGAGAATGTGGAACCCTCTTGAGTAAGATGACAAGCATCGCTGGCAGGTAAGTGCTTGTGGAAATGAGACGGAAATTTCATTTCTGTCCAGCGTAGGTTGTTCATTACCGGTGTTCTGGCTAAGGTGATAGTGTTTGTTAACTCAACAAATAGAAGGTGATGGAGAGGGGGGATGGGGGGGGGGGGGATGCCATACGCTTTGCTCTCATTTCAGCTCTCGTTAGCTTCTCGTTGGACGTTCACTTGTTTTAATGAATGTGATAACTGTACTGAGTTATTGTGAGTGTTAGAATGGTTAGAGAGCTGGTTTCTCGCTTTCTTGTCCTTGACACTCTCCAGTCTACCCAGTTGTAAATGAGCACATGACAGCTAAGGAAGACAAGATAGTGGAAAAAGGAATTCGCCACTCCAACTTAAAGACACCAAAACCCAATTCAATACAGTCGGCAACATTCCATCTTTGACGGCAGTGCTTTGATATAGATCCAACTTTAACTTGTTTATAGAAGATTTGAGTGGTAGTATGGTTAGAATGGTTGCTTCTCGGCCAAGAGAATCGGGTGTAGTCATCAGTCTCGACAAGCAGAAGTCTACCCATCTGCAAATTGGTACATGATTTAGAGATGAAGGAGCAAAACGGCGATGGCGAGAACTAGTCACTTCAAAATAAAACGGATGTGACCTCGTTAAATGACTTCTCCGAGGGCAGTATTTGACACATGACTACTTGCCTCCTGGTTCACGCACATCTGGCAGCCGTGGCACATCCTGTTTGTGTGTGTATTCTATGCTCCTACGTCGTCTCCTTCGATCTGTTCAAGTGACAGGCGGAATCTGGAAAGTGGTTGCATTATTCGCGTTCAGATCCAGGAGGCAATCAAGCGGGCCTTATCGTAGCAATTATACAGAAGAACAGGGGACGGCGTGGGCTAGTGGTTAAGTGACACGGCTAACAATCTGCAGGT
The DNA here is from genome assembly GCA_036924085.1 of Ariolimax columbianus. NCBI lineage: Eukaryota > Metazoa > Mollusca > Gastropoda > Stylommatophora > Arionidae > Ariolimax > Ariolimax columbianus. The sequence goes on from JAVGWX010000006.1 coordinate 18,749,710, forward strand.
GCTGGGTTCGCTTCCCATTACAGCACCTTCCGTTACCACAGGGAAGCAAACCTTTAGAAAATGCAGGAAGAAGAACCTTGCATAAAATGATTGCCGAAGTCGGATGTACTGGGTCGACAGGCGCAAAATTAAAACATAGGGCAACGCACACCGCATTGGGGAAAAAGAGAAATAATGCAACAACACAAAAATGCGGAGGAACACATGGTCGCCATCTTTTTTTATATGCATAAATAAGCAAGTCTTGTACACAATATGAGTGAAAAGAGAATTCATGAACGAAATCAGAATAAGAAAGTTGGAATAATTGTACAAAATAACGTTACATATTTGACTGAAAGTGAAACTTCAATACCAACATACTTTTTATAATGCCCAGGCCTTAGAAGTATTCACTCGTGATTAGCAAGAAGAAGGGGATCCAAGCCGTCCGGCTGGCAGTTCCTCGATACATTTTTGGATTGTGATTAATACGAGGCATGTTCAAATAAACCGGGCCAAGTGGCTCTATTTCGAACATATGAAAGATACATCATCTGGTGTGACATACTTAAATACAGCAATTGTTATGAAGCAAACATGGCACAGGGTTAGTTAGAAAAAGTCGTCATAGGCATTCAGACATGCATCCTACTGGTTGTGTAGACGTCAGAAGCCGTTCAAAATAATGACTTTGGTTGCTCTTTGAACCACTTGGTCACCGAGGCCATGACGTCTGCATCGGAGTTGAATTTTTGTCCCTTCAAACATTTTGTTTAAGGGTCAAAGCAAATGGATGTCACAAGGGACCATATCGGGGCTATATGATGGGTGTGGCAGTACTTCCCACCTTTCTGTGCTAACGCTTTCAGAACAATGTTCGCTATATATGGACGCGCATTGTGTAACAATCAAAACCATGGGAAAGCATGCCTGGTCGTTTATTATGGATTGCTGTATGCAGCTTGTCTAGTGTGTCATTGTAGCGGATGACATTGATGTTCACGCCAGGCTCTTTAAAGTCTACCAGCAAAAGTCCTTAATGGTCAAAAATCGCTGTCAGCATAACCTTACCAGTGGAAATGTGTGACTTAATTTGTTTTGGTTTCGGTGATCTAGTATGTTTCCGTTGCATGCTAGCAGTTTTGCTCCTCGACTCAAAGTGTTGGCACCATGATTAACCACCTGTCATTATGGGCAACAACAAAAAACGAATCACCCTCTTCTTCGTATCCCAGGAAGTGGTTCAAACTCCATCCTATGCGTTCTTCCGTATGGTGGTCGGTCAGCAACCGAGATACCCATTGTGAACACATCTTCCGATACTTCAGTATCTTGCTAACCACCATTTGAACTGCCCCTAGCGACACAGCGAATTCCTCTGCTAGCGAACGTAAGTTCCAGCGACTGTCCATCAGAACTGCTGCATTAATGTTGGTGATGTTAACTTCTGACGCAACAATATGCGCCTGACCTGGTCTCGGAAGTTCTTTCATTAACTCACGTCCTTCTTTAAACATCGTTGTCCAGTTCTTCACTGTTGTCTTCGACACACTTTTGTCACCATACAGTAGCACCATTCTGCAATGAATGTGAACTGGTCGACATCGATCAGCTGTTAGAAACCGAATCACCGCTCGCTGATCAACTCTGGGGATATTCCGTATCACAGTCGCCATCTTTTCAACAGGCTGCTGAGGAAACTATGAGTCGGAGGGTAATAGTATTTTGCAAAATTTCCGTTTGGTTTGTGCTGTTTACACTTGAAGTGACGTCATCATGCGCATCGTGCGTATGTTCACTTGGTGCAGTTCGATCCGGTTTCATTTGAACACGCCTAGTATATATCGTCTTTTGTTACATGAACTCGAAGCCTTGACCTTGCGGGCTCGAGTGGAGCAATTTCAATGTAGGTGGTTTGGACATCGCGAAAGAATAAACGAGGATCGACTATAACAACAGGCATTGGAAGCCCAAGGACACAGGATCCAGATTAAGAAGGCGAACCAAAGTCAGTCGGGATGACCACATAAGTCTAATAGAGACCGTAAACTAGACTAGGGAAAAGATAAAAGGAAGGCAGCGGATTGTATAGTCTGGCGTTCTGTCAAAAAGAACTTCACTTTACCAAAAAGTAACGATGACATAAATAAACTACGTAGAAGAGATCAAAGTATCATTGTTCAGTTCCAAACAGGACATATCAGAGTCAACAGCAACTTAAATCGCATCAATCCCAGCATCTGTCCTTGTGCAGACATTGCTCTCATCCTGATGAAACAATTCGACACCTAGTCATTGAGTACAAGGCGCTGTGCGGACATGAGGAAAAGATCCTTACAAGCACTGCCGACAATTGCCAACACATTGTACGGAGCAGTGAAACATCTGAAGAAGCCTGTATCTATATAAGAATGGCACTAGGCTGCCAAGAGCAGGCTTGTTCAGCAGCTATGGGATAGTAACAACAACAACAACAGTCGACCAGGTTCTGTTCAATTTCTAGAGGCTGCAGCAGATGGAAGCTCACAGGGTGGGTGTGTCAATCTGACGCAATCATGTTTTGTAATCCTAACATGCCGGGTTCGAAATTACTTCCAGGCCTATTTAACTGGTTGGACATGTGCGGACATTTTTTTGGCATGACCACTTTCTACGTACATAAATGATTGGCAAAACTACTATACTGCAGCCTTGCCAAAGTGAAACACGATATAAACATATATTACACAAGCATCCATACACTGACCAATGCGTTCTGATATCGCCCAAAGCACTACAGCTTAGCGCAGTGGTTAGCGCGCTGGCTTCGCATCTGAGTGGTCCTGGGTTCATTCCCCAGTTAAGGCGGTAATGTTTTTTTTTCAGACCGCAATGGCTCCCGGATCTACCCAGCCTTAAATGGGTACCGGTTCAGTCCGGGAAGTAAAAGCGGCGAGGGAGAGGAGATGCCTACCGCCCTCATATAACCGAGCTTTTGAAATGCGAGATCGCTAACACCTCACACCCCTACGGCAGTAATGTTATGGGATACTTTACTTTACTTTTACTACAGTCTGGAGTGAAAAGGGCGTGTCATCGACTATAGCACATAGAGAGGCATGCCTTTGATCAAACAAACAAGCAAACCATTTCTAGAATACGCTTGACACTTTTTTTGCATGACATTCAAAGCAGATTAGGCGTATATATCCTGTTTGACACTTTCAAATAAAACCTTCAAACTACCAGTGGAGCACAGGTCTTCATCGAATACAGGTCTGTTCCTAGCTTTACTTTTCAATATGCAAGTCTGCCCTGCTTCCTTTTTATTTGCCTCGAGCTTTCTTCCCCATGTGTGTTTTTGTCTGTCTCTACTTCTCTTGCCTTGGAGATTTCAGAAGAGAAACCTTCTTGTAACGATATCTGCTGGTTTCCTAAATGTGTAGCGTATCCAACGCCAGTCGTGTTCGTCTCGAGCCATCCTTCACTGATTTATGTCTTGATCTTTCCAACAGCTCTACCTTTGTGATCCTATCATACCATTTCAATCCCTCTATTATGTCTGGTTCTGTCCAACAACTACACCTTTGTGATCCTATCATACCATTTCAATCCCTCTATTATGTCTGGTTCTGTCCAACAACTACACCTTTGTGATCTAATCATACCATTTCAATCCCCCTATTATGTCTGGTTCGGTCCAACAACTCAACCTTTGTGATCCTATCATACCATTTCACTCCCTCTGTTCTGTCTTGTTCTGTCCAAAAGCTCCACCTTTGTGATCCTATCATACCATTTCAATCCCGCTATGTTGAGCAGGCACATATTTATAAAAGTCTATTCTGATCTCGTTATTTTTATCGCTCTACATGTTTCAGATCCATACGATAGAATATGCTTGAAGGTGACATTTGTATTCTTTGTTCTACACCATTTTATTTGACATCCATAAGTTCTAAAACAAGCTGTCGCATTTAATATTCGATAATGACATTTTCTATGTTTATCCGATGCTGTTTATATTGCAATAAAGATATATAGACGATTCAACATCTTGCAGGAGTGTGTTTCCCAAAACAATCTAATTGTTGTTAGTTGCATTTATTCTCACAACCTTAAGCTCTGAATTCTATGTGTATTGGCACGGATTGCTGTGATCTCTCATCAAGTGCATATATGTTGTTTTGCGTCTGATTGTGGTAATGGCACCGAAGAGCCAAGTCATCGAGATAGTACAGATCAATAAGTTACTGTGTCAAATTCCATTGAATCCCATTTTTGCTGTGGCACTGAGGACTTAATAATCCAATCAAAAGTCAGCAAGAAAAAACAATGACGATATAAGACAGTAATGTCGTACAGACGTTGTTATCTCAAATGGCTCATAAACTGATCTGCGTCTCTATAGGTCATTATTTATATGTTATCTTAATTATGTTAGTGAACTTCTTACACACTTTATGATGCCTCAGAAACTTCCAGAGTTATTCGATATCTAGGCTGTCAACTTCTATTTCATAGTCCACGAATCTAATCAGGAATAGTCAGCATGGGTTTGCTGAAAGGAGATCGTGCTTAACAAATCTATTAGAATTCACGGAGAAGGTCACTAAAAGGATAGATGAAGGCGAGCCATGGGATGTTATTTATCTCAATTTAGCAAAGGTTTTTGATAGAGTATCTTATCAAAGATTGTTTAGGAAGTTTAAGTTACATGGACTAAGTGACGAAGTTGCCAAATGGATAGAAAATATTGGTAAACGGGGAAAAATCCAAAGAATACGCATAAATAAGGCGTACTCTGAGTAATGTGAGGAATAAGGTAAAGAGTGGAGTGCCACAGGGCCTCGGTTTTTTGACAAATTGTATTTATATATATAAATATATATATATGTATATATATATATACACATATATATATATATTTATATATATTTATATATGTGATTGCAAAATTCACAGATGATACAAAATTATTCAGAGGTGTCTCATCTAAAACAGAGATCGATATGTTTGAGGTCGGGTTTAGATAGAATTCAAGAGTGGTCTAAGAGCTGGCAGATGGAGTTTAATGTAGAAAAATGTCAAAATCATTCACATGGGATATTTCATTATGGAATATTATTGCAGGATAGGAGTGAACAATCTAAGAAAGGTAGAAAAAAATTGGGACCTAGTTGTCACAAATTAAATCCTACAGGTAAGATTAAAGAGCAAGTCCAGGTAGCAGTAAAATAATAAAAATGAAATATTAGTATGATAACAAGAAATATTAACTATAGTAGTAAGGAAGTGACAGTCAAACTGAACAAAGCATTAGTAATACCTATATTGGAGTGGTTCAGGTGCGGAGTCCGTATCACAGAAAGGATATAAGCATGCTAGAAAGCATACAAAAAAGAGCCACAACACTGATAGTAGGAACCAGAATTATAGTTAGGAAGAAAGGCGAAAAAACCGGGATATAGTGTCTTGAAAAGAGAAGATTTCGTGGTGACTTAATGCAGGTTTATAATTGTATCAAGGGAAAGAATTAGACTAAACAATTTGTTATAAGTACAGTTGACTTCAAGAGCAAGAAGGCACAGTCACGAATTAATTAGACTTAACAATTTGTTATAAGTACAGCTGACTTCAAGAGCAAGAAGGCACAGTCACGAATTAATTAGACTAAACAATGTTTTATAAGTACAGCTGACTTCAAGAGCAAGAACGCACAGTCACGGATTAATTAGACTAAACAATGTTTTATAAGTACAGCTGACTTCAAGAGCAAGAAGGCACAGTCACGAATTAATTAGACTAAAGAATGTTTTATAAGTACAGCTGACTTCAAGAGCAGGAAGGCCCAGTCACGAATTAATTAGACTAAACAATTTTTTATAAGTACAGCCGACTTCAAGAGCAAGAAGGCACAGTCACGAATTAATTAGACTAAACAATTTTTTATAAGTACAGCCGACTTCAAGAGCAAGAAGGCACAGTCATGAATTAATTTTAAAAAAGTTCCAGATTAGATATTAGGAAATATGCTTTTAGTCAGAGCGGTGAATGCTTGGAATGTATTGCCACAGGCAGGAAATAGTGAGGACATGGTCAGTTAATGCATTCAAGAATAGATTTGATGTACATAGATATTTTTAAATTAAGTGAAGTAGAAGAAATTGGTGTATACAGAGGCTGCAGTGTCTTCTAAGTCAGTATAAAGGCGTTAAGTTAAAAATCCGAAATAAAGTGGTGAGCTCCAATTCCCGACTTTGTTCAACTAGTATTCTCGCTGGGGCTGTCTGATCTCCACATAAAACATTTTGTTGAAAGCCAACTGGTCTCTCTATCAACTATGACTACTTTTTAACCCTGCATAGTATGATCATGTTCAATGTTTTCACAGGCACTGGCAATAACATTGTTTCTCTAGAACGTGTACACGACTGCAGATCTCATTTGCTTTGGCAACTAGGCTAAATATATTTATTCCCATTCTGCTGGAATTTCTTCTCTCTCCAAAACTTGACCAAATAATTTGAATAATATATCTTCTGAAGTGTTGACGTCTGCTGTAATTGTTTCTGCTGAGATAGCATCTTGGTTGGTAACCATCTCTCTGAAGAATTATTCTATTCTTAATATCTTCTTTGCTTGGGTTCTCGCTGTTTCATTTCTATTGGCTGCATGTCTCGATGAACTTGTGGTTCTGTTCACCTCATCATCTGCTCATTTGCGTTGCTAATGAAGTTTGTTTCCTTATTGGGTTTCTTTCATTATCTTGTTTCTTTCCTTAGCTTTAGTAAAGTAAGTTGCTTGCTTATATTTTTTATATTAGTGTATTCGCGCTGTTGTACAAGTCATATTTCTCTTTATTTTTCTCAGCTTCTTCCTACTCTCTTGCCAACTATCAATATATTTTCTCTTGTTTCTTACCTCTTTGTTGGCTTCATTGTAATTTTCCTTACCTTTAGTATTCTTGGTTTTGTGTCTGTCTTCTTTATTTTCTTTCATTTAGATTTGGTGTAGTTTATGTTATTATCCATGCTTTGTGTAAGTTCTCCTTTCCCAAGAACTTCGTCACATGCCTCGTTCCAAATATGTTTCATATGTTTTGCCAGTTCCCCCGTGTATCTTGTATTTCATCTAGTTACTGTAACACATTATACCTATTTAAAATCATGCCTTTAAATGTGATTTGTATGTCATTGATTCTGATGATTCTTAGATTAAACTGTTGTTTGTAAGTAAAGTAAAGACCCCGTCCCGCCATGCGGCGCATAGGAAATATGTTTTTAGGCCCATATTATTTTGTAACCCACGGCATTTAGTGGATGATGTGGTCAGCAGCACGCCGGCCGCCTTTACTTCCCGGACTGAACTGGTACCCATTTAAGGCTGGGTCGACTCGGGTACCGTTGCAGTCTGAAAAACCATTTCCGTCTCAACTGGAGAATGAATCCAGAACCACTCGTATGCGAAACCAGCGCTAATCTATGTGTTATTGACTACCAAATTGAATTTTTATTTTGACTATTTTTTTATTATTTTTGGTGTTCGCCTTATTTCTCTATTCCCCAAGGCGGTGTGCGTTGCACTGTGGTTTTTATTTTGCGCCTGTCGGCCCAGAGCATCCGACTTCAGCACGCATTTTATGTAAGGGTCTGCTTCCTCCTGCATTTTCTAAGGGTTTGCTTCCCCGGGGTAACGGCCGATGCTGTGGTGGGGATCGAACCCAGCACCTTCGGGTCGTGAGCCGTGCCACTTAACCACTAGGCCACGCCGTCCCCTTGTTTTTGACTATTCAACTGCATACATTTACATCGTGTATTAAAGAAGCTCACTGTTAAAACAAAAACACTTGTTTACTACGCCTGCGTCCTCAGCACCATTCTTAATGGTAGTGAGACATGGTCTACCTACATGCACCAGGCGAGTTGGCTAAACAGCTATCACATGAGATGCCTGCACATAATCTGGGGGGGTTGGATGGCAAGACAAGATCACCAACGAAGGGAAATTGGAGAGAATATCCACTGTCACGATCTTTTCCATGATTAGTCTTCGAAGTCTCCCATAGATTGGACGCACATGGATGATGGATGATGGATAATGGCAAAATATCAAAAGATCTTCTTAATGGGAAATTATAGTTGGGGAAATGTTCTCGGGACCGGTACCTACTACGGTACAAGGATGTATGCAAACGGGATATAAATGATACGAGCAGCGATTGAAACCATGGGAATATGACGTCATGGAACGTGTTACATGGAGGGGCAGGATTAAGCATGTAATTAAGACAAAGAAGATACTGATTGTGGATATGCTAAGAACTCAGCGTTTGAGAAGACACGCCACACCATGCGATGATGCAAACGGTCCCGACTTTTCTTGCACACACCGTAGAAGATGCATCTCTGCTCGGATTGGTCTTAGGAGTCACATTCGTTACTGGCATGGACCGTAGTTACATCCCTTTCTTCAGAGCACAATTACTAACGTCTAACAAGACGATAAGAGCCAATAAATGATGACCTGAGCTTCTGAAAAAAACACATAAAAACTGTGCTAAGGCTTTTTCCCATTGCTGGGGTAGTCGAGGTGTTTTAAGGCTGAGGACTACAGACCGCTCGCCACTGGTGTCGCCACGTCGTATGCTGGAGTAGGGGGTGGTTTGTAAGGCTGATGACTACAGCCCGCTTCGCCATAGTTGTCGCTACGTCGTGTGCTGGCTATGTTTTGTTTATTTCACCCCTAACAGAAAAACAACATATGCCGTACCTGAGATTCAAACTTCTTTGTCGGTCAGGCAGTCATCGAAACTATTCGGCCACACGCTCCTTTTCATAATCCATCTATGGTCAATTTTGTTTTATTGTTCTGTGGTTAGGTGACATCCATGTTATTTTGTGTATTCATCTACGTGAATGCTGCCAGGAATCACTAGTTCATATTAAGAACCAAATTCCATATACAGCTCACTATTTTCATTGTAATTCTCATTCTATGTTTACCCATGATCTCCTCTAAATCAATATTACCAATCAACAATTTAACATTTAGGTCATCCAATAGAATGGTTAAGTCTTTCCTTGTCCTTTGCTCCATGATGTCCTGAAGTGTTCTTTGTCATTCGTTGGTACATAACATTAGATAATGTTGATCTTTATATTTGTCATTCGTTGGTACATAACATTAGATAATGTTGATCTTTATATTTGTCATTCGTTGGTACATAACATTAGATAATGTTGATCTTTATATTTGTCATTCGTTGGTACATAACATTGTATAGTGTTAATCTTCCTATTTGTCATTCGTTGGTACATAACATTAGATAATGTTGATCTTTATATTTGTCATTCGTTGGTTAACATAACATTAGATAATGTTGATCTTTATATTTGTCATTCGTTGGTTAACATAACATTAGATAATGTTGATCTTTATATTTGTCATTCGTTGGTTAACATAACATTAGATAATGTTGATCTTTATATTTGTCATTCGTTGGTTAACATAACATTAGATAATGTTGATCTTTATATTTGTCATTCGTTTGTTAACATAACATTGCATAGTGTTAATCTTCCTATTTGTCATTCGTTGGTAAATAACATTGTATAGTGTTAATCTTCCTATTTGTCATTCGTTTGTACAAAACATTGTATGGTGTTAATATTCCTATTTGTCATTCGTTGGTTAACATAACATTTTACAGTGTTAATCTTCCTATTTGTCATTCGTTGGTACATAACATTGGATAGTAGTCGATCTTCGTATTTTTATTTAGTGACAGTTTGTGTGAAAGTAGCTAGAATCATATTGGTTTCTACTGTCTCCAATTATATAAGTACCTTTAGCACCTCCTTTGATAGCATTAGGACCACACACTTCACTTTTGTGTGCGTCTACTCAACGTGCCATTTGACGTATTTCCCCGGTGCTCAAGCTCAATTTCATCCCATCAACTTCCTTCCAACTTGCTTCAGCCAAACCCAAGATATTGTTTCTGTAAATTCCCATCTTCACTGCAACATGTGCTGCCCTCTCTTGTTCACACATTGTAAGAACATTCCAGGTACCGAAACTGGCGGTATTCTAGCACGAGAACACGTAAGTCTGCTATGGGAATTCCTTGCGGCCTTCTCTACATCATGTTCTAGCCCTCTTGGCAGTGGATCAGCTCCTGTCCTGGATTGTTGAGTTGCATATGTCTTTTGTTTGACTTGTCCATATTTTATTATGTTTTTTCGTAACTTAAAATTCAAACAATATAATAAAGGCATCCCATCCTCAATCCTCCTTAGTCCCCTGTTACGACATGCTTGGTAGGTTTTGAGTGTTGCTATTTATTGCTACGTGTTCGGACTTCGACAACACTCTGGAGATTTTACACCTTATGGAAAGATATTTTATATCAGTAGCCAAATTCAGAACCATTTTGAGAAAACATTGTGTGAGGGAGGCGGATGATACATCATTATTTTGTCTGACGAGACATGTGTTTGCAGGACTTGGTGGCCTGCTTAGGGCGTTGCAACAATTAGCTCTAGGAATGTCATTCTTGCGTTGCATCCCGTTCGTTCGGTTACGAAAACGATCATCCGTCTCGAAGCGTGCGCACATTAATTGTGCTATAGCAAAGAGACGCATGCTGGCATGTTGCCGCATGTCTGGCAATCAACGTCTGTGATAAAATACACATCAAATGCACGCCAAAACTGGTCGTGTACTTAGCCAAGTCTGTCAATGTTCTACATCCGTATACACAGCTTTAAATAGAATCATGACATTTTTAGAGTAAGGGACGATTATGTTGCTTTAAAAGCTAAGACTTCGTTCACTAATATCTCTAACACTTCTTCCACAATGACATTTCCTGCTTATGTGATATCCCCATATCTCTATATTTCAATGCACGTTTCTGTTAATTCGAACAAACAGTACTTAAAAATTTATGAAATTTATTTTGATATTTCTTTTGAATTTCTCTCTCTAAAAATTACATTTATAGTAGGATCATGTCACTCATGAGGCTCTCTCTCACTCTCTCCCTCTCTCTCTGTCTCTCTCTCTCTCGCTCTCTCGGCTTCCATTTCTTTATCTCTATTTATATATCTCTATTTCGTGATTGTTTTCCTACAATTCTGCCATTAGCATGTTATTATTTCTACTCATGAATGATCTTAATAGAGCTCTCATAACAGACGCAACGAGTTCAAGCATTTCACATAAGTTAATACTCAATGCGTCACCTGTAAATGGTGTACCGACTGGTCTGGTTTCTCAGAAAGCTCAGGCTTTCATATATTTTTTTACTGAGAGAGTACAAGCGAGAAAGAGAGAGAGAGAAAGCAAGAGAGCGAGAGATTGTGGGCGAGAGAGAGAAAGAGCAGGAGAGAGCACGCGAGAGAGAAATAGAGAAGGTGAAAGTTGTTAAAGAGCAATACTATCTCAATCACGCTTATCGAAAAACGCCTTTCCTTTTTGGAGAGCATGACATAGGACTTCTACATGGGTTTGTTGTGTATGGGACTAGCAAAGGAACAATGATGTAAAGCTGTTTGCTACATTAAATATTAAAAGAAAGCAAATAACTAGTTTATCACATGAGTTCTGCCAGGACAGCAACAAGTGTCACCCATTGTTGACAAGAATAACGGGTGATATACATTACCATCTCGCTGTTCGATCGCAGTGCCTCAGATGGCGACTGGATGGCAATGATAAGATCAACAGGCAAAACCTAGAATTTGTTTCCAGGGTCTTTTTAGCGTCATGTCCAGCCGTCACTAGTCACCATTTTGTAAGTCAGATGCGTCATGTCCAGCCGTTACTTCACCATTTTGTGAGTCAGATGCGTCCTGTCCAGCCGTTACTGGTCACCATTTTGTGAGTCAGATGCGTCATGTCCAGCCGTTACTGGTCACTATATTGTGAGTGTGTTAGCGTCATGTCCAGCCGTCACTAGTCACCATTTTGTGAGTCAGATGCGTCATGTCCAGCCGTTACTGGTCACCATTTTGTGAGTCAGATGAGTCATATCCAGCCGTTACTGGTCACTATATTGTGAGTGTGTTAGCGTCATGTCCAGCCGTCACTAGTCACCATTTTGTGAGTCAGATGCGTCATGTCCAGCCGTTATTGGTCACCATTTTGTGAGTCAGATGCGTCATGTCTAGCCGTTACTGGTCACCATTTTGTGAGTCAGATGCGTCATGTCCAGCCGTTACTGGTCACTATATTGTGAGTGTGTTAGCGTCATGTCCAGCCGTTACAGGTCACCACTTTGTGAGTCATATGCGTCAGGTCTAGTCGTTACTGATCACCATATTGTGAGTCAGTATATGTCATGTCCAGTCGTCACTTTTCACTATTTTGTGAGTCAGTTAGCGTCATGTTCATCCACCCTAATTACTATGGTATGAGTCAATTAGCGTCATGTACATCCATCCTCATCACCATGTTAGGAGTCAGTTAGCGTCATGCCCAGCCATCACTAGCTACCTTGCACACGAACATAGTGATCTTGTAATTGTTCTGAGATTTACATAGAGCATACATATAAAAAAAATACCCTTTTGTGAGTTCCTACAGATATTAACTAGAATTACTGTATAGGGCAACTACACATAAATGCACCTCAAAAAGGCACAGACGGAAAGTTCCACATGGGCTATCAGCCTCATAATGTAAACACGATTGTTAGATAAGTCATCTCTGCAAGAGCACGCCTAATACTTTCACAGACTTCCTGCAAAGGGGGTCATCTACAGTTGTGGCCCGATTCTTCGTAATGAACCAGATAAAGAACCATTGGATGGTCAGAACGTACATCTGTTAAGTGAGCTCCATTGGGACTGCAGTAATCTGCATTGATTAAACATAATAATAACAGTCGCCTATCGCAAGTGAAGATGGCGACAACATCAGACTTGTGCCGAAAGATGTGATATCATGATCTTCATCATAATCATCTATCCACTTATGTCGTTAGTCGACGTGGGGAGATGTCGTTTTTTTTCGCTTGCCAGCTTTGTCGCCGATGTTGTTGTCATTCCGTTTCTTCAGTGTCTCACTGACACCATCGATCCATCTTTTACCTGGTTTGCCTCTTGCTCTGCAACCCTGATGTCTGGTATTGCAGATACGAGCAGCTGGTAACTTTCGCTGCATTCTTGTCTGATGTCCAAACCATTTAATTCTTTGCCTTTCTATGTACTCCATGCACGGTGTTGCCCCCCACCATCTGTCTGATCATTTCGTTTCTTAATCTGTCCAGCCTTGTGACCCCGACAGCCTTGTGACCCCCATAGCCATTATTTTTCTTTCTTGTGCCTTAGTGAAAGTCCATGGGTTACACTGGTAGCATAGAATTGGTGTAAAAATACTATTTATTAGCTGTCTCTTTGTCTTCATTGGAATGTGTATGTGTCTTAGTAATGGTGAGAGCTGATAGGAGACCGCATTAACTTTTTGTGTTCTTGACTCTACCTCTCTATCTAATCTTCCATCTTGTGTAAACACGCTGCCCAAGTATTTGAATTCACTGACTTGTTTAAACTTTGTTATCTGTATATTTAGTTTTTTCTCTATTCTACTGATTTTCATTGCCTCAGTCTTTACTCAATATTATATCTATTGTCAGGAGACGGTGACGGTTGCTCTTTCGCTTGTACTTGTGCACAATAGAGGCATCTTTCAGGTCATGGTGTATCTTGCCGTCATCTAAAATTGAACGGAATTGTTCTGCCAGCCTTTGAAGCAGAATAGGACTAACTGCTTTGGGAAATTTAGTGGGGGCTATGTCACTAGACATTTTATTGATTGATTTTATAACATAATCAATGCATGAAGAAAAGTTTGTCGCGTCTTGGGGTATCCGGGCAATGATGTGCTAGCTGATGATTGAGGCTCAGCTCACTGGAATATGGCCCAGTGAGAACATCATATGGATAATTTGTGGTCCATATAATGCCTTCAGTACGTCACAGAACCGCGATGAGTTACTCGTGTCTGCCTAATTCTGAACGTCATCTACTTTGTTGCTGAGTTATAAGTCTTGCATCTCAACAAAGTTGATACTGGGCTATTCTTTGCTTATTGATGAAGGCTGTTTGTGCATGTTGAGGAGGGACCACTTTGGTAGGGACAGTGCAGGCGGCGTTTTTCGGCTAGCATGGCCTTGTTTCCTTCATTTGTTTCGTCAAACAATTCACTACTCTTTACGTGTGGTATGGACCAGGATCGCTGGAGTGACACACTACACTGTCTTCTTCAGAGTGACCCATTTCTGCTTCACTGTAGTCTGACAAAACTGTTCATCTCTTAGCCGAATATCCATAGGACTTGACACACTCTCCACGATTAAGATGTTAATCCTCCTCACCGGTCTCCGTTTCATGCACTTAAAGTTGAGGTACAAAAGACACAATCGGCCTGTGGTCAATACAGCATTCGGCGCCATATTTAATTGTAAAATGCGTTTATATATATGTGTGTGTGTGTGTGTGTGTGTGTGTGTATGTGTGTCTGTGCGTGTGTGTTTATAGATTGTATCGGCAATGATCGCGAGGCCAAGTATACTTTCACTGAGAAATTCTACTCATCTGGTGAGGACTGAAGGTAACAGACAAGTTTAATGCTGATTTAAGACCATATTTTCTATTTGCTGGTGTTGTCCACTCGTATATTATTTTTCTGTGCAAGGTTCCGAGTTAACTCCTGGGTATGAATACGCCATAGCCTACCCAGGTGCAAACAAAACCTTACAATTTCAACATAAACAAGTATAGATCAGTAGCTGGGCGTGTACAAAAACATAAACAAAACACACGTTAGAACCGAAATACCTTCGTCTGAAACAAAGAACAACACGAACAATAAAGACTAACAAATCATAACTACAGTGATGAATTCGAATGTACAAAAAATCTGCTGTTGGAAAGATAAGACAGTAAGACAGCTGTTCATCTCACATCACAGAAAACAGTTTATATCTAATATAATTATATTTACTACGTTATCTCCGACAGCAGTGCTCTTTAGAGTAGAATCATCATCGGCGATTCACGGACTCTAGTCATGCGCACACGTTAGCACGTTTTATAACGAGAAGCCTTCAGACAGATTGTTAAGTAAGTACAGACCAAGGGCAAGGGAAAAGCAAACGGTCCACGCACGTGAGGTAGACACTAGCTCTCCCTGGTACGGTCGCGCACACTCGACCTGCCGGTTAAATCGTCGGCGTCGTTTGCCCGAATTAGATCATTAATGTGGCTTATACCTGGCCGTGCAGGCAGCTATGTCTGGAGCATTCTCTCACGCGCTAGCTTTTGTTTGACAACTCACAATGGAATACAACACTGTGAGACTGTCGGATTTTCTCACTTTTGATAGCATCGAAATATGTAGTGTTTAATTCATTATGTAGATTTTTTGTTCTTCAAATTATGTAAACGATATATTAAATATGTATGTGCCTATATTGTTTTATCAGTTTGTTTTATCGTGTCGCGGATATCAACAACTTCTATGATATTGCTTCATTATTTTTACATAATATTGTATAGAATAGAAACATATTTTTATAAATAGATTCGTTAAATTGACATGGTCGTGTCGTAGTTATATAACAAGTGTTGGGGAGCACCAACTCCTTTTGTTTGTTGGGAATGTTTTACAGTTACTTCTTTATGTTGGCATTAATAATATCGCGGATAAAAGAATATTGAGTGTATAGCTTCTTCATATTTACAAGATCGTATTGCTGATATCAGATTACATATAGATACAATTATTTTCCATTTCGCTTCTGGAGAATCATAGTGAACCCACTAAATGTGGCTCCTTAGATTACATCTACACCAAAAACGTGTGTGGACTTGCGGAGTAGTATACGAAAGCAATATGTTACACATCTTGATCTTGCTAGCCTCATTCACAAACCTATTTAGTTACCTTTCACAATATGCATGAATAGTATTTCAATTCTCCATTCCTTCGCCCCTCTGCACTCCCCAAGAAAGACGGCCCTAGGATCCGTACCGGAATTTCAGTTTCCTTCAATAATTTTACTTTCTTATGTGACGGATAACATTACATTTAAAGTTTCAGGTGTTGACATAGATTGTGTCGTGAATATTAGAATCTGTTATTACATTATTTCAGCAGTTGACATTGATCGTGTCGCGGATATTAGAATCTGTTATTACATTGTTTCAGCAGTTGACATTGATCGTGTCGCGGATTTAAAATATGTTATTACATTGTTTTAGCAGTTGACATTGATCGTGTCGCGGATTTAGAATCTGTTATTACATTGTTTCAGCAGTTGACATTGATCGTGTCGCGGATTTAGAATCTGTTATTACATTGTTTCAGCAGTTGACATTGATCGTGTCGCGGATTTAGAATCTGTTATTACATTGTTTCAGCAGTTGACATTGATCGTGTCGCGGATTTAGAATCTGTAATTACATTGTTTCAGCAGTTGACATTGATCGTGTCACGGATATTAGAATCTTTGATTTAATTATTGAATAAGGTTTGCATTGTTCGATATTAAAATTTTGTTCTTGATGTTTCAGAAGATTTGCATTGACCGTGTCCCGAAATTATAATTGTTTATTTAATTCTGTCAGCATATTCACATTGATTATATTACAAGTAATATAACCTGTTATGTAGTTTTTTTAGAAGGTTTACACTGACCATATAATTTGATATATTGTTTCAACAGCAATACAAGAAGGTGTCGTAGATAAGAAGATCGTAAGGTGTAGATTAGTTCCTAAATAAGAATTAATATTGTTTCTCTGAGAAATTTCTTCTTCATGTGCTTGCCAGAATGACAGAACAACTTGTGTGAGTCTTTGCAAATATATGCCAGTAGTACTGTTTGTCAGTCAGGGTCGTCAGTTTATCCAATTATTGTACCTGTTGTCGCGTTGTTTTCTAACCTGTTCTCTTTATCCAACTATTTTACCGGTTGTCAACGTGTTTTCTAACATGCTCTCTTGATTCCGTTACTCTACCTGTTGTCAAAGTGTTTTCTAACCTGCTCTCTTGATTCTGTTACTTTACCTGTTGCCAAAGTGTTTTCTAACCTGCTATATTGATTCCGCTACTTTACCTGTTGTCGAAGTGTTTTCTAACCTGCTCTCTTGATTCCGCTGCTTTACCTGTTGTCCAAGTGTTTTCTAACCTGCTCTCTTTATCCAGCTATTTTGCATGTTGTCACGTTTAATTCTAACCGGCTCTCTTGTTCCAGCTATTTTACATGTTTTCACATGGTTTTCTAACCTTGTCTTGTTATCCAGCTAATGTATTATCTATTTGTCCAGCTTATGTATTGTCTATTTTTCTAGCTAATGTATTGTCTTTTTTTCAGCTAATGTATTGTCTATTTTTCCAGCTAATATTCCCGTTGTCCCACTGTTTTATAGCCGTATGCCTTGATCCAGCTAATTTAACAATTGGCACATTATTGTCTAACTTTGTTTTGTTATCCAGCATTTTTTCCCGCTGTCCATATATCTTCTAGCCTACCAATTAGAGGGTAACAATGAACGAATATTGAGTTTTTACATGTTGTCAATGCTCTGGTCTCTGTCATGACATTATAATTAGTTTTTGTATGTGTAGGTATGCCGTTAGATTCCTAATATGTGTATGTATAACACATGGGTTTGAGCTACAGTAACCTTCTTCTTTGCTCATTTATTGTCCATGGTTTTTGCCATACGACATTACTTGAATGATCTGACACTGCAAAACTATAGCTTGGTGAAATTGACGACTTGTAGCATATGTGACTCCCATTAGCTCAATTCGTGTTTGAAAAAACATTAAGGTAAAGTTCGAGATAACCTGCACGTGATTGTATAAATCTGGGTTATCCTTAACCTGACATAAGCCAGTTCTTAATCTGATCTGAACAGGGGCCTCACACTCGCAACAATTATCGAGACGCCAAATTTGATCACGTAACCCTCAATGTGAGTGACACAATGATGTGAGATTGGCAATGCGATTTATTTGAGAAGTAGGATTTTACAGGTATTGTATCCAGCTGTTTCTTAACGTGAAATAATGTTTATTTATATATAAGCGAGGTCTGCAAAAACAAAAAACACATGTTGTTCGTGCACGCCGGTATCTCGAGTTCCATCATGACCAAATCTGGCACTGGGAGGGATCCCTTGTGATCCATTTCAAGCTGTAGTCTAGCTTAGAATAAGAAAGACAGAACGGAACATGTTATACAATTTTAAAAACAATTTGCATAGGAAGCATGGATATATTAACTGTGACCCAATGTCCTAAACAGAAACGTGGCACACATGGCACATGGCAGAGACAGAGTATACGACACCAGTATGGGATCATCTACACACACGAAACATGATGATGTGGCAGAAACATGACCATGTGGCCGAAACATGACGATGTGGCAGAAACATGACGATGTGGCAGTAAATGAGGCATGTCGAATTGTAACAGGATACCTTAAACCCACACCAACGGAAAAAGAATCTCTGCAATCACTGGTATCGCATGTCCAGATATTAGAAGACATGTCGCATCTGAAATGAGAGACAAAAGCAGTCCTGTGACCAGAGGTGCCCTATTTTTGGACATACAATAGAAGGCATGCGACTGAAATCGAGGACTGTACAGTCCTCAGAACAGAACCCCAAAAGAAACCGAATAGAAATGTGGCGCCAAAAGAACGGTGAAGGTTGGATAAAGATTACATAAGAACTTGCATCATGACACGAGTTACCATAATAATAGCTGTCCATCGTTGTCGAGTTACCATATACTACGTGGAAATCTCTTAACCGGTTAAGCATAGGTGTGTCCAGATGTCGGTTATATCTTCCAGTACGCAGGAATCCTGTACAGTGGAGGACCTGATGGTGTCAAATGAAAGAGCA
Source organism: Ariolimax columbianus (assembly GCA_036924085.1). Lineage (NCBI taxonomy): Eukaryota > Metazoa > Mollusca > Gastropoda > Stylommatophora > Arionidae > Ariolimax > Ariolimax columbianus. The sequence goes on from JAVGWX010000006.1 coordinate 18,768,606, forward strand.
CTGACGTTGGTTGGATGTTGGGCGAATACTATGTTTGGTTGTCCGACACGGAAAGTAAGTAAGTATCGCAATGGTACGCCGAATTCAAGTTACACATTGTCACAAAACTGTGGCATTAAGTAGTTATTACATCGATATAATTGTAATGTGCAGAGAAGATGGTGGTCAAAGCCCCAGAAGATATTTCAAACCCGATTGTGGTCAAAGGTGAACCTCTGGAAAATGTTACGCGGTTCAAATATCTGAGTGCAGAAATGAATGGGGAGGGGTCTAGAACGGAGATCCAGTCAAGAACAGCGATGGTCATGGTCGCCTTGAGCAGACTGCGAATAATCTGGAAAGACAAGAACATTAGCCTTAAATCGAAGCTGCCTTTAATGAATCCAAAGATCACCTCGGTATACTTCTACGCGTGTGAGACTTGGACTCTGACGGCTGCCCTAGAACGTACAATTTGCGGAATGGAAATGAGATGCTTGCGAAGAATTCTTGGCATTTCATATTTTGATCGCGTTACAAACGAGGGTGTTCTTGAAATTGTTAGAAAGGAGTTAGGCCAGTATAAAAACCTATTGACTATAGTGAAAACATGAAAATTGACATGGAATGGACATATATCACGATCGGTGGGGCTGACCAAGAACCTCCTCCAAGGCACTGTGCCTGGGAAGCGTACGAGGGGGAGATCAAAAAGATAGATGGGAGCACAATATAAAAGAGTGAACGGGAAGGTATATAGCTGAAAGTATAACTGAAAAATCAAGACGCATGGGGAAAACTGGTTCGACAAACTGCAATAACGGTGCCTTAACGACCTTCTAGGTTACGGGACTGATGATGATGAATTGTAAAAACGAAAGATTGCATAAATAAATGAAATCGTCGACAATGTATTTGGAATACGGATGCCTGTCTAAATTTGTGGGAAAATCTTCACCGCACAAGGCTTGTCGCGAGGCAAGTGGGGTTTTCTATGTACTGTATGACTTGGGAGAACTGTGGGAAGGGAAGGAGAGAAATATGGGGACGAGCAGGGTAACATGCGATGGGTGGGTTCTCAATGGGGAAAAACTGTGGGTTCAGGGGGAAGAGATTAAGAGGGGCGGGGGGTTAAGAGGGCTGAGATGGTCTGGTTGGGAGGAGGGCAGGGAGGAGTTTAGGGAGAAGGGATGGGCAAGTTATTGAGGGCGGGTGGGGGAGAGGGCGGGAGATATACAGGATGATAGGAAAGACATTTCCGGTTTGAGAGGGAGGAGGTGGGCGGGTTTTGAAAGAAGAGATAATCTTGTTATGTATGAGAGGGTTTTTGGGGAAGGGATGGCCTGTTCAGGGACACGTGTTTGGAGGGTTGTGAGGGAAGTAACGGCCCGTTGAGGGGCAACTGTTTGGAGGGTTGTGAGGGAAGTAACGGCCCGTTGAGGGGCAACTGTTTGGAGGGTTGTGAGGGAAGTAACGGCCCGTTGAGGGGCAACTGTTTGGAGGGTTGTGAGGGAAGTAACGGCCCGTTGAGGGGCAAGTGTTTGGAGGGTTGTGAGGGAAGTAACGGCCCGTTGAGGGGCAACTGTTTGGAGGGTTGTGAGGGAACGATGGCCTGTTGATGGGCACGTTTTTGGAGAGTTGTGGGGGAAGTAACGGCCCGTTGAGGGGCAAGTGTCTGGAGGGTTGTGAGGGAAGTAACGGCCCGTTGAGGGGCAAGTGTCTGGAGGGTTGTGAGGGAAGTAACGGCCCGTTGAGGGGCAACTGTTTTTAGGGTTGTGAGGGAAGTAACGGCCCGTTGAGGGGCACGTGTCTGGAGGATAGGGAGAGAGTGATGTCCCGTTGAGAGACAAGTGTTTGGAGGGTTGTGAGGGTAGGCGGGAGAGGTTTGGAGTGGTGGAGAATTTGAAGTTTGGTGAGGGAAACTGGATAAGTAGTGTGATGGGAGTTAACTTTACAAAACAACAATTTTCATATTTTATCCACAAGAGCGCCTAGTATCCAGGCTAGTAGCCAATAATGTATTATAAACCACCGATTGAATGTGTGATTAAGTTTTCAAATATATATTCAGAAAGGATTGTAAAATTACAATGGTGATCGATACATTAATTACTGAAAGATTGTGTACAGTCAAATTACAATAAAAACTATTTTAGACCTGATTGTTGTTAAAAAATCGGTTTATAGATTTACTGAAATCTGGCCTCTTAAAGTTTCTTCATAAGGTCATTGTATTAATGAAAGTGTCTGCATTGAGGATATGGATAATCCAAAGTGGTTTCATGCAGTATTAGGAGAATAGAGCGTATCTTTATTTTACCCATCTCTTTTCTTCATGTAGCTCATATCTTGCCACCATGTAACCCTTCTCATGTTTTATTTAATGCAGCCCATCTTAACTTAAAACTTAACATCTTTATACTGGTTTAGAAGACTCTTCAGAGTCTGTATACAACCAGTTTCATTACATTACCTTGCTCTAAAAGCTATGCGCATCCAATGTATTCTTAATACATTAATTGTCCCTGCCTACTCTACTTCTCGTGGCAATGAATTCCAAGCATTCACCACTCTCTCTGACTAAAAAATATTTCTTATATCTAATCTTGACCTCTCTTTAGTTAATTTGTAGCTATGCCCTCGTGTTATTGTGGGTGGCTGTATTTTAAAAAAACAACTTGTTATCGTCTAATCTATCCATTCCTCTGATCATCTTATAAACCTCTATTAAGTCACCTCGAATTCTTCTCTCTTCTAGACACTGTAGGCCGGTTTTTCTGAGTCTTTCCTCATAACTGTAATTCTGGAATCCCACTCTTAGCGTTGTCGCTCGTTTTTAAAAATTCTCTTTATCATGTATATATCCCCTCTATGATAAGGACTCCACACATGTACACAGTACTCCAATAAAGGCCTAATCAATGCTTTATACAGTTTGATTATCACTTCCTTGCTCCTATGTTTAATTTTTCTTTTTATCATTCCAAACATTGCATTTGCCTTTTTCACTGCTACCTGAACTTGCTCGCTCACCTTACCTGTATGATCTATTATAGGTCCCTTTTCCTATCTATCTTTCTAATATTGTTCTTAAATCTCTTGTGGTCTCTTCATGCAAACAATCTCGTGTTTTCATACATCCCGCCTCCTGTGGTGTCGTCATGTAGCCCGTCTCTTGTTATGTCCTCATGTAGCCCACCTCTTGTCTAGTCATCATACAGCCCACCTTTAGTCTAGTCATCATACAGCCCATCTCTTATCTAGTCATCATACAGCCCACCTCTTGTCTAGTCATCATACAGCCCACCTTTAGTCTAGTCATCATACATCCCATCTCTTGTCTAGTCATCATACAGCCCATCTCTTGTCTAGTCATCATACAGCCCACCTCTTGTCTAGTCATCATACAGCCCATCTCTTGTCTAGTCATCATACAGCCCATCTCTTATCTAGTCATCATACAGCCCACCTCTTCTCTAGTCATCATACATCCCATCTCTTGTCTAGTCATCATACAGCCCATCTCTTGTCTAGTCATCATACAGCCCACCTCTTGTCTAGTCATCATACAGCACACCTCTTGTCTATTGATCATACAGTCTTTCTCTTGTATCGTAATCATACAGCCCCCCCCCCCCCCCCAAGCCACATGTCTAGTCACCATACACTCCCCCCTCCTTGTCTAGTCATCTTACATACCCCCTGCCTAGTCATCATAGAGGCCACCTCTTGTCTAGTCATCATACAGCCGCCCCCCCCCCCCCGCCCCTCTTATGCCGTCATCATACAGCCCAACTCTTGTCTTGTCATCATACATCCCCTCCCCCCTCCTTCTTGTGCGCCCACATCTTTTCCTGTCATCCCATTACTTGTATGATCTTTGTCATTTTGGCGCAATAGAAAACGCAACGTCAATCCTACATCTGCCACTCCAACAGAAAACCTGTGAAAAGACTACTTAAGTGTGAGCTGGCAGTTAGTTTATCAGTTATTTAACACAATGAAGTTACTAACCGCAGCGACATTATCTTTCGTAGACTTATGTTTCATTAACTTCACTTCATGCGTCAGCTGTTTTGTTCGGTTAATCTCATGCTGGTCTTAAGTTGGTTTCAAATTGTGATCGCTTGCCTAAATGCTACTATTAGTATTAATAACCCATCATGCCGATGTTCCTATGGCGATGGAATTTTAAGCCGCACATAAAGACTAGAAATTTGTGTATTATAATCATTTAGCTTTTTTGTGTAGTGTTGTAATGAATATCTATCTCTATTTATATCTATCTATCTATCTATCTATCTATCTATCTATCTATCTATCTATCTATCTATCTATCTATCTCTATTTATATCTATCTATCTATCTGTCTGTCTGTCTGTCTGTCTGTCTGTCCCATGCTGACTATTTCTGATTATATTAAACTTGTCTAAATGCATTACAATGTTTTCTTTTATTATTGACTCTAACAATTTATAGACTATGCTCGTTAAACTCACCGGTCTATAATTTGCTTGATCTGATTTGATGCCATTTTTAGATAGTGGATCACTCCTGCATCTTTCCAATGCACTGGGACAATCCCTTTTGCAAGTGATTGAGAACATAATATGGTCTCTAATGTCAAACAGCAACTTTGGATGAATGAAATCTTGTCTTGGACATTTATCCACTTTCAGCCCCTCCAATTTTAAAAGAATCACTTCCTCTGTAATACAGATTGATCTTAATCCCGCTGAATCCATATCTCTGCCAGACAGACAGACAGACACGCAGGCAGGCAGGCTGTCTGCCTGTCTGGCTGTCTGTCGATCTGTCTATGTAGATCCGACCACAATATATCCACTTCTGCTTTAAATGAGACACTACTGCATAGTTTTGTGTCATCAGGAATTCTTGCAATCACCGATCCGATATCAATGTCCACATTATATATATATCAAGAACAAAATTGGTTTCAAAACTGAGCCCTGTGGCGCTCCACTCTTTTCTTCACACCACTCAGAGTACTCCTTATGTGTACCAACTCTCTGTCTTCTTCCTGTTAACCAATTTTTAATCCATTTGGGAACTTCCCCACTTATTCCATATGATTTTAACTTTTTAAATAATCGTTGATGAGGTACTCTATCAAAGGCCAGAAAAATCTAGATAAATAACATCTACTGGCTCCCCTTTATCATTTCAGTACCCTCCTCAATGAATTCTAATAGATTTGTTAAGCACGATCTCTGTCTCTAGAATCCTATGCTGACTATTTCTGATTATATTAAACTTGTCTAAATGCATTACAATGTTTTCTTTGATTATTGACTCTAACAATTTACAGACTATACTAGTTAAACTCACCGGTCTATTATTTCCTGGATATGATTTTTTGCTCTTTTTGAATAGGGGATCAATCCAGCATCTACACTATGCACCGGAACAATCCCTTTTGCAAGAGATTGAGAACATAATAAGGTCTGTAATGTCAAACAGCAACTTTGGATGAATGCCATCTTGACCTGGTCATTTATCCACTTTCAACCCCTCCAATTAAAAAAAAAAATCATTTCCTCTGTAATACAAATTGATCGTAACCCTGCTATATCCGCATTTTTTTTAAAATTTTCTTTCCGCTCTGTGATCTTGGAGTAGTCCTCTTTTTGTGTAGACTGTGCCAAAGTACTGATTGAGTAGATTAGCTGCCTCCATATTCTCACTTATTATTAATTTTTCATGTGCTGTCTATGCCTTGTTTTTCGTTCTTTGTTTATTTCTAACATAAGAAAAGAAGCTTTTACTATCAGCCTTGTTCCTATAAGCAAATTTTCTTTTCGAAGTCTAATTTTGCTGTTCTATTCACTTTCTGAGCTATGTTTTGCTTGTCCAAATATTTTAAATATGTTTCTTTTGATTTACCTGCCTCTATATATTTTGACCCCATTCTTTACTTTTAGCTCTTCTCCATTTAATTACGAATCTAGTTATCCACTGTTTACGTTTGAGGTTAACTCCCTACATGGAACATATTTCTCTTTTAGCTTTTCTAGAACTGTTTTAAAACTCTCCTACTCTTGTTCAACATTTTTCCTGCAACAATTTATTTCCAGATTATGTGGCTCGCTTTCTTTTTCATCTTCTTAACATTTGTCTTAGAGTAGTCGTATGTTCGCGTGTTTATGTTTTTTAATTCTTACCCTGCTATAAGAACCAAACGGATGATCTGATGGTCACTTGAGCCAAACAGTTCCCGAACGTTTTCAATCAAGTTTTCCTCTATACTAAAAACTAGGTCGAGTGTATTTGTGCCTCTGGTGGCTGCTTCTACATGGTGAATCAAAACATTGTCAGTTATGCACTTAACAAAAGGGTTTGACTCTACAGATACTTCTGCCTTATCCCATTTTATTTCTGGAAAATTTAAATCCCTCATTAATAATTAGAAGATCATTATTATATGTCAGGGTCTACAGGGGGTAGATGTGGTCTAAGACCACTTTTTAGTGATTGCAAATGTACAGCTGAAGTTAAGGATAAACAGAACGATGCAAGCCAGCAGGTCACGTACTGCGTACATGACCGAAAAGCAGATGATCAGAAAAACGAGTTCCGTATAACACTCAGGAATAAATATCAAGCACTGGGGCAGCTAGATGAAGGGGCCAGCATTAAGGATAAATGAGAACAAGTACAAAGTACATGGAAAACTGTATGTGCTAGGAATGAAGAAACGGCAGCATAAAGAATGGATTACAGCAGAAACAATCACTAAGATCGAGAAGAGGCGAAATAAGAAAATGACCTTACTAAATAGTAAAACGAGAACCGCAAAACGCAATGCACATAAAGAGTATATAAAGATAAACAAAGAGGTCAAAAAGAGCATTAAAGTGGACAAAAGACGTTACATTGATGGTCTGGCTGAGGAAGAGGAAGAGGCTGCAGGAAAGGGAAATATGAAAGATCTATATGAGGCTACTAAGAAACTATCGGGAGCGTATCAACAACAAAGTAAACCAATCAAAAATAAACTTGGGGGAAAAGATAACTAATCTTGAAAAACAAGAAAAGATGGGTAGAATACTTTGAAGAGCTTTTAAATAGGCCAGCACCAGACAACCCACAATCCATCCCACCAGTAGCGGAGGATCTGCCGATCAACTGTGATAATCCAAGTAAAGAAGACATTAGAAGAGCAATATAGTTTCTAAGGAACGAAAAAGCAGCAGGACCTTTGAGCGATACCACCGGAAGTCATAACAACTGATGTTGAAACATCTACTAACATGCTCCACAACTTGATAGACGCCATCTGGGAGCAAGAAAGCTTACTAAAAGATTGGAGAGGGGACTGCCTGGTGAAATTGCCAAAGAAGGAATATTTAAAGGAATTCAAAAACCATAGAGGAATAAAGTTTTTTTCAGTGCCGGGAAAAGTGTTAAATAGAATAATACTAGAAAGGTTAAAACAGGCAATGGATAACAGGATAATGGTTGAACAGGCGGGCTTCAGACAGAATAGATCATGCATTGACCAGATAGCCACAATACGAATAATTGTGGAGCAATCATTGGAATGGAATTCGAGTTTGTATATCAATTTAGTTGATTATGAAAAGGCTTTCGATAGTTTAGACAGAGATATACTCTGGAAACTACTGAGGCACTAAGAATTCCTCAAAAGATCGCACACATAATTAGACAGACGTATCAAAGCATGCAATTTAGAGTTAGACACGAACTACAACTCACAGAGCCATTCAAAATCTAATTAGGGGTACGCCAGGTTTGCCAACTGTCGCCTTTCCTGTTCATCCTGGCAGTGAACTGGGTTATGAAAGTAACAACAAATGAGATAAATGGAATCCAGTGGACCTTGAATAAACAACTGGTGGACCTGGATTTTGCGGATGATATAGCCCTTCTGTCCCACAGACAAAGCCAAATGCATTGGAAACTGGATAGACTGGATTATACCACTAAACAAGTCGGTTTGAAAATCCATGAGGCGAAGACAAAATAATTAGGGTCAATACAGCAAATACAGAACCAATCAGGATGAGAGGAACGCTACTGTAAGAGGTAGAGGTATTTACATACCTATGAAGTATCATCAACAAGGAAGGAGTGACAGCCGAGGAAATAAAAACAAGGATACAAACAGCAAGAGCTGCATTCGACATGTTGAAACCAAGATGGAACTCCAAGGAAAGAAGATGACAAACAAAAATAAGGATTTCAATTCAAATGTGAAGCCAGTTCTGCTGTATGTGACTGAAACCTGGAGGGTTTACATAACATTCGAGAATGGTCTGCGAGCTGGAAAATGAAGATTAATGTAGATAAATGAATAGACATCCACATGTAGATCAAATACGGAATATAATTACAGAATATGCGAGAAAAATATTAGAATAATAGAAAAGGAAAGGTACCTAGGGTTTACAATAGATCATATAGGTAAAGGGAGTGAACAAGTCCAGGTAGGAGGGAAAAAGGCAAATACAATATTAGGTATGATAAGGAAAATATAAAACATAGATGCAAGGAAGTGACAATCAAACTGTATAAAGCACTGGTTAGACCTAGATTGGAGTACTGTGTACAGACCTTATCATAGAGGGGATATAAACATGCTAGAAAGGATAGAAGTGAGAACGACAAAGCTGATATTGGAACTCCAGAATTACAGTTACGAGGAAAGACTCAGAAAAAGCGGCATTCAGTGTCTACAAAAGAGAAAAATTCGAGGTGAGATCATTCAGGTTTATAAGATAATCAAAGAAACGGATAAATTAGACTATAGCAACTTTTTTTTCTAAATTCAACCACCTACAAGAACAAAATGGCATAGCTACAAATTGGCTAAAGGAAAGTCCAAGAAATCCTTTTTTAGTCAGAGAGTGGTTAATGCTTGAAATGTAATGCCACATGAAGTAGTGGAGGCAAGGCCAATTAAGGTATTTAAGAATAGATTGTAAGCACATAGCTTTTAGAGCAGAGAAATGTAAATGAAGCTGATTATATTTACAGAGACTGGAGAGTCTTCTAGACCAGTATAACAATGTTAAGTTTGAGATTAAATTTATTTGGAGTTGACGCAGATGTGGTCAATCTGATTAATTGTTTTCTAGTCTGTGTATACCCATGTTGACTTATCAATGACTTTGTGTGCAAACATACTTCCTACTATGACCAATTGGTTTCCTGCACAAAAATCTATAAACCTCTTTCAGTTTTCATTTAGGACTCTTTGTTTCTTCCTCTCCATGATCTCCTTATATCCCATGTTGTAATGTCCTATTTTTGCTTTGAATACTTCCATTAGTATGGTAATGTCACTCCTCTCTGTCTCCTTCACTAGTTGTTGTAATCTGCTGTAGAAAACCCTTTAACTGTTTCTTCCTATTCATTTGTTGGGGCATATCCCTGAATTATATTTGGTTAAACCTGCTTTTTCTTTGTTCGAAATGCAGCAATCAACAGTCGTGAATTGGCTGCTCTCCACTCTATGTGAGAATAAGGACCACTCCATTTGTGTGTGGTGCGTTTTTGCTCTTCCTCATGCCCTAAATATATCACAGTCTCTCCTGTTTACATTAGTACCTTTTCCTGACTGAGCACATCTAGTCTCACTCAGCTTAAGGATGCTAATGCTATATCGTTCCCTCTCTTTTGCAATCTGCACTGCCTTCCCCTTCTGCCACATGGTTCTAACATTCCAGGTTCCGAGTCTGGAAGGCTTCCTAGTCGAAAGAAAAGTAGTCGGCATTCGGTCGGTAGGTCGATCGGTCGGTCGGTCGGTCGGTCGGTCTATCTATCTATCTATCTATCTATCTATCTATCTATCTATCTATCTATCTATCTATCTATCTATCTATCTATCTATCTATCTATCTATCTATCTATCTATCTATCTATCTATCTATCTATCTATCTATCTATCTATCAATCTATCTATCTATCTATCTATCTATCTATCTATCTATCTATCCATCCATCCATCCGTCCGTCCGTCCGTCTGTCTGTCTGTTTGTCTGCCTGCCTGACTGCTTGCCTGCCTGCTTGGTTGCCTGTCTGTCTGTCTGTCCGTCTTCCAGCGCAAGCGTATGCCTGCCCGCTTGTCCGTCTATGTTAATCTTATATTACTATCTGTCTCCCTGTCTTTCTGTCCATTTACTTTTTCTAGATCAGTTTCATAGATTATCGGTATAGTTGTGTGTACATATATACGTATATATATATATATATATATATATATATATATATATATATATACGTACGTACACATAAATACATACATACATATGTACATACACATACATGCATATGTACATACTTAAGCACACACACTTATACATATATAAATACATATATATATCTACCCATACACACATTTATTCCTCTTGGATAGCCACCTTTTAGCAGAAACTTGGATAGCCACCTTTTAGCAGAAACATCTAGTCTTGGTGGTCCCTACTTATAACACGTATACACTTATATACGTAATTAGCCATGTACCTCTCACTTTATAAATTTACAGTTTTCATAACCTCCTTCTATCTCATTTACCCATCTGTTATGTCTCAAATATACACACGCACACAAACAGGTACTTATAGAATTACTGTAAACTATGTCCTTATGAGACTTTCATGTTTCTTTAATACAATATCTTTATTTCTCCCGTGTATTAAACGCTGATTAGGAGTAGGCAATACAGTGTATTTGATTTCAAATCACTTGGAAAAACAACCAACAGTATTTAACGAAGTTCAATATATCAAATGGATCTAACGTGTGATAAAGAGTCAACGATCACTTTGATCTTCTCTGGAAATAGTTCAGCTCTGACTGAAGTCTGTGTGTGTTAAAGTGACTAATTTAAAACTAACTGTGGGCATGTTATCTACGTTAATGTGGTTAAACATTATTTTTGTTTTAAATTAAAATTAAATTGAACTAATGTCGTAATATGTTTTTTTTTTCATGTGCGTAAGATTTGTTTATTTTAGAATAAAGAAGATAATATTTTAGTGTGTGTCCTATTGGCAGGTTTTATGTGGACTGGAATACATATTTTGTTATATTTGTTTCCGTCCTATACGTAAGATTAATGTGAAATGGAATACAGACGTTATGTTTTATTTGTCGGTGGCCTGCCAATACGTAGGTTTAATATGGAGTGGTGACATTTTGTTGTAAGCAAATGCATTTCTGCCCATATTTTTGAAGTGGAAAAATGTTCATTAAAAATAAAGTAAAAATGCTGATATGTGTATGTATAATGTTGATTGTAAAACTGCTTTATGTGAGACGTATTGTGCGTTGAATTATATTATATTTCAATAAATAAATTATTTATTTAAAACAATTTAGCTGGATTTAAATTGAGTAACTAGTTGTTACGACAATAGTTTAATTTAGATTAATGAGAATATTTAAAAACAAATTTCTAATTGGCATAAAATAATTGTTTTGGGCAAAAAGTGATACGTTAAAACACATCAAACTACTTAATGTGATTGTAATTTTAGGCAAAATCTACTACTTCAGAAGACTTAAAGTGATAGCCATTTCAGGCAAAATTGAGAAGTCAAAACACATAACGTTATTAAAATTTAATTTATAAATTACGTTAAATCACTTAAAGTGATTGTAATTTCAGTCAACAATAACGTCATAAAACTATAAGTAATTATAATTTCAGCCAAAAATTACTACGCCCAAACACTTAAAGTGAATGTAATTTCATCCAAATATTACTACGCCCAAACACTTAAAGTGAATGTAATTTCAGCCAAAAATTACTACGCGAAAACTGGAATCCATCATATTTTATGCAATATATTACAAATATGATCTCTCGATTAGTACCCTCAGTGAAACGTATAGAACGAATGCAACGTTCTATGAATATATAAAAGATGGACTTAATAAAGTTGCGCATGTGGCTAGTAACTTAGTAATGTAAAATGATTGCTGTAACGGTCTTATATAACATCATTTTGTTTTGTTTTGCAGTCTTCAGTAAATTTCTTGAATGTTTATTAATCGCTTCCCTATTACTTGATTTCCTTTATGTAGAAAGCGCTACCTTTATACTGTCATCGTCAACATTGTTGCATAAGATTCATTAACTCTTTTTACTTCATATTATATTAGAGTCTGCAGTAAATAACAACACCACATCAATATAGCAATACCATTTATATTTACCTGAGTAAACAAGATATTAAAATAACAAAAAAGTTTGATAATAAAAAAGAAGTCTAATGTCGTCATAACGTCTATTATCATATTATTATTTCGCTTATTTCATTTTTGTAAGGTTAGAGCCATTGCAACTACAGATCTGCATTTCTGAGCGTTGATATTGCTTTCGTGTTTAATTTTCTGGCTATATTTGAGTGAACGCAGCGCTGGATTCCAGTGTGGCTGATGATTATCTTAGTCTTTTCATAGCCTTTGTTGTCATTCTGGCTATCGATGAACTACCTGTACCGCGTGCCTAACATTCAAACGTTTAAAAACGTACGGGTGACCTTAACGGAACATCAAAGAAAGAATATATTTAGAACAAAGTAAGAGAACGCAATTAAATAAAACGGTTAGAAGACAAAGACATAAACATACAAGAACTGCAGGCGAAAGTTTTTCTTTTATATTTCGTCAACAAAATAATGAATTATCTTGGCAGCAAGAATGTTAATAGAAAGGTAGTTGATAAATAAACCAAATTATTTAGCACACAAAAAGGAGACCTACATTGAAGAAAATGCAGGCTACGAAAATAATAATAGCCCTTAACAATTAGAGTGATTTAGTGTTTGTATTCTCAAAGTTCAAAACCTCTTTTCTGACACAGCACCAAAGGGTATCAAAACCAATGGTCACACTGCGGAGGGCACAATCGAATTCATCTATCTCGGTAGCATGATATCTGATTGGCGCAGTGGTCTCGATATGTCAAGGTGAATCGGACTACCTGCGTCTGCTATGCACGACCCCCGTGTGGAGTAATGGCAAGATCACTTGAGACAAAAATTCCGGATATACCAGTCCTGTGTTGTTCCAGTCCTGCTCTACGGCTCCGAAACTTAGCCATTGCTGAAACACGACATGTCGAGACTAGAGGCCTTCCACATGCGGAACCAGCGGCATCCTGGACATCCAATGGCATGACTACATCCGCAACGTGGAGGTCTGCACCAAAACAGGCCTTTTCCCAATCTCAGAAACAATTGACCGCCGCCAAGTTTCTTTAATTGGGTCATGTTGTAAACCTGGACCCTGAAACCCCGGAACACAAGATACTGCATAAGTCGTTCCTCGGCGTCAAAAGGCTTCCCCCGACCAGATGGAGGCGCAGAAGTGCCGTCCCCGCACGGTATGCCTCCAGCAGATATCAACCTCCACCTCCGCCCTAGACGAGGCCTGGAACTACACCGTAGCAGTGGGTCATGGATGTGGCCGACCGACCCAACGGGCCTCAGACGCCTAAGCGAACATTATTATTATTATTATTATTATTATTATCACTATTAGCTTTTTTCAAATGACAGTATACGTCGATTCTTTTTTGGATGAATGTCATTCACACCAAAGGCGAATTTTCAAAGTCAAGGTACGGGATACGGGTATACAAGAACGCGAGAATCAAAATGATAACATATAACAATCACTACAGTTGATACTTGAGGAAATCTTGTACCATAGCAGGGTCTCTACACTGCAATGGTAGCTTCTGTGGCAGTGTGTTATAGAGGATTGAGGTTTCTAGCGCAATGCGCAACTATCTTTAGTTTAATTTTAGGTATTGCTTGTAATGGTGCATTGTCGGCCTGTTCTTGATATCCACACGAGGTCACTTAAAAACTAGACACCAATAATGTTTTGGAAAATAATTTTGGCTCAGTGACACTAGCACAAGAAAACATTGCAGTATACAAAGCATGTTTTGAGAAAGATAGAAACTTGTTACGATAAAATAGAAGGAACTTGTGGAAACAATATAGAAGAAAACTTGTGGAGACAAAATAGAAAAAAACTTGTGGAGACAATTTAGAAGAAAGCTTGTTGCAACAAAATAGAAATAAACTTGTGGAGACAATATAGAAGAAAACTTGTGGAGACAAAATAGAAGGAAACTTGTTGCGACAATATATAAGGAAACTTGTTGCGACAAAATAGAAGAAAACTTGGGGAGACAATATAGAAGAAAACTTGTGGAGACAATATAGAAGAAATCTTGTTGCGACAAAATAGAAGAAAACTTGTTTTGGTCTGTGGGATTAGCCATGCAGGTATTTGATTCATGTGGCTAGCAAAGCAGGCATTTGATCCATGTTACTAGCCAGGCAGGTATTTGATTCATATGACTATCCAGACAGGTATTTGATCTATGTGACTAGTCAGGCAGACATTTGGTCTGTGTGACTAGCCAAGCACGTGTTTGACCTGTGTCACTAGCCAAGCAAACTGTTGGTCTGTGGGACTAGCCAAGCAAATGTTTGACCTGTGTGACTAGCCAAGCAAACTGTTGGTCTGTGTGACTAGTCAAGCAAACGTTTCACATGTGTGACTAGCCAGGCAAACTGTTGGTCTGTTTTGACTTGCCATGCAGGCTGTTGGTCAATGGGACTAGCTAGGCAGACTTTTGACCTGTTTGACTAGCCAGGCAGACTTTTGACCTGTGTGACTAGCCAGGTAAACTGTTGGTCTGTGTGACTAGCCAAGCAAACGTTTGACCTGTGTGACTAGCCAAGCAAACTGTTGGTCTGTGTGACTAACCAAGCAAACGTTTGACCTGTGTGACTAGCCAAGCAAACTGTTGGTCTGTGTGACTAGTCAAGCAAACGTTTCACATGTGTGACTAGCCAGGCAAACTGTTGGTCTGTTTTGACTTGCCATGCAGGCTGTTGGTCCATGGGACTAGCTAGGCAGACTTTTGACCTGTTTGACTAGTCAGGCAGACTTTTGGCTTATGTGACTATATATCGGATCTATTGTTTCAGTTTGGTGAAAGTCTGATGCCCATATTCCAGGAATACTAACCAATGTATATGACTGACGTAATCGCTCTAATTCTGCAATTAATCAATCAATCAATCAAAGTCCATGACTTCTCTGGTTACATATGCCATTGACCACATCTCGCCACATACACGGTCATGTTTCACTCTCTCCGCATGTAACCAATTAAGACTTTTAATTGGACGCAGTCACTTTATTTTTTTTCCTTGTAGTTTATATTACCGATGTCCAACCACTCCCAGTCTCGTTTTACGACATGCCAGGGAGGTTACAGTATTCCCTTTCTATGTTCTACTTTTGAGTCCCGGTAACATACAGACGAGTCAGTGGCCATACTGGTAACAATATGGGTTATCTGAATGATACCGTTTTAGCATCTAAAGTAACAAATGTCTAAATGAAAGTAAGTATTGATATGGGAGTAGTAATGTGACGGCTAACGAATCTGAAATGCAAGCAATCATGCATTGGGTGTCTCTTTGAGTGTGAGAATGTGTGCGATATGGCCGTTGGCCACGGAGGAGCTGAGTGGATGGTGTCAAAGGACAAGTAGCGCATATGTTTGCACATCTCTTATTTCTCTCTCTCTCCTTATTTCTCCCCTTATCTCTCTCCCTACATCTCTCTCCTTATCTATCTCTCCTTATCTATCTCTCCTTATCTCTGTCTCTTTATCTCCCTCTCCTTATTTCTCTTTCTCTCTTATCTCGCTCTCTCTCTATCTCTCTCTATATATATGTCAAACCTATTTTTCGCCAGCTGTGTTGCCTTGTCACACGTGCAATCTGCACGTGTTTCTCCATTATAACTTACTAGCTGTACTCATCTTGGAGTAGACATCTTGAATTGTCCGAGATTCTCTAACGATTACGTGTGAAAGTGTGTGTGAGACTGTATGTGTGTAAGTGACTGTTTGTGACTGTGTGTGTAACTGTGTGTGTGAATGTGTGTGTGATGGTGCGTGTGTGTGTGAGTGTGACATTATGTGTGACTTTGTGTGTAGGTGTGCGACTTAATGTGTGTGTGTGTGACTGTGTGTGTGTGTTAATGTGTGTCTGTCTGTGTGTGTTACTGTATGTATGTTTGTGTGACTGCGTGTGTGATTGCGTGTGTGTCTCTGTGTGTGAGTGTGTGTAACTGTGTGAGACTGTTTGTGTGACTGTCTGTGTGTGTGGCTGTGTATCTGTGTGTGTGACTTTATTTATGACTGTATTTCTGAGTATTCCACGACGATTAAATATTTGTGTTTGGTAAACATGTTTTTGTATATCGCTTCTTTAATGTAATTAACAATTAAGCGAGGCTATGACGGCGCTTGGATACAAATAAAGTGTAACAAATATTTATAGAAACCGCGATAGGGCAAAAACAAAACCAATGTTACGATCAGATTTTCATCAGGGGCAACAGACAACAAAAATGTAAGATAACTAACCATATAACAAGGGATGAATGCATACAGTAATATATTCATACTTAAATGTGTAAGAAAAGGCACTAACTGGAATAGCACAATAGAACTCGTCACTAGTGAACTCGACAATGTTTAGATCACATGTGGATGCATTCAGCGAGTGGAAGAGGCTGACAGGAACGTGTACGAAGTGAGATAAGTAAGAAGGCCGAATCAACTGATAGCTGATATTTGATTAGACGGTGATAGATGTACATATTAAAACTTACTGAAAGTAGGAATAAAGGAAGATGGATAGAGGAAGGACAGGCGAGCGGTGGTATAGACTAGGTAAAGGTATGGGGAATGCTGATGCAGTTTTACAGAAAATCAGTCTATTTCAAGTGTGAATCGATGACGACCATCAGAGTAGCAAGAGACGATGACAGAAACACTAATAGAAACCTCACTCAGGTGCCAAAGATCGTTGAAATGCCTGGCGATAGGAGAACCAGGGTTTATAAACACATTTGAAGTGTTGTAGGAGGCGCGCGAACAAGTCTACGTCAGTCTCTTCAGTGTATGTAAACCGGAAATACCCGAAGAGCGGAATGATCAGAATAAAGACTAGGGAAATGACGTAAACAAATATCCCGGACAGAGGGGCTGTTGGGGTGGTAGACAAGAGCAAGTTTTCCACCGTCAGATGGAGGACGTTCGCATGAGTGACGGAGTTGGGGAGATAGAGAGAGCCCGCTGGATGACTGAGATGAAAGTGATCCTAGGTTAGAAACATTTGTAAACGAAGAACGTCTCCTGTTCTGACAAAGGTGACGGAGATAAAATAGTTAAAGGACATAGAGTGAGTTACACCATAATTTAGACTGAGAAAAAGGTTAGAGGAGGAAATTGTGAGTGTTAGTAGGCTTGAAGCAGACAGTCGATGGGAGGCCAGAAGGACAGATAGAGACAATGCTGACAATAAAGTTAATATACGTGAGAGAGCCTATCAAATGGTAAATGTATAGAGGAATCGCAGTGGTTTACAAAGTCAATGCAGATAAAAAAAGTAAGCGCAGGCATCAGTAAAACTGATGATGTTGTGGCTGTATCGGTAGCACAACGTGGGGGAGGGAGGGAAAGAACCCTTACTGATTCTAAATAAGGCGCTCAAGGTGTCCCATTGAAAGACAATAGGAAATAGAGCCCATTTTGATCATTGAACCCAGAGGTGTTAAGGATAAGGACAAGTTGAACCAGCCTGATACTTGAGAATAAACTGGCCTTCCACCTGAGCTGCATTCAGCCTCGTGGCACCAACATTATTCATTCCAGTGTCTAGTCATTATCTACTCTCACCTTTCTTTCCTCCGTCCATCTGCCTTTCTTAATGGCATTAAGTTTGGCGTTTTATGGGCACACACATCACCATCTGATTATCTCTCATTTGGCCACTATCCGCAAATCCGGGCTTCTCCTACTCTTCCTATTTCTCTCACCTCGAACGCCTACCTGGGCCAGTCACTTTCGCTCGCTTCATTCATACATCCTCCAGTGACCAGTTATCACGTGCTGTCCAGTGAAGTACCATTTCTTACTCATATATATGTTCGTGAATCTATTTGACGAATTCATCTCTTCCTCCATGATTTATTAGCTTATGTGTTTCATGTGTCTTGTCCCTGATGACGGTCTTTAGATCATAACGGAGGTGTTCATTCTGTTTTAGCCTTAGCGCAGAATATGGTCGTATCTGTACATGTTTTAGTCTTAGCGCAGAATATGGTCGTATCTGTACATGTTTTAGTGTTAGCGCAGTATATGCTCATAGCTGTACATGTTTTATTACAATTTATTTATTATTCGCACGTGCAGACAAAGTGTGGAATTGTATTTACGTGTGCATCAATGCTCTGAATGAATTTATTTGTATGAATGAATGTGGAAATGTTAGGTTATTTATATGAGGTAATAGCGGGTCATTGAATAAACCTTTTCACTTGTTGATGAGGTAATAGCGGGTCATTGAATAAACCTTTTCACTTGTTGATGAGGTAATAGCGGGCCATTGAATAAACCTTTTCATTTCTTGTCTCTGTGTGTTGTTGTTGTTTAATGCCTACAATATTTAAGTTTACTCTTTTGTGCGCCCTGAAAAAGATGTTAAGTAGAGGGTTAAAGTAGCTTTCCTTATATTTCGAGCATGCTGGTAAATATGGACCGCATTCCTCCAGGTTGTGCTATGCTTGGCTGCATCTGCGTGGCGCTCACTACTATGGGGATCACATCGATCTACATCTCGTTAGCCAGGCTATCTTGAAAACAGCCTGTTTCCAGGGAACGCTATATGGAAGAGAGATTGTCTTGGTCAGTGTATTGTGCCTGACCCAGACGCGACGTCCTGGTCAGTATGTTGTGTTTGACTGGACTGATGTCTCAGTTCCCCTTCTGTGTATGTAAGGGGATACAATAAAATAGAATACCATTTATTACCAACATAAAAAAAATGTACAATTGATGTAATCAGTTTTAGCAGTAAAGGACGTGTACCTATGGGTTGAAATAAAACGAGAAAAAGTCTACATACAGGGAACCGCGTAGCGCAGTGGTTAGCGCTGGTTTCGCATATGAGAGGTACTGGGTTCATTTCTCAGTTGAGGCAGTAGTGTTTTCTCAGACCGCAATGGCTCCCGGGTCGACTCAGCCTTAAATGGGTACCAGTTCAGTCCGGGAAGTAAAAGCGGCGAGGAAGAGGAGATGGCTACCACCCTCATATAGCCGAGCCTTTGAAATGGGAGATCGCTAACACCTCACACCCCTACGACAGTAATGCTATGGGTTACTTTACTTTACTTTACTTTACTACATATTGCAAATACTAATCACAATGGCCAGTGTCAGTTAACTCACAAGAAAGGATACTAGCACCATTTTTCGGCTAAGAACCCAGCATACCCCACTTAACAATCAACTCGACACAGTCCATACATAACACACTTCAGAGTGGCAGACGTGTGCGCACTTAAACGAAACTGTCGATCGTCCATCTCTTTGAGTGCATGGCGCTCAACGATGTTTAGAAACTTTCACATTTCGCGTGTTCATTAACCTCCGAGTGTGGAAATAAGCAGTAACTACCAAACGCGTGCCGATACCATACATGGTATTGGGCCGTGATGCCACAATTTGAGAGCCACAGGATTAGTAGCATA
The DNA here is from genome assembly GCA_036924085.1 of Ariolimax columbianus. Taxonomy (NCBI): domain Eukaryota; kingdom Metazoa; phylum Mollusca; class Gastropoda; order Stylommatophora; family Arionidae; genus Ariolimax; species Ariolimax columbianus. The sequence goes on from JAVGWX010000006.1 coordinate 18,788,211, forward strand.
GCAAAGGCAAGTGAAGGGAAATTATTATTATTGGGAGATTTCAACTTTCCAGATATAAAATGGGATATGGCAGAAGCACTTGTAGAGTCAAAACCTTTTGTTAAGTGCATAACTGACAATTTTTTAATTCAACATGTAGAAGCAGCCACCAGAGGCAAAAACATACTCGACCTAGTTTTTACTACACATGAAAATATGATTGAAAACGTTACCGTTGGGGAACTGTTTGGCTCAAGTGACCATAACATCATCCGTTGGGATCTTATTGCAGGGAAAGAAGTAAACATAAACACGCGAACATACAACTACTCTAAGGCAGATGTTAATAGAATGAAAGAGGCAGCAAACCACATAATCTGGAAAGATATTGTCGTAGGAACAGATGTTGAACAGGAGTGGGAAAGTTTTAAAACAGTTCTAGAAACGCTAAAAGAGGAATGTGTTCCCTGTAGGGAGGTAAACCCCAAGCGTAAAAAGTGGATAGCTAGATTTGTAGTGAAATGTAGAAGAGCAAAAAGTAAAGCATGGAAAAAATATATCGAGGCAGGTTTATCAAAAGAAACATATGTAAAATATTTGGACAAGCAGAACATATCTCAGAAAGCGAATAAAACAGCAAAAATAGACTTTGAAAAAAACTTTCTCAGAGGATCAAGACTGACAGTAATAGCTTCTTCTCTTATGTTAGGAATAAACAAAGAACGAAAGACAAAGTAGGACCTCTCATTGACAGTACAAGGAAAATAATAAGTGAGAACAGGGAGGCACCTAATCTGCTCAATCAGTACTTTGGCACAGTCCACACAAAAGAGGACTGCTCCAAGATCCCAGAGCCTATAGATATTTTTCAAAGAGGCATGGGTACAGCGGGATTAAGATCAATCTGTATTACAGAGGAAATGGTTTTTAAAAAATTGGAGGGGTTGAAAGTGAATAAATGTCAAGGTCAAGAAGGTATTCATCCAATATTGCTGAATGAAATTAGAGACCACTAGCAAAACCATTGGCTATATAATGTTCTCAATCACTTACAAAAGGGATTGTTCCACGGGATTGGAAAGATGCAGGAGTGATCCCCTCTTATTCAAAAGAGGCAAAAAATCATATCCAGCAATTTATAGACCGGTGAGTTTAAGGAGCATAGTCTGTAAATTGTTAGAGTCAATAATCAAAGAAAACATTGTAATGCATTTAGACAAATTTAATCTAATTAGAAATAGTCAGCATGGGTTTACTAGAGGGAGATCATGCTTAACAAATCTATTAGAATTCATGGAGGAGGTTACTAAAATCATAGATAAAGGGGAGCCAGTGGATGTTATTTATCTAGACTTTGCAAAGGCCTTTGATAGAGTACCTCATCAAAGATTATATCGAAAGTTAAAATCACATGGAATAGGTGGGGAAGTTGCCAAATGGATTGAAAATTGGTTAACGGGAAGAAGGCAGAGGGTGGGCATAAATAAGGAGTACTCTGAGTGGTGTGAAGTGAAAAGTGGTGTGCCACAGGGCTCGGTTTTTGGACCAATTTTGTTCTTCATATATATAAATGATTTGGACATTGATATGGGATCCATGATTGCAAACTTTGCTGATGACACAAAACTATGCAGTAGTGTCTCATCTATAGCGGAAGTGGATATATTGAAGTCGGATTTAGATAAAATTCGAGAATGGTCTGTAAGCTGGCAAATGGAGTTTAATGTAGATAAATGTACAGTCATCCACATGGGTAGATCCAATATGGAACATAATTACAGAATAGGAGAAAACAATTTTAGAAAGATAGATAAGGAAAGGGACCTAGGGGTTATAATAGATCAAACAGGAAAGGTGAGTGAGCAAGCTAAGGTAGCAGTGAAAAAGGCAAATGCAATGTTAGGTATGATAAATAGAAATATTAAACATAGGAGCAAGGAATTGATCGTCAAACTGTATTTAGCTTTAGTTAGACCTAGATTGGAGTACTGTGTACAGGTGTGGAGTCCTTATCATAGATGGGACATAAACATGCTAGAAAGAATACAAAATAGAGCGACAAAGAGGATAGTGGGATTCCAGAATTACAGTTATGAGGAACGACTCAGAAAAACCGGCCTACAGTGTCTCGAAGAGAGAAGAATTCGTGGTGACTTAATACAGGTTTATAAGATGATCATAGGAATCGATAAATTAGACTATAACAAGTTTTTTTTAAATACAGCCACCTATAATAACACGAGGGCATAGCTACAAGCTGACTAAAGAGAGGTCCAGGCAAGATATTAGGAAATATTTTTTAGTCAGAGAGTGGTGTCTGCTTGGAATGCATTGCCAGGGGAGGTAGTGGAGGCAGGGACAGTTAATGCATTTAAGAATAAACTGGATGCGCATAGCTTTTAGAGCAAGGTGATGTAAATGTAACTGGTTGTATGCAGACTCTGCAGGGTCTTCTAAACCAGTATAAATACGTTAAGTTAAGTTAAGTTAACAACAACAACAAAGTTATCGATACGAACTGAGTTCTACTTCTTCTGAACCCCGAGGAAAAATGTTTTTCAATCTTATACTTCCAGTCTTATATTTGGGCTACAGTTTCAGCAGTTTTCTGTCAAGCCCAGAAGGCTACTCCACACTCAGTATGCTCGTCTAGTGAAAGTGGTTGGATGTACAATACCTTGATTTTGAAAGTTTGAAACATTTCTATTCGCGTTGAGTGGAACAGGACTCTTACGATTTATTATACGAGTAGCAATGTGATATCACAAACAGATCTCTCCCTGAAACCACTCGCAGTGTTGTTCGTCTGTTGCTCACATCAGAACGAATTAGGTCCTTTGTGACCTCCCTGTCGAATGCCCACCCCAATGGATCTGCGTCTGCTATCTCATTTCTTGATGGTTCAATCTAACAAGCAATTCCCTGTCAAGCTCGAGAAGCAACACTGTTAATCTCTTGATGTTACCCTGATAATCTCTTGATGTTACCCTGACAATCTTTTGATGTTACCCTGACAATCTCTTGATGTTACACTTACAATCTCTTGATGTTACACTTACAGTCTCTTGATGTTACCCTGACAATCTCTTGATGTTACCCTGATAATCTCTTGATGTTACCCTGACAATCTTTTGATGTTACCCTGACAATATCTTTATGTTACCCTGACAATATCTTTATGTTACCCTGACAATCTCTTGATGTTACACTTACAGTCTCTTGATGTTACCCTGACAATCTCTTGATGTTACACGTATAGTCTCTTGATGTTACCCCGACAATCTCTTTATGTTACCCTGACAATCTCTTGATGTTACCCTGACAATCTCTTTTTGTTACCCTGACAATCTCTTTATGTTACCCTGACAATCTCTTGATGTTACACTTACAGTCTCTTGATGTTACCCCGACAATCTCTTTATGTTATCCTTACAATCTCTTGATGTTACCCTGACAATCTCTTGATGTTACCCTGTCAATCTCTTGATGTTACCTTGTCAATCTCTTGATGTTACAGTGTCTATCTCTTGATGTTACCCCGACAATCTCTTTATGTTACCCTGACAATCTCTTGATGTTACCCTGACAATCTCTTTTTGTTACCCTGACAATCTCTTTATGTTACCCTGACAATCTCTTTATGTTACCCTGACAATCTCTTGATGTTACACTTACAGTCTCTTGATGTTACCCCGACAATCTCTTTATGTTATCCTTACAATCTCTTGATGTTACCTTGTCAATCTCTTGATGTTACAGTGTCTATCTCTTGATGTTACCCTGTCAATCTCTTGATGTTACCATCCCACGTATGCGCTGTTTTATCTTTACCTCTCCTTTCTCTAATGTTTCTGGAAAAGGCATTATCTATTATAATATGTCTGAAATAGTTATCCTGCCTTGCTCCTATTTTGTTCATTAATTTTTTCTTTTTACTAATGCCTCTACTGATTGTATGTAAAATTACTTTTAATGTACTCTTATGTTTGAATCACTATCCATTTCATGTATGTGGACAACACGCGTTATATTGGCCATGGTCCTGTCTCGCTGAACTTTCCATTCCCCAACCTACATTTATATTGGTCTGAATCTTTGTTCTGTGGCCAGAGTAGACTGTTTACCATACCTAAATCGCAATGTGTCTATTGCCCCATTTCTTCTGTCCGCCTTTTTATTGTGTTGTATCTGATAATATCAACCATTGTTCCTTCATTTTCCACGCATAATTTGAATATAACTGACAGTTGTGCCAATATCGAACCATCTTTCCTCTCTATCAGCCCAGTTAATGCAAAACTGACTATATTTGTAATTTGGCTAGATGGTAGTTGGATCTTATCAGTCAAACCACGAGTGTGTTGTTCCTCCTACACACTATAAACAAGAACATACGACACCACGTATGACCAGAGACGTTTACAAGAACATACGATACCACGTAGGAACAGAGACGTTTACAAGCACATACGATACTATGGAGGAGCAGAGAAGTTTACAAGAACAAATGACACTACGGAGAAGCAGAGACGTTTACAAGCACATACGACACCAGGTAGGAACAGAGACGTTTACAAGTACATACGACACTACGGAGAAGCAGAGACGTTTACAAGCACATACGACACCACGCAGGAACAGAGACGTTTACAAGCACATACGACACCACGTAGGAACAGAGACGTTTACAAGAACATACGACACTACGGAGAAGCAGAGACGTTTACAAGCACATACGACATCACGTAGGAACAGAGACGTTTACAAGAACATACGACACTACGGAGAAGCAGAGACGTTTACAAGAACATACGACACTACGGAGAAGCAGATACGTTTACAAGAACAAACGACACTACGGAGAAGCAGAGACGTTTACAAGAACATACGACACTACGGAGAAGCAGAGACGTTTACAAGAACATACGACACTACGGAGAAGCAGAGACGTTTACAAGAACATACGACACTACGGAGAAGCAGAGACGTTTAAGCACGATTTTTCGATATACACGTTTCTTATTTACACAGTAAAATGATGTGTCTGATTAGGTGAAGAGATAGAGCTCTCGCTTTTTACGGCAAAGTATGGGGTTTAACTACCTCACCCGCCATGTTCCTGACCATCCAGCTGCAAATGGGTACCTGGCTTATGGATTCGTATGGAAAAGGGGGCGAGGAAAGGAACTGGCCACATCACCTCACATAAGCTGGGGCCTAGTATACTGAAGTCTAATACTTCATTACCGACAAGCGGTTAATTCTGCTAAAGAAATCCATATACCTTTTCAATGTGGATGAATGGACGAACGGGTAGAATATCAATCTGCTGGTTTAGAAACAGGGTTCGAAACCTGGTAAGGTATTTATTGTTCTTTAAATGGGATTGAGAAAATACGTCGTGTACCCCGTGCAACGACTGTCGGGACAAACAGCCTTTATTCTTCGATCCAATAAATCTCACAGACGAACGACAACAGTTACAATAAACTCCGCAATGACAATTCTTAGATAAGATTGTATATGCATGTGAAATCCTTAAAAGTGTGATAGAGAGTAGAAAAACCATGCCTTTGTAACTTGTTACAATTGTTGCTGTTGTTGAATTCCCACAATGAGTAGGTTTACTCTTTTTTCTTTTTTGAAAATGGCGTTTAGTGGGTGGGTTTCAGTAGCTTTCCTCAGGTCCCGAGCATGCTGATGAAGGTGGGCCGGGGTCCTCCAAGCGGTTGTGCTTTGCTTGGCTCATCTGCATTCCGTCATACTACGGGGATCACGTCAACCTCCCCTCCCCACCCCCCTCACCTCGTCAGCGAGACTGCTAAGACGAACAGCCCGTTTCCAGGTAGGACTACGCGGAAGTCGAGAAAGTGGTGGCCAGTATAATTTGCCTGACCCTGACCACCAGGGTCCACCAGTCCGTTGTGCCTGATCAGACGTTAGTCTTTCACCCCATCAGTTGTTAATATGGTTACTATGGATGTCAAGAGTGTCCTAAAAGTACCAACACGGTGAAGACGAACAACATGACATCATAACTGCAGTTAAAACATGACCGCCCCCACCTCTATTGACATGCATCAAAGAGGAGCAGCGTTATGTTATCCGTTTTATGAGTAGCCAAGAGATGAAACCTATAGAAGGTCAACGGCGAATCAAGGTCCAGTACGGTGATACATGAATTCTACTTTAGCAAGTGTATGATTGGAGTAGGAAGTTCCAAAACGGCCTGTGTTCTGTGACAGACTCGACACCGAGTAGTGACCCCCAGAGTCGATGGCAGCCGTTGACCGTCTCGTAAGGGAAAAATGCCAATTGATTGTGAATGAAATGTCCACCCATCTGAACATCAGTCAAGGATCAGCTTATCACATCATCCATGAACTGCTACCGTACCACAAAGTGTTTGCAAGATGGGTGCCATGGTAGCTTACTCCAGAATAAAGACAGCGACACGTTGATATTTGTCAGGAATTTTGCGGCGTTTTGAAGCAGAAGGTGATGGTTTCCTAGCAAGAATTGTTACTGGGGATGAAACCTGCGTACACTAATACAAGCCTGAAACGAAGAGAGCGAGCAAGGAATGGCGCCATCAATCCTCACCAAAACCGAAGCAGTATCGAACGCTGCAATCGGAAGTTTATGCTAATTCTTATCTGGGTTGAAGGAGGCATTATTTAAAAGCAATACATGCTCAGAGGGAATACTGTCACCAGTACCACGTGAACAGATCTTCTCAGGAATCATCTTCGGTCCGCAATCAAATCCAAACGACGAGAACTTCCGAGTAACGGTTTACTTCTGTTACATGGCAATGCTCGACCCCATACTGTCCGTGCTACGGCTGCAACAATAAATGACCTCCGGTTGTAGTGTCTACCACGTCCGTCATACTCACCAGACCAATCCCCAAGTAATTTCCACATTTTTGAACAACTGAAAGAAGCATTGGGAGGAAAAACCTTCAGGTCCGACGACGAGGTCCAGCAGGTGGTTCATGAGTGGTTACCCCAGTGACCAAGATCATTTTTTTCTACAGGAATTTGTCCACTGTGTAAACGCTGGGCGATTTTTTCATCTGTCCACTGTGTAGGCGCTGGGGGATTTTTTATCTGTCCACTGTGTAGGCGCTGGGGGATTTTTTATCGGTCCACTGTGTAGGCGCTGGGGGATTTTTTATCTGTCCACTGTGTAGGCGCTGGGGGATTTTTTATCTGTCCACTGTGTAGGCGCTGGGGGATTTTTGATCTGTCCACTGTGTAGGCGCTGGGGGATTTTTTATCTGTCCCCTGTGTAGGCGCTGGGGGATTTTTTATCTGTCCACTGTGTAGCCGCTAGAGAACTTGTTATCTGTCCACTGTGTAGCCGCTGGGGACTTGTTATCTGTCCACTGTGTAGCCGCTGGGGACTTGTTATCTGTCCACTGTGTAGCCGCTGGGGACTTGTTATCTGTCCACTGTGTAGCCGCTGGGGACTTGTTATCTGTCCACTGTGTAGCCGCTGGGGACTTGTTATCTGTCCACTGTGTAGCCGCTGGGGACTTGTTATCTGTCCACTGTGTAGCCGCTGGGGACTTGTTATCTGTCCACTGTGTAGGCGCCGTGGGACTTGTTTCGACAGCAATGGTGACTACGTCGAAAAATGATACAGTTGTTTTTCACTTTTTTCAGAATGACTTTACCACAAAAAAATATTTCAGGTTTTCATTTGAAGCCCCCTAGTATATCTTTGAGGAATAAAAGTCACTTGACTGTGCCATCGTGCAGACTAGGCGTTTATTTCACCGCCGATAGCAAACAAAATTCTAGACATTACTGTAAACGAGCATGTGTCCTCCAGGTTAGCGGACGAGTATCCTAACAGCTCGGCCACACTCTCATTCATAGATGAACGACACAACACACCCAACAACATCAGGGTCCAAACAACACACTGGCATACATATATATGTACAGACTTGAGAGGAACATGATCAGATACACTAATATAAAAAATATGGGATAACAAGACACGAGGAAAATCACACACAAAAAAAAAGATAGATGGATGATTTATAATAAATCCGACAACTCGAGCTTACAAACCAGCCCAGCATTCTTGGCCAGAGAAAATCAAACTATAGCTTTCCCTTAACAAGCAGATGTTAACAGAAAAATAGAAAGTCAGATTTTATATTATTCACCAATTGTGAAGCACACCGTTATTTAGAGAGGCGGATGTTTTGCTCGAGGATACAGTTGACCCTCTTAAATCTTTCCAATATTATCCGTATAGTTTAATTATTATTCATATCATGAAAGTCGTATGTTTCAAGAGGTATCTTTGACTAATTAAGTGGAAACGTATAGCTGGTTAGTTTACCTACCTCGGTCTATCGTCTAGTGCCTCTTTTCGCAACTTATTTTATGATGGATGAAACCCTGAAAGAATTGTCTGATCACAGGGAACCCCGACAGCCGCGTAATCATATCAAAATATGAAATAGATTAGCGTGATTAATAATATGTAATCCTGGTGTTCAATCAGGCATATGAAGTGTTGGATGCCTGGTAGACAAATGTTGAATATACTTATTTCGGTTTTTTACCTTGGAAAACCATGATGGACCAACGGTTTTACTCAAGCCATTTCTCCATCTCATCTGTGAACATCCTAGTGGATGCTTAAAGTTGTAGAGCCACCAGGACATCACTCTTTGTGTTATCTGTTGTTAAACATGATCGTTACATGCCTAGCTCATCTTCATTTCGTTAACATCGACGTCATTGAAGGTTTCCCGTCTGAATTCTGGTTTGTGAAATCGGTCTCATAGAAAGACTGGCAATGTTCATCACTCCATTGCCATTTGAGCGACTCGAATCTTTTCTGTATTTAAGTTTCGTAGGACCCATTCGTCATTTATACACAATTTAGATTCCGTTAATTATATACACAATATAAATAACTGTGTGACAATTGTGAATAGAAAAGCTGGTAAATATATCTATAAAGAGTAAATACATAAAGAGTATCTATTAATAGCACATTGGCATAGAGGGATAGTCAATATCTACCCCAAGCTGAAAGCTGTATTTGAAACTATACTGTCTATCATCATCGTCATGTAGCATGTACTTTATAGAACGTCGCTCCCATCACAGTCTGTCTGAAAGAAACTCGTTTCCTTGCCAAAACTACAACCTCCGCCACAGCCATACTTAGGCATTCATTGATATCTTGGTGCTATCCTCTTCTTGGTCTACCACTGGCGCTTTTGCCTGGCACCATACCTCCCATAACTGTCCTGTCAAGACCGCTGTATCTATTGATGTGACCAAAGTTTTTACATTTTCTGGCCAAAATGGAATTGATAAACCAGTTATCCTCTATGTTAAACTCCTGCCGAATATCTATATTTGTCTATTTCTCTGTCTAGGGTATTCTGAGGATTTTTATTCCGTTATGTTATTTATTTACGATCTCTTATATAACCTCTACAGACCTATAACTCAATCCCTAGAGACATTTCCCGGAACTCCTAGAGACCTTCCACAGAACCACAAGAGACCTTTCCCCAAATCACTAAAGAACATTTCGCTGATCTCCTAAAGACCTTTTGCTGAAGCTTTAGAGACCTTTCGCAGACCCCATAAAGAGCTATCACGGAGCTTTTGAGATATTTTGTAACAATGGCTGAGAAGCCCTCATCTAGAAACACGAATTTTAGCGCTGGTCTTTTCTTTTTTTAAATGCGTGATGAAATAAAAAAGATATCTCGCACACTTAATGGCTATTGCTACAGCAGGCAATCTTGTTTTTATTCTGCACCATCAATTACTCCAGCGGAACCCAAACACAGTTAATGATGGATTTTACAATCTTCTTTTAACAGTAAAATAATAGACTTCGCTTTGTACAGTAATTAATATTATTGATCTGAACAGATACAGATACCACTTTTTACCAGTCATCATTGTTATCGTTATGATTTGTTTCTTACTTTCATTTGTTTAAATTTCGTTCCTCGCAGAAGGTCTTTTCGTCGTAACTTTACTGTTAATGAACTTTTTCTATTTACGTAAATATCGATTAGGACTTTGAAATATTATTACAATGGCAAACCCTTTTTCAACACATGTTGCTGTTTACAAACACGGGATGAGTCCCCGTGCCAGTCATTGATGAGGAACATGATGTGACTGGAACAAGCAACGCGATTAGAACAAATCGATAACTTCTTCTGATACGTCTGGAGACTTATAGTTACTGGATATAACAATGGACTGGATATTATGTTTATGAGACGGCAAGATGTTCCAAAGATTCAATCATGAAAACAAATTGGTGCTAGCTACAGGGACGTGCGGAACAAAGAAAAGTACAACTAAAAGGGACCAAGCTTTCATTAGCAGATGCTTGCGACGAAATGAGGGAATAAAATGGTTATATAAAGTCACTAATACGGAACAGTTGGATAGAACCAGACAGATGCCAGTGAGACGACGTAAAAGAAGGCGTTGGCGATGAATAAGACACGCATTAGGGAAACCAGATGATAGCATTACAAAGACAGTAACTGTTCTGAAATTCTCATGGCAATAGACGTGCGGCAGACCTAAACACTCATGGAGAAGTGAGGTCGAGATAAACCTAAAAACGGCAAGAAAGATGTGGGCAGAGATGGAAATTATGGCGTATGACAGGAATACTTGGCCCGTAGTTATTGAAGACCTATGCCCCGTAGGGAATTGACGAGTTTTGATTTGATAGATTGATTGATTAATTAATTTATTTATTGACTACGGCATACATAACGATGGGTGGCAAACAAAGGCGAAACAGAATGAGACAAAATGAATAAACACAATTTACTTGTTAAAGCGAATATAGAAAAGGAAACGCATTCCGAACATAGAATACATAGGGTGGGTCTGATAAACCGAAACATGACTGGGAAGATCGAGACCAAGAGAGGCATAGGAAGGCAAAGACAGCAACAAACTTAAGTGACATGATAAGTTGGATGAAATCATAAATCGTAATGACAGTTATCTAATATCGGATGGCATGATAAGTTGGATGAAATCATAAATCGTAATGACAGTTATCTAATATCGGATGGCATGATAAGTTGGATGAAATCATAAATCGTAATGACAGTTATCTAATATCGGATGGCATGATAAGTTGGATGAAATCATAAATCGTAATGACAGTTATCTAATATCGGATGGCATGATAAGTTGGATGAAATCATAAATCGTAATGACAGTTATCTAATATCGGATGGCATGATAAGTTGGATGAAATCAAAAATCGTAATGACAGTTATCTAATATCGGATGGCATGATAAGTTGGATGAAATCATAAATCGTAATGACAGTTATCTAATATCGGATGGCATGATAAGTTGGATGAAATCATAAATCGCAATGACAGTTATCTAATATCGGATGGCATGATAAGTTGGATGAAATCATAAATCGTAATGACAGTTATCTAATATCGGATGGCATGATAAGTTGGATGAAATCATAAATCGTAATGACAGTTATCTAATATCGGATCGCATGATAAGTTGGATGAAATCATAAATCGTAATGACAGTTACCTAATATCGGATGGCATGATAAGTTGGATGAAATCATAAATCGTAATGACAGTTATCTAATATCGGATGGCATGATAAGTTGGATGAAATCATAAATCGTAATGACAGTTATCTAATATCGGATGGCATGATAAGTTGGATGAAATCATAAATCGTAATGACAGTAATCTAATATCGGATGGCATGATAAGTTGGATGAAATCATAAATCGTAATGACAGTTATCTAATATCGGATGGCATGATAAGTTGGATGAAATCATAAATCGTAATGACGGTTATCTAATATCGGATGGCATGATAAGTTGGATGAAATCATAAATCGTAATGACAGTTATCTAATATCGGATGGCATGATAAGTTGGATGAAATCATAAATCGTAATGACAGTTATCTAATATCGGATGGCATGATATGTTGGATGAAATCATAAATCGTAATGACAGTTATCTAATATCGGATGGCATGATAAGTTGGATGAAATCATAAATCGTAATGACAGTTATCTAATATCGGATGGCATGATAAGTTGGATGAAATCATAAATCGTAATGACAGTTATCTAATATCGGATGGCATGATAAGTTGGATGAAATCATAAATCGTAATGACAGTTATCTAATATCTGATGGCATGATAAGTTGGATGAAATCATAAATCGTAATGACAGTTATCTAATATCGGATGGCATGATAAGTTGGATGAAATCATAAATCGTAATGACAGTTATCTAATATCGGATGGCATGATAAGTTGGATGAAATCATAAATCGTAATGACAGTTATCTAATATCGGATGGCAGGATAAGTTGGATGAAATCATAAATCGTAATGACAGTTATCTAATATCGGATGGAATGATAAGTTGGATGAAATCATAAATCGTAATGACAGTTATCTAATATCGGATGGCATGATAAGTTGGATGAAATCATAAATCGCATTTATAGTCTTTAATCGCGGATAGGATAATAAACAGGATGATAAAAAAAAATAGCATTAGAAGTTAACAAATGCTTAAACGTAAGAGTTCATGGAAGGGTTGAGGTAGAGGGGGGCTATAGATCATGACACTTGATCACGGTTACTATGATGATAGAATACGATATTCATTTCCGTTTGACATTTTATTTTACACTTCAATGTGAACCATAGGTTTCAATTGCATTCGATTTGCTGGACGGCCTTATATGCGCCTTTGCAACGGTTGAGTATAATGGCAATTTTTGTTTTTAACATCATGAGGTTGTCAACATCAAATACAGCCATCTTTGGTTACCATTTACAACCTGGCTGGAAGGTTACAGTGGCTCTATTCTTCTAATACCTGTACTACTTTTCGAAAGTGGCGTCGGTAGCGCAGTGATTAGTGCTCTGGCCTCTCAGCTAGGCAATCAAGGTCCAATCGCCAGCTGGTGGTCGACCCAGCCACAGAAATTGGACACTAGAAAAAATTTAGGAAGCAGAGGCGGTGAGCGTGATACTGACTTTACTTTCGCTTTACCGCTGATCTTGTCCCACTGTTAGTAAAGAATGTTTTGTCCCACTGTTATAAATGAATATTCAGCAGAATGTCGGTCGACAGATTATTATCATTGGGCTCTTAACCAAGGGCACACATGTTTGTCAGCCTAAAATTAAAAAAAACCTTATATATATATATATATATACATATATATATATATATATATATATATATATATATATATATATATATATATATATATATATAGAGAGAGAGAGAGAGAGAGAGGGAGAGAGAGAGGGAGAGAGAAAGAGAGAGGGGGAAGAAAGATTGGTTTTAATGAGATTAACTTTTTGAGGATATTTTCTGTTTTCTGTTAATCTATGTCATCTTTTTAAACTGTATACAATCGTCTTCTTCTTTCTTTATTTAGAATCATTTCCTATTCATTTTTTTACACATCTGTCATAACTCGTTCAAATTGTCCTCTTTTAATGACATGTGTAAACAATTTGAAGTTTCCTTCCCCTCTCGTTTCCATAATGACAAACTCATTAGCTCTGCATACAGGATTCCTTAAGTTATTCTAAAAAAATTATGTTTCTGTGATGTACAGTGATCACCTTGTATATTTGTTTATTTCCATCACTCCCTTCGAAATGATATGATTAGCTCTAAGTAGCGTTTGATAGTTATCTTGACGATTAAACTGAGGACATGAATGAAGTCTTTGACCAATTGGTTTATCTAACATTTTTGCAAGCTCGAAGATAAATATAACGTATAAACAATCACATATCATTCTCCTGTGTCGATCCCTGGGCTAGAGAAATGTGTGACGATTAACACGCCGCAAAGCGTTATCAAATATTTAGTAATAGAGACAAAGAAAACAGTTGTTTTAGGATTGAGGCGAGTCATCGTAATCTGTAAGAATCCGAAATACAGTTGCAGATATTACAACCGAGCAAGCAATAAGTAATATAAAGAAGTACAACTGAACAAACTTTAATTACGTTTTGAAGAAATACAGTTGCAGATATTACAACCGAGCAAGCAATAAGTAATATAAAGAAGTACAACTGAACAAACTTTAATTACGTTTTGAAGAAATACAGTTGCAGATATTACAACCGAGCAAGCAATAAGTAATATAAAGAAGTACAACTGAACAAACTTTAATTACGTTTTGAAGAAATACAGTTGAAGATAAATGAGTACAAAGAAAACTGTACATAAGTAGGACAGGAGCACATTTGAAGATATGTAAAACACAAACTATAACTTCGTATGAAAGTATCCCAGTTGAAGATATGAGTATACACATGAGAGGTAAGGGCAGACGTCAGTTACTGGAAATCAAGGGCTTTCTGATAAACGGATGCTTGATGTTACGTAAATAGCTGTCCAATAGTTTTATAAGTACAAAGCAACAAAAGATTGCAATCATAGGTCTTTGTCAGCATTACAGCAAACAGAATATTTCATTTTAAAAGTATACACATATTCTCAATAATGAATTATTTTGTATTAATGCTTTTATTGCTGCTGTTTAGAATGTTTATTCTATCATGAAAACATTTGCGATAGAAACGTTTTTATTAGGTTATGGGCTCATTTGCAAGCGCTTTCTACGTGTCTCCTAACACTACCACTAAGTAAGTATTTAATTATACTAGTTTATGAGACATTGTAGACGTTAACCATTATCTAGCGCCAAGCTTACATTAACATTTTAACTAATTTTCCCTGGCGTAGATCTGAAAGATATATTTATAGGAAACCCTGTGACATAGGAGGCAGAGTGATCATTATAAATATTCCCAACCTCCGTAGAGCATGTGTTTCTGTACTTTTGAGGTTTTGTACTCCGAGTTTGGGATATCGCTGGTGTACATAGATCATTACTCAAGAGAGTGATTCAGCTGTTACTTTTTTTCTATAGTTGACTCAAATTTGTTTTTCACAACATTTTAGTTGCAATTTCGTTGTCAAACCAGCTTGAGTGCTCTAATGTATATAAACTTCCTACCTACATCCCATTGTCTTTTACCTTTTTTTCCTAACTATCAATACATGTTCTCAGCATTTTACCTAAATCTTTCTTTGCTCATGTTCTGGACCCTTCATTGCTTTTGCTCTCGACTGGGAATAAATATTAGGAACTATTGTCTTAGTCAGGCAGTGGTGAATTCCTGGCATACATTGCAAAAAGAAAACGTGGGGCTGTGTCAGTTAATGCATTAAACAATAGATTGGATGCATTTATATAATTTTCGATTAAATTGCATACCATGTAGTACCTTCAAACCAGTATAAAGAATTTAAGTTAAGTTATTAGAGCTCATAGCTTCATCAGGTATAGATAACAAAACAAATCTGAACTGACGTGTCAGATGTGAACATTACACGGATGTTACAACTAATCGCACACATTTATAATGCCTAGCACTAGGTCAAACGACTCAATAATATCTTCAGAAATGGACATATTTTCAATTTCTATATAATTCTTACCTTTTCTCCGACCGAACCGCTCTAAAGTTTCTTAACGAATAGTTATCCATGGGCTATGTTATGGAGTGTGTTGACATAAATGTATTCATTTCGGTCAGATGTATTTGCTCCCGCAATCATCTGTGGTAGTTTATTATTAGTTAATGTTTCTGACAAACGTCGTCGAAATGACGTGATTTGTAGGCCAATGATTAGCGAATAGCAATCTTCCAGCTGATCTGTTGTCACATCCACCTAATGATGGGGACAAAACCACCTTCATCACCCATGCTACTTCTGGTCAGACATGATGTACCAATTTCTGAATGCTGTTTACACAAAAATGAACGACAGTATGTTACATCACGGTCATCATCATCATCATCATCACCAGGTTAGTCAGCAGAGAGACTAGTGTTCAAGTCTTGTGATCATGCCACGCCCCTGTTCTCTGTTTCCAGCATATCTCTTGAGCACAGTGTAAGTCTGCACCCATATATTCATGCAAGCCTGTGTGATGTCATTGTGTCTTACACGTCCCCTTCCTTTTTTCTCCTGAATTTTGCCTTCTAGTATTTTCAATAATATGCCTCTATCTCTCATGTTATGTCCAATCCACGTCAATCTAACGCTCTGTATACTTGTCATTAGTTGTCTATATAACCCTATTTCTTTAACCACTAGTTCAGTTGACCTTTTTTTCTGTCCATCACTCTTTGCATCCTGCGATAGCACAAACATCTAAAAAAAACCTCTAATATGTGTTCACCCTTTTTGTTTCAGTCCATGTTTCAGAGCCGTGCAGTGCGGTGGGTCAGTTAAGTCTAGTGATTATTCTTTACCAAAACTCAATGTTGATGTTATTTGTTGTTAGAAGTTTTTGTTTATGAAGTAATGCCTTTTTTGCTACCGCGATCCGATTTCTAATGTCAGTCTCTCAGCGGGAATCCTCTGCAATAATTTGTGCCATTTTGTTCAATAATCTTTCCATCGATGCTGATATACAATCTTTTGAGTGTATTTGGCTATTACCATCCCTTTTCTTTTATTATGACTTATCCTCATACCAAATGTCTCGGCTACGTCGTTGATCCTGGTCAGTAGTTTATGGGATGATTTCTCTGTTCCTCCTATTATGGGTTGAACATCTGCAAATTTGATGACACTTATTCGTTTTTCTTTTACCTTGACCCCTATGTTTGACCCCTATGTTTGACCCCTATGTTGCAATTTCTACCTCCTTCTTCCATCATCACGACTGAGTACAGATTCAATAGACTTAAAGATAATAGACATGAGAACATTGTCAGATAATAGACATGAGAACATTGTCAGATAATAGACATGAGAACATTGTCAGATAATAGACATGAGAACATTGTCAGATAATAGACATGAGAACATTGTCAGATAATAGACATGAGAACATTGTCAGATAATAGACATGAGAACATTGTCAGATAATAGACATGAGAACATTGTCAGATAATAGACATGAGAACATTGTCAGATAATAGACATGAGAACATTGTCAGATAATAGACATGAGAACATTGTCAGATAATGGACATGAGAACATTGTCAGATAATAGACATGAGAACATTGTCAGATAATGGACATGAGAACATTATCAGATAATAGATATGAGAACATTATAAGGAAAGAGACAGGAGAGCACTGCCAGATGAACAAACGTATTGCGTATTTAAGCAGACATGTTGATAGTTTATTATGTGTAAATTAAAGGTAGACGAGGCGAAGCAGTTGGAAACGAGAATTGGGTTAATTAAGTTATTCGTCGTCAACAGTTGACTTATTTAAGTCACATAAGGTGACGCAGCTCTATAACCAGGTAACAGTAGGGCAGACAGTGGGAGACGTCTTGTGGTGATTATCATTCTTATGTTATAAACGTGATTCTTCAGATAGGTGAAACACTGGGACGCATTTGATGAATAATCATATTGAAAATTGTCAAAAAGTGTTACGGAAATAAAACGGCTGCAGCAACTATATAACCAATAAATGAAGCAGTTTCAGATATTCAATGAGCCGCACAGATAAACTGTTCAAGTAGTACACGCCAATGAAACATTTAATGAAACAACTAAAATACGAAACAAACGTAGCCATATATGGTATGGAGATTCTGGGAAAAGTGTTGGAAACTGTGAATCAAGCGCTTAGACGATATGTTTGTTATGTAGACTGTTAACGTTACACAGACTTCAGATTGTCCAGAATATTTGAAAGTGTCTTATGTGTGCATTACTATAGTTTGGATTTGTACTGCACAATTAGTGCCTGGACCATTTTCTATTGTTAAGCGCACTCTTGTCCTAGTGCCTTGGTCCTGTCTCGTCATTGAAAATGGTAAGTACTTCTGTGCAATATTTACAATTTATTTTGCTTTTATTTCTCACAAAAAATATGCATTTTTAAATTCTGTCCACAACTGCTTACATTTTGTTTATAAGCTAAACATATGTGAACAATGTAAGCACTGCAGACCTGACAGAACATAATTCGTGTTGGCATGGGATACAGGGAACGACATGTAACAGTTTTATCTGCCACCCCTCGCCTTCTTTCCGTCTCTTTCTTTCTCTCTCTCTCTCTTTGTATCTCTCTATTGCACTCTCTTTGTCTTTCTTTCTTTATATATGTTTCTCTCTCTATCTGTTTATATTTTTCTTTCTTTCTCTCTCTGAATCTCTTTCTGTCTTTCTCTTTCTTTCTTTCGTTCTCTTTCTCTGTCATTATGTCATTCTCTTTCGTTCTCTTTCACTTTCTCTCTTTTTCTTTCTCTCTTTCTCTTTCTTTCTCTCTTTCTCTCATTCTCTTTCGTTCTATCTCTTTCTCTCTATCTATCTCTCTCGTGCTTGCTTCTCCTACTGGACAAAGTCAACGACCGACGGTTACATTGTAGTTAAAATAAAGCTCTTTACCTTGCATATTATCAGTGTTCATTGATATACTGATTCGTTGGGTCACTTTAGTTCACGGAAACTGATCACGGTTACATATTCACTACATACGCTGCCACATATGGCAGCTTGACAAAAGAGTACATGATACCTATCCTGGTGTAGATACATGCTTCTATTTGGAGAGGAGCAAGTTTCACGTAAACTTACCACTACAGCAGGAGAAAGGGAACTAACGTCTGGGCGGTCAAAACAAACTAACCATATTGATTGTCAGGGTCAGGTGAAACATACTGATCAGACTGTTAGTCAGGGCCAGGTTAAACATACTGATCAGACTGTTAGTCAGGGTCAGGTGAAACAAACAGTTCTCTCTGGAAACAGGTTGTTTCATGGCAGTCTGGCTAAAGAGATGAGAGTCGGTACTGGGATCACCATACTGAGATGACCTGCACTGCATTACAGTTATAAGGATCGTAGTCCATCTTTTCAAGCACGTCACGAAATGTGAGGAGAGCCACTGTAACTCGCCACCAAAGAAAGTCGCCAAGAGTACTTAACTCAGTACGAGTGGCCACAGCAGCAACATATGCATTAACACAGATCATTGGTCTACAAGTATGTCTACAGTAGCAGTGTTTCCTGCTCATATTAGAGCCAGAAAGAATGGAGGATGATTTAGAATCATGTAAACAATGTTTATAGAAGATCAAGGTCAGAATAAATGCTTTATTTAAGAGTGCAATCTTGCTGGCATCTTTCTGCTTGGAATAGGAACAGAGTGCCTGCTGAGCGCAATCAATTATGCCCTGCATATCTTGCGTCACGTGCATTTTGGCAAACAGTTTAGGCAGCTCACTGTACAGATATAATCTCAGAGCTTTGTCTGCATTTTTTGGTGCGTGCGATGCAAATCTTTAGTAAACAGGCCCCTCTTATTTACAAAATGAGAACCAGTTATGGCAGTGCGTGTGCTACGACAGTTGGAGTTCATGGTTTCTGTTTGATACGTTGACACTTTGTGAGGTTTTAATACGTTATTAGAAATGGATTGAGATTTTCTGCATTCCTATTTAAGTAATCCTTAGAAAATTCATTGCGCTGTTTTTGTGTTGCAGCCCTTGTGTTTATCAGTGCGTTTTGATGTTCAGAATATTAGCAGGATGATTCTAGTGGCTTCTTTCCAATAATTATTCTCTCTGGTGTAACTATTTGTACCAGAGGTGTAGCCAGGTTGAAAACAATAGAGAAACTATAACCTTCCAAGCATGTCGTTAAAATCACCTTAATCGGGTTGTACATGGGGCTAATAACCTCATAATGTAAAACCATTGTTATTAACACTACCGCTGAATATCTAGAACACAGGCATCCAAGTAAGGGACCAGCTGTTGCTGTGCTCCTATGCTTCATTTAGAGCAAAATGGCGAAACATCATTATAACTATTTGATTGTCTGGTGCATCTTCTCCAGCGAATGTCTCATGGTCTTTATTAAAAGTCCTATCAAGATTCATATGCGCTGTTTTTTAATGTTAGATAATCATGCAATCCGTCTAGGCAATATACTGTCCATGACCACGGTTAATGGCAGTTGTTTGACATATGGAGATTTTTTTCAGGTAAGTGTTCTGCGGGCGGTCCCCAGTGCGCGTGCATAAGGAGAGCCGTCTTTCACTGCGCCAGATTTCCCGGAACGGGTGCAGAAGATGTCAAAGAAATAAAGATGACCCCGATTCAGCGTTGATGAAATGCTTTGCGAGTTGTGTCTGTCTGGAGATCTCGATGTTAGTGACTAGGTCTTGCCAGCATACTCTAAGGATACAAAGTTGCTTACACATGTGGAAGATTTCGAGCCGTTTCCGATACCCGTGTAAGACCATCAAGGTCCTGAAGCCATACAAGAGGATTGGAATGACACATGATCTTTACCGTTAGTCTCTTGTCATCTCCCCGCACAAATGCTTCTGTTCCAATCTGAACAGGACGATCAGGTCAGACTTATTAAACAGATTTTGGGAATCATCATGTAACATGACCTTTCAGAACGTCGCTCCTACCACAGCACGTCTGACAGAAACTTGATCTCTTGCCAAATCTCCACCCTGCTCCATGCCCAGACATGCCTTTGAATCTAGGTGTCATCGCCTTCTTGATCTGCCTCTCTTGTCCGGCATCATATCTTTAATAAAGGTCCTCTCAAGACCGTTGCGTCTTTTGATGTGATCAAAGTATTCCATTTTTTTAGTCATTATGGAATTTATGAAGCAGTTTACCTCTACTCTCAACTGTTGTCCAATGTCGGCATTCTTCTTTTTTTTTTGGCCCATGATATTCTGATGACATTTCTATAACATTTCGACAGGATGGACTCGATTCTCTTTCTTGAGGTTTGCATAGGTGTAAATGTTTCGCAAAGATCTGGCAAAGATGGCGCCATAACTGGCTGCGAGTCTACATTTCTCTACTGTTTTGGATCATTATGGATGCCGCTAGACCACGGATTTGCCTGGAATTCACACTAGTCGACGACTGACACTTGTGTTCACGGAAACGTGGTGTTGTTTTCCGTCTGAACTTGTTGATTGGTTGTTTTTTTGTGGTGATTTCTTCCATCCGTTTATCCTGGTCTGGACGCCGGCTGAATGGCACTACGCTTATACCTATGTCGTATTTCACGGGTTAGTTCTGCCGGCTCACCTTCACGAATTTGACGTGTGGGAATTTTAGATGCTACTATGATGAGCTGAATATAGCTGGGGAGAGATGCCAGACTCACTCACACGCTGAGTGTTGTCTATACGACCTCTTGTGGTTATCGAAAAGGCACAACAAACTGCGTTAGATGCCATCCCACCTTTCTACCCTGCGAGTTACATGTTTACGGAAAGACTTCGGTGGTAACCCTGAGGCAAAATCTGCATCCTATGCTATCTCCAGTCGTCTCGATGAATGTCTTGCCACTGGCAAAAAAGTAGCTTAGGCTCTGTGAGTGAGGTTGACAAAAGGCGCAGTTTCTTCCTCACTTTAATCCAAATCACCGCGCAAGTCACTCATTTCAGCGGACACAGCAAGAGATACGAATGTCCACACGGCTGAACAAAGAGAGTGGTCTTCATCACTTGTGATGGACAACTATTATTATTATTCTTAAATGTTTCGCAGCCGTATGTTGCTACTGAAAAAATATATGTTCTAAAAATGATCACTTTTTGTTGGTTTGCTAATATTCTGCCATAGTGTCTCTAGTCTGTGTAGCCTCTGCATTGCCATTGTCAATCTCATTCTATATTCCTTTGAGCAGTAACCAGTGTTGCCAATTCTCGAGCCCAGATACTCAAAGTTCGTGACCTGTTCTATTTCCACACCACCTAATTTGAATTCATGTTTACTTCTTGTTTTGTCTGTGGTCATTATCTTTGAGTTTGTTATGTTTACAAAGAGGTTTCGATCTTCTCTGCATCATTATGTCTGCAATTAACTGCTCAAATCCCCCCATACTGTTAGGTTGCATCGGAGTATTGTCTGCGTATCTTAATTCTGGAATCTTGTATCTGCCGATTGTGAAGGGAGCGAACCTTTGATGTTCTCATCCTTTCTCTAACGTCCCCTCGTTATCTGCATAAATGTTAAATATGTATTGGGGGGTATTTGAAGAGAATACGTTTTTTTAGAGTGCTTGAGACAATGCACCGACGCAGTTATACACCTCTTTACGCGATACACACTTCTCACTGTAAATAGGAACCGTTTTCAGATGAATATCCGCTGCTGAAACTCTTTGATTTTCACCCATAAAAATGGAACGCACAACAGTACGGTGTTCTAGGATTGTACACTGTGAGCAGAGAGGCCATTAAAAATCTCAGTTGGGCATGTGCATGCGATACTTAGCATCTGATATATACAGTAATTCTAAAGCTGGATGCTGCTGCCACCTAATGACACCTTTAGAAACAATCAATACCATTTTACACCTATTACATATCAATGTGTGACTTTCTTGATGACTTAGCCTTGTGTAACGATGTCACTAAATACACCGATTATGTAAGTGACATATATAATGATATAACTAAGAACATTGAGTCTGTAAGTAGCATATATTACAGATATGAGACAAAATCTTTATGGAGTTAAAACATCCTTACAAACAACGGTGACCTATGTAAGAGAAACAGGGTCATGATCTGAGGATGAACGACGAACAAGAAAAATATATATAACAGAGAAAATCCAGGACACCAGGTCGCCATGACATCTATCAATGTTGCTGTTGTACAGAGCATTTCGGGCCTCGTGTGTCGTATTTACAAGCACAATGTTCCTCCATTAGCGTACATCCTCTTCAGTTTTAAAGGACACACAATATAATTATTTCCAGCGTCATTTCCTATATATCCGCCGATTCCAGCGTCATTTCTTATATATCCGCCGATTCCAGCGTCATTTCCTATATATCCGCCGATTCCACCGTCATTTCCTATATATCCGCTTATTTTCAATATCATATTGCCTGCGCCATATTACGCAGCCACTAAAGCATAACAAAATAAGGAATAGCAGAAATAGGTCATTATTACTTTGAAATTAACTTAAATTTGCACATTTAAAATTCATATTTTTAAATACATCTCAACCATACCCATAGGAACGTTAGAAAACCCTCCGAGGAACTGTTCATCCTGCACCGTGCCTGGCTCCAACATGTTGGCCAAGTGCCTAGATTCAAAACATATTTGTCGCCCAATGATAAACAAGGGCAAGTCAGTAAAGTGTCATAAATGGCAATACAAAATTAATTGTGGCACGAATTTGAAAAATTTATTATTGCAATTATTTCGCAACATAATTTCCAACAACTTGAATGCACTTTTCGCATAGTTGAATCGGTGCACCACAACATACAGCATATACGTTTTTCGTCTACTGTCTCGTGACATTTGCACTTCGACACTCGCGAAAAGTCTCCCCTCAAAGTTGGAGCATACATTATGTTGTAGGTTAAACCTTGTGAACACTATGATGCAGCAGCTACTGGATCGTCTAATCGTCTATCAATTGTGATTTGTCGTCTTGAATTATCTCTCCTCCCTTCACCCTTCTCATATACACACACACACTCGCCGCACAAATGTTTCTGTTTCAATCTGATTAGGACGACCAGGTCGAGCTTCATAAGCAGTTTTTGAGCGTCCTTGAGAAAATGTACCAACCCAATTATGCACATCTTTACAGGACAAACACTTCTCACCGTAAACATGAAGCTTATCCTTGTGAGTTTTCTTTGCAATAGGTCAATTTTCTTGCCGATTAGCGCACGTGAATGCGACACCTACCGTTTGTCACCTACGGTAATCACAGAACTGTAAATTGCCACCTGATGACACCTTTATAAACAGCTTAATTAATTGTTTTCAGCTTCTTACCTACTTACTGACTTACCCTCCTATAATTATATCACTAAATACAGCATGTGTGTAAGTATCATTTGTAATGATTTCACAAAATGCAAGGAGCATGTAAATGTCATATGTAGCAATTTCACTAATTGCTGTGAATGTGTGTGTATGTAAAAGAGAGAGAGAGAGAGAGAGAGAGAGAGAGACATTTGTTGCCTATCTTGTTTCATGTATCTTATCTGTTTGTCCCTAGCCGGCGGATCAATCCACATTTAATCATTAAGACATCATAATGACATTATTTTGTTCAGTCCACTCCCGTCGGTCCAATGATTACTACCCTGTGTTGTTAAAGTGTTTTTCTAACGAATATGTCAATCCCTTTTCAATGGCCAACGTGGTTTAATGTAACTCGTATTTTGTATGGTTGAACTGGACATATCTTTCTACAATACGATTTGATATGATTGACCCAATTCCATTCCTCAATGTTCTCACATTTTTACCTTCATTCGTTCGTATTATTGCTTTATTTAGTTCTGTCTATATCTGTATCATCATTTCTGTGTTCATATCCCTTTTTATCTCAGTTCATTGCAATCAGAATCATTTTTCAATTGATTGTATTTATTATTATCTCAGTTTTGTGTACATGGGTATCATGTCTCTGTGCTTTGCTCAACATCATCATATTTCAGTGCTTTCCTTAGCAGTATCATATTTTAGTTTATTGCATAGCAGTATCATATATCAGTTCTTTGCATAGCAGTATCATATTTCAGTTCTTTGCATAGCAATATCATATATCAGTTCTTTGCATAGCAGTATCATATATCAGTTCTTTGCATAGCAGTATCATATATCAGTTCTTTGTTTAGCAGTATCATATTTCAGTTCTTTGCTTAGGAGTATCATATTCAGTTCTTTGTTTAGCAGTATAATATTTCAGTTCTTTGCTTAGCAGTATCATATTTCAGTTCTTTGCTTACAGTATTATATCTCAGTTCTTTGGACAGAAGTATCACATGTCAGTTTTTTGTACGGCAGTTTCCTATTTTCTTTGTCATTATCCGCTCTTCTCTCAGCTCATTCTATAATTGTATGATCACCTTTTTGAATCTGTTCGTTCTTCTTTCATGTATTTCTATATCTGTATCAACTCCATTATTCGTCATATTGTTTCTTTTGCTTCATTTGTACTCTCTTTCTTCTCTCATTTTGCTCTTTCTAAATCGCACATCTTATGATTCCCCTCTAAATGTATCTGGTTTACAGTTACATTGAACAAATATATTGATTGCATCAAGTGGCATTACGTATAAATGTTGTTAGATTGAGTAGCAGAGCCCAAAGAGATCCGATTTAAATCAGCATATCCCTCACACACACCTTTCCCGAAAATGAGAAAATTAATAATTTTTGAAATATAAAAAGAAACCGACAAGGCAGACAGATTTAGAAAGACAACTAATTAAATTAATAAACATTACATATATGTCTTTCTTTATCATTTTATTCTGTTAATGCTCTGTTCTGTATTCGAAACCACTGATCTCCGAGCAGACATATAGGTGCTTTACCTTTCGCAGTTAGCGAAGGGTATTGATACTGATGGTTTTTGTAGATTGCTGGCTGTACACCCTTCTGTTCCGTCCTTTCAGGCGCCCCCACTTCATATTTCAAAATCTTGCAAGCTGTGGAATGCTGGTTCATCGATTGCAGTATCATCATCAAAGAGGTGGTCGCTGACTGATTTCAAAATGTAACCCATTTACATATTCATTGTTCCTGATGTTGGTGTCTTCAAGACCAGGGTGGGGGTGACACTTTCATTGACGTCAATCACAGGATGACCAGGACAGTAGGTCGACACAAGCCCTTGTCCATAGCTCGTGCTGTTGGCGTCTTCGAGACCAGGGTGGGGGTGACACTTTCATTGACGTCAACCACAGGATGACCAGGACAGTAGGTCGACACAAGCCCTTGTCCATAGCTCGTGCTGTTGGTGTCTTCAAGACCAGGATGGGGGTGACACTTTCATTGACGTCAACCACAGGATGACCAGGACAGTAGGTCGACGCAAGCCCTTGTCCATTGCTCGTGCTGTTGGCGTCTTCGAGACCAGGATGGGGGTGACACTTTCATTGACGTCAATAACATGATGACCAGGGCAGTGAGTCGATGAAAGGCCTTGCCATTATTGGTGTTACGGACCCAGCAGCTCCGGGTTCTCACCCCTTCGGCCCTCTTTCATGTAATAGTATATTTATTTGTTAATGTTGATAAGTGCCATACAAAGCGTTCCATCTATTTAGCCTCGGAGGAAGAAGATACACAGCTTGCCAGATATCTGGCCCCGGAGGAAGAA
Organism: Ariolimax columbianus; assembly: GCA_036924085.1. NCBI lineage: Eukaryota > Metazoa > Mollusca > Gastropoda > Stylommatophora > Arionidae > Ariolimax > Ariolimax columbianus. Next base: position 18,814,437 of record JAVGWX010000006.1, read on the forward strand.
GATACAAAGCGTTCCATATATCTGGCCCCGGAGGAAGAAGATACAAAGCTTTCCATATATTTGCCCCCGGAGGAAGAAGATACAAAGCTTTCCATCTATCTGGCCTCCGAATAAGAAGATACAAAGCTTTCCATCTATCTGGCCCCGGATGAAGAAGATACAAAGCTTTCAATCTATCTGGCCCCGGAGGAAGAAGATACAAAGCTTTCCATTTATCTTAGAAGTCCTCTAAGGTTCCATTCCCCTGTCCACTATCTCCAGCCCAATGTTACTTTCCTAACTAAGAATTGCAAGTCTAAAACTATGAAAAGAAGGTTGTTTCACACATTGCAGGCTTCCCAGCCGAGTGTGTAAGGGTTATAAAAGCGCTATACACTAATTCACAGTGATGTGTGCGGCCCACTGTTGAGAAAGTTGAACGATTTTAGAATAAAACAGGTATGATGCAGGGTTGCGTTATGTCCCCTATGATATTGGAAGTGACGATAACCTGGTTTAAACGAACTTCAACACACAACAGCCAGTTCGGCATTAAGTCAACTTATGATAAACCTGGATGACATGTGAGCACCTGTTTTCGCAGATGATCTGGCGCTCTTGAATTCTAAT